>JBBBDQ010030776.1:0-5000 GCA_037127315.1 Ascarosepion bandense | reverse complement strand
GTGTAGTTTTTACATTGGTAGTTCTATGGAAGGCAATTATTTCCGCCTGTTCTCTAGAGAAAGGAGAAATCTGAAGTCAAGCTGCCAGGATGGTCTACATGTCTTTTGTTGCAAGTGTTGAGAGTAGCCCTTCGAGCTGTGCTTTGAAGGTTGCTGCGTCTGAAAAAAATATGGTAAAGAGAGTTAACAGCGCTTAATCAGCATTTTAATGATTTCTGTGACTTCCGGTAGTACCTTGCTGATTACTTCCGTTGCTACAACGACAGACTCGAGTAAGGAAGCGCTCACATGCCACAATAGCTAAAATGTGAGATAGTTATTAAATCTAGTAAAAATGTAAAATTAATGAATACTCAGTCACTTACGTGCCATACGTGATGCACTTTGGTGATCATGTCTCCAAAGAGACATAATTGACTTGGAAGAATATTTTTGTTGTAGGTTACTTTCTGTGGTAGACTGATTGCTAACCAAGGATATAGAACACAATCTGTCCTGCTATTTAGCCCATAGCTGTAGGAAAGAGGCGGATAAATAGCTTAGATAGATAGATAGATAGATAGATAGATAGATAGATAGATAGATAGATAGATAGATAGATCAAGATTTAGGATATTATTATACATCGTACAAACACAAATAATTATTTTCGCTGCATAAGTTTTAAAGAAATTTTAATAAATAAAAAAGCTTTCTTGAAGCTTTCAATTTAGTTGAAAGCCATGAGATTAAATTTACTAATTCCAGTAAGCAAAACACTATGGTGTATTTCAAACCGAAATTACATAGATTGGAATTTAAAATTTTTCCGATTTAAAAAGATAATTCAATTTTTCGATCACTTTTGTTCGATCGACACATTTTGTAAACAAAAGCCACTTCTCGTTTTTAAAAAAATTCTTGCAAAAATAAAATATAGTTTGTTGACACGTTAGTTTATTCAAATTAACAAATTTAAACTTACCTTAATCTGATTTCAAATAAGTACTACTGGTTTACTGCCTGAAATCTACTATAAAAGCCTTTCTTAATATCGGTACTAGTCCTATTTATGTTATCATTCCTTATCTTAAGTGACGAATGAGAGCTGACAGACAAAACCAGTCAAACTAAAAATATATATGGTAGCCTAAATCGGAAGAAATGTCCACTTTGTTTTTTGGTTTTGAACTATATAGTAAAATTCAAAATTTAATATATTTATAACAATCATCTAATATGTTATAGAATTTTAGTTAGTTTAGCTTTATAGGTTATGTTTTCAGATGTGTTTTATGAAAAATAAAAATATAAAATGATATGAAACTTTCTTTTTGTCGTGGACCCGGTTAAGAGTCCAGCAAGAAAAAACAATCAAAATAGGAAATAACAAATATATCTTAACACAGCAAAATACAATACGTGGAACTCTGTTGGTAGAACGAATAAATAAGGGCCAGGAAGTAATTCTATAACTCGCGATGGTCGTACGGTAGCAGTTTGGGCTATCTCTGTCTATCGCTCTCCGCTGATCTACTTATGCTGATCTCTTGTGGGTCTCTTACTCTCTGAGCTCTTCTTGTGAGAGGACGTATATGTAGTTGTAGGAAGGGTTCAATCCGTTGTAATGGGTGATGCCACCATGACACTTTTAAAATAATTTTACAATTTAATAACAGATAATGAAATTATATAACATGACAGAGTAAACTCAATATTTTATGAAATATTGTGGCGCTTATTAATTTTTATTTTTATATCTATTTTTCATATTCTTTATTAGGTACCTCCTCAAATCATTTGTATTAAGCATTTCAATTTTTGATTTGTAAAGACAGTCTTTACTTTATAAATTAAAAACTGGAGACACCTAGTGACTTGAAGTAATTTAAAACATGTTTGAAGCTTTATATATTATTATAATTAGAAAAGAAAAAATGAAACAATAAAAATTCATTATTCAATGAAAATTTGTTTTCTTCAGAATATGATTTACTTAATACATATTAGTTATAAAATTAATTAAATATTTATCTAAATTAAAATGGCGTAGTTTTAATAGATTTTATATTTTACTATTGGAAGCATATATTAAGAAAATTGGCTCTTTAACAAATTATAAGGAATCACGCAAGGTTTGTCATCCGTAATCAATTTCTACAAAATGCATTAAATTTATTGGAAGGGAGAGTAACAGATGTAAAAGTGATATTAATTAAATTAATCGGATTTACCAAAGTACTATATGCGTATAGCGTAACATTTAGAATAAAATAATTTTTAATCAGGGAGGTCATAGCTTTCTGACCTGTAAAATGAGTGATGAAATCCAGATATAAGCTAAGTATGGTTGACCAGAATTAACAAAACTGTCCAATTTTTCCAGTAAAAGGAAGACACCGTGAAACGTGTGACCTTTCAATGTAGCACACGAAAAATATATCATAATTAAATTAAAATTCCTATACACAATAAATAAATGAATCAATTAATAATTGTCTTTTGGATTGAAAATTGTATTAAGCTTTTCATTTTTTGATTAGTAAATATAGTCTTCATTTAATAATTTAATAACCTAATCGTCACAAGCCTTTGAAACATTTTTAAAAATATTTTGAAACTTTATAAATTGTTATAATCAAAAAAGAAAAATGAAAGCAATCCTTATAAAAATTAATTATTCATATAAATCATTCAGAATATAATGTCCTTTAACACACACGCACACACACACAAGCACAAACACACATATACACACACATGTATATGTATACATATATATTAAACCAATTAAGAGCTTATCTAATTAAATAATAGATTCATCGAACTTTTTTTACTGTTCGCAGCATATTTATAGAAAAAAAGTTAATTGTTTAAAAAAATTAAAGAATGATTATATACGTTCGCAAATTGAATTGAAAATTCTTACTTTTAGATAAACAAATTTCAAGAAAATTCAATTATAAAGGTAAATTAATATTTGAAAAAAAAATTCATTTAATGAGATGAATGTGCTTGTTTGATCATAAGCAGGTGATTCCAAGCAGGAACACGGGAAGACAAAGCAACACATATATCAGGTGCAGTGTTGAGCCTGTTTCTGTCCTTTGTCTTGAATTAATGTGGAAAAGCAAGAAAATAGCGTTATACTCATTAGAAGAAATCCCCCATTGTTCATAGTATAAAACAAGATATATAAGCTCAATGAAAACATGATGTATATATAAAAACAAGTTTCCTTTGGTGAAAAACTAGCGATAATTTATGGGTCAGTCAGTTAAGTGCCATACGTGAAACACGCTTGGGCGATCATGTCTTTCGAGATATGACTGACTGAGCAGAAGATTATTCCGCAGTAGGTTGCGATTGCTTTCTGCGGTAGACTGGTTGCCGACTAAGGCTATAGAACCCAATCTGTCCTGCTATTTAACCCATAACTGGAGCGAAGAGACGGATTAATACCTTTCTCAAGGGTATTTGTGCGTAAGTGAATGCAATGGTTTCGGCTGGAATTCGTACTCTGCTCCCTGATGTCTCGTTCTGAGCCGATATCCACCGCATCACATTTGATCTCGCGTTTTCTTTTCTTTCTTTTTTATCGTTGCCCATAAGGGTCGCGAACCACAGTTTGAGAAAACCTGGTCTAGATGTTGGAACAGCACGTTGTGAATGTGTGAGTCCATATTTGAAAACTGGTAACTGTGTTTTTAAAGCTGTCCAAACTTATTTTAAGAAGATTGAATTACCAACATTTTAAGTGAAGCCTGTTTTTCTTCTTAATAATTTTCATTTTCAGTTGGAAGAAAATGATTTATATATTTAAATTTTTTATGACTGTAATATCATAAATGAATGTTCACTTGTCTAGATTTTTCAACGTGTATCTTTGAAAGAGTGTATTTTTAAAGCCAGACGGATGGTAAAAATAAATTGTCACAGTTGCGAAGTTCTATTTTTAGATTTGTGATTAAAGAATCCCCACAATTATTTGTGAATACTTTCGGATTTATTTTTTGGAATTTAAGGAAAAATAAGTTTTAATATTTACTGACTAATGAGAGATGTGTTCTCAAGCGCTTGTAAAACTCGGGAAGGAGCCCGTGTTACACTTCTTTATTCAATAAACGGGACTACTGTCAGCGGATGGCCTTAGAAATCAAGTAATCATCGAGGAGGATGCATTAGTCCAACCAAATGAGGCCATAAATCATCACGGGCAAAGAACAGATGGATTCAAGAAAGATTCAACACTCAAGAGAGAATATTCCTTTTTGCGTCTAAAAAGATTTTAACGTTTAAAGGGTTTAAATAAAGGGTTTAAATACAGCCCTCGTTAAATAAAGCCCTCGTTAAATAAAGCCCTCGTTAAATAAAGCCCTCGTTAAATAAAGCCCTCGTTTAAAGGGTTTAAATAAAGCCCTCGTTAAATAAAGCCCTCGTTAAATAAAGCCCTCGTTTAAAGGGTTTAAATAAAGCCCTCGTTAAATAAAGCCCTCGTTAAATAAAGCCCTCGTTTAAAGGGTTTAAATAAAGGGTTTAAATAAAGCCCTCGAGACAGTAACCTGTGAAAAACAGGAATCCTCTTTATGTTGAGACATGGCTGTTTAGGTAAAAAATTAGTTGGATGCGATTTATATTTTGTGTTTCCTGCGGGTTTTTACTTCTTACACACTACGCAAGCGCGCACACACGCACACTCACAGAGTACGCACATTAAGCATACACAGTTGGAGACATTCAGAGGTATCCACATAGGAGGTACATCGATAAACCTACGCCACTTTCACATACTCAGACCAAGCCGTCGAAAACCTTCTCATTTGGGACCCCACGCTATAGAGAGAGATCCACTAAAGTGAAATCAAACGCTTTGCGGAACACCCTAAATCAAGGACAGAAAAAATATTCCTCAAAGAATTAATTCTCTCCGTCAACACACACACACACACACACACACACACACACACACACACACACACACACACACATATATATATATATATATATATATTTAAATAAAA
>JBBBDQ010030773.1:37500-87513 GCA_037127315.1 Ascarosepion bandense | reverse complement strand
ATTTCTCTAATTGCATTTCTTGTGTCCTGATAAGAAACAATGTGATTGCCTTGATCTTGTCTCCGGCCTTAAAAATTAAACACGAATCGTTTTTGTACTCGAAAACATTTAATTAATTTTATTGTTTTCTTTTGTTTCCTTGTCTTTGACTAAGTAATTGAGTGTGCTGAAGGGAAGCGAATACGTGTTTCACCGCTAAGAAATATGAGCCAACCAATCAAGGCAATAAAACAAAGTTGAATGGGAAGAATCTCTGTCTAGAATTAGTTTATTTTCTTTTCTTTTAGGCTGTTCGGAAAATAATTACGTATTTCTCAGCTATGAATTATGAGCCAACAAAGCAAGACGAAAATCAATATTAAGGAAGAGAAAACAGCGTCTAGAATTAGGTAATCGCTGGGCCAAGTTCGAATTCCAATCGGGTTCATTATATTCACTTACGTGCAAATAACTTTGAGAAACGTATAAATTGATCTCTTTCTCTCAGCTATGAGTTAAGTGGTCAGATCTTTCGTTACTAAAACATTATCATCCTCCAAATTCTGTCTAAAAATTGTTCTGCCTTTAAATAATCTAAAAAAGGTTGATTAACCGTAGAAAATGAATCAGACAAATCGCACACTCTCTTCAATACAATATGTTATGGTACCCTTCTACGAGGAATGAACTCTTCCTGTCACTATATAGAATTACATGCGTGACTTCCGGGAAGCAGTTAAGTGCGCAGTTAAAGTCATCTACGAATTCAGGCAGTAAGCAGCGTAACTGTACCGTTCGGACTTACGTATTTCTATGTACACATTACTAACACTTACCTTGTACATATGTTCTTGTTATACTAATACACTGTTTTGAACCTACCTTCTGTTTTCCGTGTCTTACTTCCGGCCAAACCGGTCACTACAACTTATTTCTATTTACTTAATTACTAACACTGACCTTGTACATATGTTCTTGTTATACTAATACACTGTTTTGAACCTACCTTCTGTTTTCCGTGTCTTACTTCCGGCCAAACCGGTCACTACAACTTATTTCTATTTACTTAATTACTAACACTGACCTTGTACATATGTTCTTGTTATACTAATACACTGTTTTGAACCTACCTTCTGTTTTCCGTGTCTTACTTCCGGCCAAACCGGTCACTACAACTTATTTCTATTTACTTAATTACTAACACTGACCTTGTACATATGTTCTTGTTATACTAATACACTGTTTTGAACCTACCTTCTGTTTTCCGTGTCTTACTTCCGGCCAAACCGGTCACTACAACTTATTTCTATTTACTTAATTACTAACACTTACCTTGTACATATGTTCTTGTTATACTAATACACTGTTTTGAACCTACCTTCTGTTTTCCGTGTCTTACTTCCGGCCAAACCGGTCACTACAACTTATTTCTATTTACTTAATTACTAACACTGACCTTGTACATATGTTCTTGTTATACTAATACACTGTTTTGAACCTACCTTCTGTTTTCCGTGTCTTACTTCCGGCCAAACCGGTCACTACAACTTATTTCTATTTACTTAATTACTAACACTGACCTTGTACATATGTTCTTGTTATACTAATACACTGTTTTGAACCTACCTTCTGTTTTCCGTGTCTTACTTCCGGCCAAACCGGTCACTACAACTTATTTCTATTTACTTAATTACTAACACTTATCTTGTACATATGTTCTTGTTATACTAATACACTGTTTTGAACCTACCTTCTGTTTTCCGTGTCTTACTTCCGGCCAAACCGGTCACTACAACTTATTTCTATTTACTTAATTACTAACACTGACCTTGTACATATGTTCTTGTTATACTAATACACTGTTTTGAACCTACCTTCTGTTTTCCGTGTCTTACTTCCGGCCAAACCGGTCACTACAACTTATTTCTATTTACTTAATTACTAACACTTATCTTGTACATATGTTCTTGTTATACTAATACACTGTTTTGAACCTACCTTCTGTTTTCCGTGTCTTACTTCCGGCCAAACCGGTCACGACAACTTATTTCTATTTACTTAATTACTAACACTTATCTTGTACATATGTTCTTGTTATACTAATACACTGTTTTGAACCTACCTTCTGTTTTCCGTGTCTTACTTCCGGCCAAACCGGTCACTACAACTTATTTCTATTTACTTAATTACTAACACTGACCTTGTACATATGTTCTTGTTATACTAATACACTGTTTTGAACCTACCTTCTGTTTTCCGTGTCTTACTTCCGGCCAAACCGGTCACTACAACTTATTTCTATTTACTTAATTACTAACACTGACCTTGTACATATGTTCTTGTTATACTAATACACTGTTTTGAACCTACCTTCTGTGTTCCGTGTCTTACTTCCGGCCAAACCGGTCACTACAACTTATTTCTATTTACTTAATTACTAACACTGACCTTGTACATATGTTCTTGTTATACTAATACACTGTTTTGAACCTACCTTCTGTTTTCCGTGTCTTACTTCCGGCCAAACCGGTCACGACAACTTATTTCTATTTACTTAATTACTAACACTTATCTTGCATATGTTCTTGTTATACTAATACACTGTTTGAACCTACCTTCTGTTTTCCGTGTCTTACTTCAGCCAAATACGGTCACTACAACTTATTTCTATTTACTTAATTACTAACACTTATCTTGTACATATGTTCTTGTTATACTAATACACTGTTTTGAACCTACCTTCTGTTTCCGTGTCTTACTTCCGGCCAAACCGGTCACTACAACTTATTTCTATTGCACTTAATTACTAACACTGACCTTGTACATATGTTCTTGTTATACTAATACATATTTGAACCTACCTTCTGTGTTCCGTGTCTTACTTCCGGCAAACCGGTCACTACAATATTTCTATTTACTTAATTACTAACACTGACCTTGTACATATGTTCTTGTTATACTAATACACTGTTTTGAACCTACCTTCTGTTTTCCGTGTCTTACTTCCGGCCAAACCGGTCACGACAACTTATTTCTATTTACTTAATTACTAACACTTATCTTGTACATATGTTCTTGTTATACTAATACACTGTTTTGAACCTACCTTCTGTTTTCCGTATAATCTTACTTCCGGCAAACCGGTCACTACAACTTATTTCTATTTACTTAATTACTAACACTTATCTTGTACATATGTTCTTGTTATACTAATACACTGTTTGAACCTACCTTCTGTTTTCCGTGTCTTACTTCCGGCAAACCGGTCACTACAACTTATTTCTATTTACTTAATTACTAACACTGACCTTGTACATATGTTCTTGTTATCTAATACACTGTTTTGAACCTACCTTCTGTGTTCCGTGTCTTACTTCCGGCCAAACCGGTCACTACAACTTATTTCTATTTACTTAATTACTAACACTGACCTTGTACATATGTTCTTGTTATACTAATACACTGTTTTGAACCTACCTTCTGTTTTCCGTGTCTTACTTCCGGCCAAACCGGTCACTACAACTTATTTCTATTTATAATTACTAACACTTATCTTGTACATATGTTCTTGTTATGCTAATACACTGTTTTGAACCTACCTTCTGTTTTCCGTGTCTTACTTCCGGCCAAACCGGTCACTACAACTTATTTCTATTTACTTAATTACTAACACTGACCTTGTACATATGTTCTTGTTATACTAATACACTGTTTGAACCTACCTTCTGTGTTCCGTGTCTTACTTCCGGCCAAACCGGTCACTACAACTTATTTCTATTACTTAATTACTAACTTACTGACCTTGTACATATGTTCTTGTTATACTAATACACTGTTTTGAACCTACCTTCTGTGTTCCGTGTCTTACTTCCGGCCAAATGATCTACAACTTATTTCTATTTACTTAATTACTAACACTTATCTTGTACATATGTTCTTGTTATACTAATACACTGTTTTGAACCTACCTTCTGTTTTCCGTGTCTTACTTCCCGGCCAAACCGGTCACTACAACTTATTTCTATTTACTTAATTACTAACACTTACCTTGTACATATGTTCTTGTTATACTAATACACTGTTTTGAACCTACCTTCTGTTTTCCGTGTCTTACTTCCGGCCAAACCGGTCACTACAACTTATTTCTATTTACTTAATTACTAACACTTATCTTGTACATATGTTCTTGTTATACTAATACACTGTTTGAACCTACCTTCTGTTTTCCGTGTCTTACTTCCGGCCAAACCGGTCACTACAACTTATTTCTATTTATGATACTAACACTGACCTTGTACATATGTTCTTGTTATACTAATACACTGTTTGAACCTACCTTCTGTTTTCCGTGTCTTACTTCCGGCCAAACCGGTCACTACAACTTATTTCTATTTACTTAATTACTAACACTTATCTTGTACATATGTTCTTGTTATACTAATACACTGTTTTGAACCTACCTTCTGTTTTCCGTGTCTTACTTCCGGCCAAACCGGTCACTACAACTTATTTCTATTTACTTAATTACTAACACTGACCTTGTACATATGTTCTTGTTATACTAATACACTGTTTTGAACCTACCTTCTGTGTTCCGTGTCTTACTTCCGGCCAAACCGGTCACTACAACTTATTTCTATTTACTTAATTACTAACACTGACCTTGTACATATGTTCTTGTTATACTAATACACTGTTTTGAACCTACCTTCTGTTTTCCGTGTCTTACTTCCGGCCGGCCCGGTCACGACAACTTATTTCTATTTACTTAATTACTAACACTTATCTTGTACATATGTTCTTGTTATACTAATACACTGTTTTGAACCTACCTTCTGTTTTCCGTGTCTTACTTCCGGCCAAACCGGTCACTACAACTTATTTCTATTTAGCAATTACTAACACTTATCTTGTACATATGTTCTTGTTATACTAATACACTGTTTTGAACCTACCTTCTGTTTTCCGTGTCTTACTTCCGGCCAAACCGGTCACTACAAACTTATTTCTATTTACTTAATTACTAACACTGACCTTGTACATATGTTCTTGTTATACTAATACACTGTTTGAACCTACCTTCTGTGTTCCGTGTCTTACACTTTCCGGCCAAACCGGTCACTACAACTTATTTCTATTTACTTAATTACTAACACTGACCTTGTACATATGTTCTTGTTATACTAATACACTGTTTTGAACCTACCTTCTGTTTTCCGTGTCTTACTTCCGGCCAAACCGGTCACTACAACTTATTTCTATTTACTTAATTACTAACACTTATCTTGTACATATGTTCTTGTTATACTAATACACTGTTTTGAACCTACCTTCTGTTTTCCGTGTCTTACTTCCGGCCAAACCGGTCACTACAACTTATTTCTATTTACTTAATTACTAACACTGACCTTGTACATATGTTCTTGTTATACTAATACACTGTTTTGAACCTACCTTCTGTGTTCCGTGTCTTACTTCCGGCAAACCGGTCACTACAACTTATTTCTATTTACTTAATTACTAACACTGACCTTGTACATATGTTCTTGTTATACTAATACACTGTTTTGAACCTACCTTCTGTGTTCCGTGTCTTACTTCCGGCCAAACCGGTCACTACAACTTATTTCTATTTACTTAATTACTAACACTTATCTTGTACATATGTTCTTGTTATACTAATACACTGTTTTGAACCTACCTTCTGTTTTCCGTGTCTTACTTCCGGCCAAACCGGTCACTACAACTTATTTCTATTTACTTAATTACTAACACTTATCTTGTACATATGTTCTTGTTATACTAATACACTGTTTTGAACCTACCTTCTGTTTTCCGTGTCTTACTTCCGGCCAAACCGGTCACTACAACTTATTTCTATTTACTTAATTACTAACACTGACCTTGTACATATGTTCTTGTTATACTAATACACTGTTTTTGAACCTACCTTCTGTGTTCCGTGTCTTACTTCCAAAGCCAAACCGGTCACTACAACTTATTTCTATTTACTTAATTACTAACACTGACCTTGTACATATGTTCTTGTTATACTAATACACTGTTTTTGAACCTACCTTCTGTTTTCCGTGTCTTACTTCCACGGCCAAACCGGTCACGACAACTTATTTCTATTTACTTAATTACTAACACTGACCTTGTACATATGTTCTTGTTATACTAATACACTGTTTTGAACCTACCTTCTGTTTTCCGTGTCTTACTTCCGGCCAAACCGGTCACGACAACTTATTTCTATTTACTTAATTACTAACACTGACCTTGTACATATGTTCTTGTTATACTAATACACTGTTTTGAACCTACCTTCTGTTTTCCGTGTCTTACTTCCGGCCAAACCGGTCACTACAACTTATTTCTATTTACTTAATTACTAACACTGACCTTGTACATATGTTCTTGTTATACTAATACACTGTTTTGAACCTACCTTCTGTGTTCCGTGTCTTACTTCCGGCAAATGAGGTCACTACAACTTATTTCTATTTACTTAATTACTAACACTGACCTTGTACATATGTTCTTGTTATACTAATACACTGTTTTGAACCTACCTTCTGTTTTCCGTGTCTTACTTCCGGCCAAACCGGTCACGACAACTTATTTCTATTTACTTAATTACTAACACTGACCTTGTACATATGTTCTTGTTATACTAATACACTGTTTTGAACCTACCTTCTGTTTCCGTGTCTTACTTCCGGCCAAACCGGTCACGACAACTTATTTCTATTTACTTAATTACTAACACTGACCTTGTACATATGTTCTTGTTATACCTAATACACTGTTTTGAACCTACCTTCTGTGTTCCGTGTCTTACTTCCGGCCAAACCGGTCACTACAACTTATTTCTATTTACTTAATTACTAACACTGACCTTGTACATATGTTCTTGTTATACTAATACACTGTTTTGAACCTACCTTCTGTGTTCCGTGTCTTACTTCCGGCCAAACCGGTCACTACAACTTATTTCTATTTGCCAATTACTAACACTGACCTTGTACATATGTTCTTGTTATACTAATACACTGTTTTGAACCTACCTTCTGTTTTTCGTGTCTTACTTCCGGCCAAACCGGTCACGACAACTTATTTCTATTTACTTAATTACTAACACTGACCTTGTACATATGTTCTTGTTATACTAATACACTGTTTGAACCTACCTTCTTTCCGTGTCTTACTTCCGGCCAAACCGGTCACTACAACTTATTTCTATTTTACTTAATTACTAACACTGACCTTGTACATATGTTCTTGTTATACTAATACACTGTTTTGAACCTACCTTCTGTGTTCCGTGTCTTACTTCCGGCCAAACCGGTCACTACAACTATTTCTATTTACTTAATTACTAACACTGACCTTGTACATATGTTCTTGTTATACTAATACACTGTTTTGAACCTACCTTCTGTGTTCCGTGTCTTACTTCCGGCCAAACCGGTCACTACAACTTATTTCTATTTACTTAATTACTAACACTGACCTTGTACATAATGTTCTTGTTATACTAATACACTGTTTTGAACCTACCTTCTGTGTTCCGTGTCTTACTTCCGGCCAAACCGGTCACTACAACTTATTTCTATTTACTTAATTACTAACACTGACCTTGTACATATGTTCTTGTTATACTAATACACTGTTTGAACCTACCTTCTGTTTCCCGTGTCTTACTTCCGGCCAAACCGGTCACTACAACACCCATTTTCTATTTACTTAATTACTAACACTGACCTTGTACATATGTTCTTGTTATACTAATACACTGTTTTGAACCTATCTTCTGTGTTCCGTGTCTTACTCGGCCAACCGGTCACTACAACTTATTTCTATTTACTTAATTACTAACACTGACCTTGTACATATGTTCTTGTTATACTAATACACTGTTTTGAACCTACCTTCTGTTTCCTGTGTCTTACTTCCGGTCAAACCGGTCACTACAACTTATTTCTATTTACTTAATTACTAACACTGACCTTTTTGTACATATGTTCTTGTTATACTAATACACTGTTTTGAACCCACTCTTCTGTGTTCGTGTCTTACTTCCGGCCAAACCGGTCACTACAACTATTTCTATTTACTTAATTACTAACACTGACCTTGTACATATGTTCTTGTTATACTAATACACTGTTTTGAACCTACCTTCAGGCTCCGTGTCTTACTTCCGGCCAAACCGGTCACTACAACTTATTTCTATTTACTTAATTACTAACACTGACCTTGTACATATGTTCTTGTTATACCAATACACCGTTTTGAACCTACCTTCTGTGTTCCGTGTCTTACTTCCGGCCAAACCGGTCACTACAACTTATTTCTATTTACTTAATTACTAACACTGACCTTGTACATATGTCTTTGTTATACTAATACACTGTTTTGAACCTACCTTCTGTGTTCCGTGTCTTACTTCCGGCCAAACCGGTCACTACAACTTATTTCTTTACTTACTTAATTACTAACACTGACCTTGTACATATGTTCTTGTTATACTAATACACCGTTTTTGAACCTACCTTCTGTGTTCCGTGTCTTACTTCCGGCCAAACCAGTCACTACAACTTATTTCTATTTACTTAATTACTAACACTGACCTTGTACATATGTTCTTGTTATACTAATACACTGTTTTGAACCTACCTTCTGTGTTCCGTGTCTTACTCGGCCAAACCGGTCACTACAACTTATTTCTATTTACTTAATTACTAACACTGACCTTGTACATATGTTCTTGTTATAATAATACACTGTTTTGAACCTACCTTCTGTTTTCCCTGTCTTACTTCCGGCCAAACCGGTCACTACAACTTATTTTTGTTTACTTAATTACTAACACTGACCTTGTACATATGTTCTTGTTATACTAATACACTGTTTTGAACCTACCTTCTGTGTTCCGTTCATCGTCAAACTGTCTACTACAACTTATTTCTATTTACTTAATTACTAACACCGACCTTGTACATATGTTCTTGTTATACTAATACACTGTTTTGAACCTACCTTCTGTTTTCCTTGTCTTACTTCCGGCCAAACCGGTCACTACAACTTATTTCTATTTACTTAATTGCTTTAACACTGACCTTGTACATATGTCTCTGTTATACTAATACACTGTTTTGAACCTACCTTCTCTGTTTTCCGTGTCTTACTTCCGGCCAAACCGGTCACTACAACTTATTTCTATTTACTTAATTACTAACACTGACCTTGTACATATGTTCTTGTTATACTAATACACTGTTTTGAACCTACCTTCTGTTTTCCTGTCTTACTTCCGGCCAAACCGGTCACTACAACTTATTTCTATTTACTTAATTACTAACACTGACCTTGTACATATGTCTTTGTTATACTAATACACTGTTTTGAACCTACCTTCTGTTTTCCGTGTCTTACTTCCGGCCAAACCGGTCACTACAACTTATTTACTTACTTAATTACTAACACTGACCTTGTACATATGTTCTTGTTATACTAATACACTGTTTTGAACCTACCTCTGTGTTCCGTGTCTTACTCGCCAAACCGCCACTACAACTGCTTCCCATTTACTTAATTACTAACACTGACCTTGTACATATGTTCTTGTTATACTAATACACTGTTTTGAACCTACCTTCTGTGTTCCGTGTCTTACTTCCGGCCAAACCGGTCACTACAACTTATTTCTATTTACTTAATTACTAACACTGACCTTGTACATATGTTCTTGTTATACTAATACACTGTTTTGAACCTACCTTCTGTGTTCCGTGTCTTACTTCCGGCCAAACCGGTCACTACAACTTATTTCTATTTACTTAATTAATACCACCGACCTTGTACATATGTTCTTGTTATACTAATACACTGTTTTTGAACCTACCTTCTGTGTTCCGTGTCTTACTTCCGGCCAAACCGGTCACTACAACTTATTTCTATTTACTTAATTACTAACACTGACCTTGTACATATGTTCTTGTTATACTAATACACTGTTTTGAACCTACCTTCTGTGTTCCGTGTCTTACTTCCGGCCAAACCGGTCACTACAACTTATTTCTATTTACTTAATTACTAACACTGACCTTTGTACATATGTTCTTGTTATACTAATACACTGTTTTGAACCTACCTTCTGTGTTCCGTGTCTTACTTCCGGCCAAACCGGTCACTACAACTTATTTCTATTTACTTAATTACTAACACTGACCTTGTACATATGTTCTTGTTATACTAATACACTGTTTTGAACCTTACCTTCTGTTTTCCCTGTCTTACTTCCGGCCAAACCGGTCACTACAACTTATTTCTATTTACTTAATTACTAACACTGACCTTGTACATATGTTCTTGTTATACTAATACACTGTTTTGAACCTACCTTCTGTTTTCCAAATTTACTCGGCCAAACCGGTCACTACAACTTATTTCTATTTACTTAATTACTAACACTGACCTTGTACATATGTTCTTGTTATACTAATACACTGTTTTGAACCTACCTTCTGTGTTCCGTGTCTTACTTCCGGCCAAACCGGTCACTACAACTTATTTCTATTTACTTAATTACTAACACTGACCTTGTACATATGTTCTTGTTAGTACTAATACACTGTTTTGAACCTACCTTCTGTGTTCCGTCTTGATTTCGGCCAAACCGGTCACTACAACTTATTTCTATTTACTTAATTACTACACTGACCTTGTACATATGTTCTTGTTATACTAATACACTGTTTTGAACCTACCTTCTGTGTTCCGTGTCTTACTTCCGGCCAAACCGGTCACTACAACTTATTTCTATTTACTTAATTACTAACACTGACCTTGTACATATGTTCTTGTTATACTAATACACTGTTTTGAACCTACCTTCTGTGTTCCGTGTCTTACTTCCGGCCAAACCGGTCACTACAACTTATTTCTATTTACTTAATTACTAACACTGACCTTGTACATATGTTCTTGTTATACTAATACACTGTTTTGAACCTACCTTCTGTGTTCCGTGTCTTACTTCCGGCCAAACCGGTCACTACAACTTATTTCTATTTACTTAATTACTAACACTGACCTTGTACATATGTTCTTGTTATACTAATACACTGTTTTGAACCTACCTTCTGTGTTCCGTGTCTTACTCGGCCAAACCGGTCACTACAACTTATTTCTATTTACTTAATTACTAACACTGACCTTGTACATATGTTCTTGTTATACTAATACACTGTTTTGAACCTACCTTCTGTTTTCCCTGTCTTACTTCCGGCCAAACCGGTCACTACAACTTATTTCTATTTACTTAATTACTAACACTGACCTTGTACATATGTTCTTGTTATACTAATACACTGTTTTTGAACCTACCTTCTGTTTTCCGTGTCTTACTCGGCCAAACCGGTCACTACAACTTATTTCTATTTACTTAATTATTAACACTGACCTTGTACATATGTTCTTGTTATACTAATACACTGTTTGAACTACTCTCTGTGTTCCGTGTCTTACTTCCGGCCAAACCGGTCACTACAACTTATTTCTATTTACTTAATTACTAACACTGACCTTGTACAGGCTCTTGTTATACTAATACACTGTTTTGAACCTACCTTCTGTGTTCCGTGTCTTACTTCCGGCCAAACCGGTCACGACAACTTATTTCTATTTACTTAATTACTAACACTTACCTTGTACATATGTTCTTGTTATACTAATACACTGTTTTGAACCTACCTTCTGTGTTCCGTGTCTTAGCTTCCGGCCAAACCGGTCACTACAACTTATTTCTATTTACTTAATTACTACACTGGACTCTTTGTACATATGTTCTTGTTATACTAATACACTGTTTTGAACTCATCTTCTGTTTCTTTCCTCTTCATGTCTTACTTCCGGCCAAACCGGTCACGACAACTTATTTCTATTTACTTAATTACTAACACTCTCACCTTGCACATATGTTCTTGTTATACTAATACACTGTTTTGAACCTACCTTCTGTTTTCCCTGTCTTACTTCCGGCCAAACCGGTCACTACAACTTATTTCTATTTACTTAATTACTAACACTGACCTTGTACATATGTTCTTGTTACAAGAATACACTGTTTTGAACCTACCTTCTGTGTTCCGTGTCTTACTTCGGCCAAACCGGTCACTACAACTTATTTCTATTTACTTAATTACTAACACTGACCTTGTACATATGTTCTTGTTATACTAATACACCGTTTTGAACCTACCTTCTGTTTTCCCTGTCTTACTTCCGGCCAAACCGGTCACTACAACTTATTTCTATTTACTTAATTACTAACACCGACCTTGTACATATGTTCTTGTTATACTAATACACTGTTTTGAACCTACCTTCTGTGTTCCGTGTCTTACTTCCGGCCAAACCGTCACTACAACTTATTTCTATTTACTTAATTACTAACACTGACCTTGTACATATGTTCTTGTTATACTAATACACTGTTTTGAACCTACCTTCTGTTTTCCTGTCTTACTTCCGGCCAAACCGGTCACTACAACTTATTTCTATTTCATTTAATTACTAACACTGACCCTAATACATATGTTCTTGTTATACTAATACACTGTTTTGAACCTACCTTCTGTTTTCCGTGTCTTACTTCCGGCCAAACCGGTCACTACAACTTATTTCTATTTACTTAATTACTAACACTGACCTTGTACATATGTTCTTCATATACTAATACACTGTTTTTGAACCTACCTTCTGTTTTCCCTGTCTTACTTCCGGCCAAACCGGTCACTACAACTTATTTCTACTATCAATTACTAACACTGACCTTGTACATATGTTCTTGTTATACTAATACACTGTTTTGAACCTACCTTCTGTTTTCCGTAGTGTCTTACTCGGCCAAACCGGTCACTACAACTTATTTCTATTTACTTAATTACTAACACCGACCTTGTACATATGTTCTTGTTATACTAATACACTGTTTTGAACCTACCTTCTGTGTTCCGTGTCTTACTTCCGGCCAAACCGGTCACTACAACTTATTTCTATTTACTTAATTACTAACACTGACCTTGTACATATGTTCTTGTTATACTAATACACTGTTTTGAACCTACCTTCTGTTTTCCGTGTCTTACTTCCGGCCAAACCGGTCACTACAACTTATTTCTATTTACTTAATTACTAACACTGACCTGTACATGTTCTTGTTATACTAATACACTGTTTTGAACCTACCTTCTGTTTTCCTTGCTTTACTTCCGGCCAAACCGGTCACCAACTTATTTCTATTTACTTAATTACTAACACTGACCTTGTACATATGTTCTTGTTATACTAATACACTGTTTTGAACCTACCTTCTGTTTTCTTCTGTGTCTTACTTCCGGCCAAACCGGTCACTACAACTTATTTCTATTTACTTAATTACTAACACTGACCTTGTACATATGTTCTTGTTATACTAATACACTGTTTTGAACTTACCTTCTGTTTTCCGTGTCTTACTTCCGGACAAACCGGTCACTACAACTTTGTGGCGAAGTTTTACCACAACTACTCCACAACAACAGTATCTAATTTATTGTAGAGATTAACCCAACCTTCCTTAATATACATTTGATAAACTTGCAAGGATTTAATAAAAAACGGAGCTATAAACACAAATTGATCTTACACAGAATTTATCAAATGCATTAGTTATGTACAGAACTATATATATATATATCACGTTGAATACGCCGGTTCCTGCTCGATCACAGAAGTTAAGCAACGTTGAGCTTGTTCACTAATTAGATGTGTGACAGCTTGGGAATATCAGGTGCTGTAAGCGTTTATTTACGGTTGTGCGTTGTGGTGCAGTGGATGTTGGCTCGGAACAGGAAATCGGTGAGCTGAGTTCCAGTTCCAGATGAACACTCTGCATTCACTTACGCACTAGTACCCTTGGGAAAAGTATTAATCCGTTCCTTCCCTCCGGTTATGGGTTAAATAACTGAGGTCTGCTGTTCATGCGATCTGTGGCGAACTTCTGCACCAGTTGTTTGTTATCAGCAGTTCCAAAAAGTTTGGATGGCGCTACAGAAGCCTTCACCACTCAAAACAATTCTTTGTGTGGTCGTCTAACTGAAACACTCATACGTCGAAATCGACGGGAGAATCCATTATATATATATATATATATCCAAGCGAATAAGGAACGAAGAAAATATTAACAACGTTTAAAACATTAATTTAAAACAGTGCTCAATATAAAATAGAGCTATGAATATTTATTATAAATTATAGTTTAGAACATGTACAAATTACAAACTACTACAAAGTGTATATTTTTTCGACTTTAAAAGAGCAATGTCCTCTTTGTAGAAGTTTTTAATTTGTACATGTTATAAACTATAATTTATGATAATACTATATATATATATATATATATATATATTAACGAATTTTGGTTATATAACCGACAATTTGTAATGAATTATTTTGAACATTATTTTTACCGATACTCATATTTAAGTAGATATTCTGTTTTTAATTAAACAGTATTTTATATTTTATAACTGAAATATTTCAGTTTAAACTACCTCTCTGAAGATGGCTCATGTGAGCCGAAAGCTTAGAAGAAAACCAATAAATAATTATCCAAATGTTGGAGAATTTTTGTCTTTATTTTCAACTGAAATTAAAGCAAAAATACGACGTTTAGAACGGCTCATGATTAAACATAATAGACATTCATTGTCTCTTATATTTAATAGCATATGTCTAGAAAATATATATATATATATATATATATATATATATATATATATATATATAAGAATATTGAATGACAATAAATTAATAAGAACGAAAAAATAATTTCAATTTTCAAAGCAGTGCTCAATATAAAAATAAAGCAATGTATATTTATTATTAATTATTAAATCAGAACATTCGCAATCGACAAACGACTATCAAATTATACATTTTGTTTCGATATGGAAAGGATACCTTTGTTAAATACCTGATGAGACATTGTTCTTTCAATGTCGAAAAAATGTACAATTTTTAGAGGCAAATAGATTAAATGATATCAACAAGTTGATATTGCTTCAGTTTAATGTCCTTTTGGGGGGGTGTTGACCTCAGAGTTCACTTTTAAATTTTCACAGACTCTTTCTCTGATATTGAGCATTTTATCTGTAAATATTCCATACTTTATAAGTGTGCTTTTATCATACATACACTACTTACCATAATTATTAGGAAACCCCAGTTTTTAAACAAAAAATGATGTATTTCATACTATTTTTAATATTTATTGGCAAATGGAAATAGAATGGTTCTTTTGTTATTATTACTTTGCAAAATTTTACAAGGCAAAGAGCGACAATTTCCCCATCACACCCTGTAGACTTGCTATATATATATATATATATATATATATATATATATATATACTACCGGCCATAATTATTAGGCCATCCTAAAAGAAATGATGTATTTCATACTATTTTTAGTATTTATTACTAAGTGGATAATTCTAAATGAAAATAGAATGGTTTTGTTATTATTACTTTGCAAAATTTTACAAGGTAGATAGCGACAATTTACCCATCGCACTCTGAAGATAGGATATATATATTTTTTTTTTTTTTTTTTTTTTTTTTTTTAATCATTTCACCCCGAGCAAGGCAGAAACGCCACTGATGTGCAGGGGGTTACATAAGTGTAGAAAGATTAATTAGAAAAGAGTGAGGAGTACAAGCTAGTTAGAAAGGAACAATAGAAAACTGAGAAAGCAGGTGCAATGACAGGTACATGGGCGGAGAGAAAGGGAAGCTTATACAGGGGAGGGGAGAGAGAGCTAGAGGCCAGTGGTTAGTAGGTGAGTATTAACTTTGCTTTTAAATTTCTGGAGGTCGTAGCCGTCAGGAAAGCAAGAATACGGGAGTGAGTTCCACAGGCGGGAAGTGCGAGAGAGGAAGCTGCAGGAGTAGAATTGTCGTCTGCGTTTGGCTAACCTGACTGTGAATGGGTGGGACCCAGTTGCCAGTCTGGTTGAACGGGTAAACACCTGTTGAGGAGGCATCAGTGACTTAAGCTCATCCGAGCAGAAGCCATGAAAGTATTTATAGAAGAGACAGAGGGAGGCCACATTTCGACGATGGGAAAGTGGCTGCAGACGAGTCGCCAGATCAGTACCTATCACATTACAGACTCTCCTTTGGAGCTTGTCAAGAACACTGAGGAGAACGGCAGGGGCACCTGACCATAAATGGCAGCAGTACTCCATGCACGGACGGATGGTTGACTTGTATATATGCAGGATGGATTCAGGTGGAAAAAACATCCTGGATCGACATAGTGACCCAATCTTCTTAGCAGTAGATTTTGCTATGGATTCAATATAGTGCTTCCATTTGAGGTCTGAGGACAGAGTAAGTCCGAGGAGGCGTAGTGTATTACTCTCCGGGAGAATCATCTGGTCCATGCTTATGGGAGGCAGAAGAGGTTGCCTGTAATGGTTGACAGACAACAGCTTGGTCTTAGAGGAATTAAAGTTGACAAGCCACTTCTTGCCCCAGTTCACCACAGAGTGTAGATCCCGCTCAAGGTCAGCAGCGAGATTATGTCTGTCCGCCACGACAGGTTTCTTACTGGAGCGGGAGTATATTGTAGTGTCATCTGCGTAGATGCCTACTTGGGACCTGATCTCATCTGGGAGGTCGTTGATGAAAATAAGGAAGAGCGTTGGGCCCAGGATAGAGCCTTGTGGGACACCAGCATTCGTGCTGTAGGACGAAGAGGCACGCCCATTCAGAACGACCTTCATTTTGCGGTTATTTAAGAAAGATTGGATTAGGTCAAGCAGGCGACCGGTAATACCATAACCGCGTAGTTTGCATAGGAGGCCAGGGTGCCAAACCCTGTCGAAAGCCTTGGAGATATCCAGAGCAACCGCGCGAGCCTCGTCAGACTCATCAAGGGCCTGTAGCATGTACTCCGTTACAGTAGTTAGCAGGTCGGCTGTGGACCTGTCAAATCGGAATCCATATTGCCTGTCGGAGAACAGCTTGTGGGCGGTGAGATGATGAACTATTTCAGCATTTATTATAGCCTCGAACACTTTCCCGAATATTGGTAGGAGACTGATAGGGCGATAGTTGGATGGGTCCGAGGGTTCACCACAATTCTTAAAGACAGGAACGACTGAGGAGAATTTCCAGCATGCAGGAAAGCAGGAAGCAGAAAGGCATATATATATATATATACTACCGGCCATAATTATTAGGCCATCCTAAAAGAAATGATGTATTTCATAATATTTTTAGAGTATTTATTGCCAAATGGAAATAGAATGGTTCTTTTGTTATTATTATTTTGAAAAATTTTACACGGCAAGGAAGCAAAGATGAACACGTCCAAATCACCTTAAATATTCTTTATTCTTTCATTGATTGCAATATGAGTAATTATTTACTATTTGTAAATTCATTTGATGCACATGTTATTGTGCAGTATTAACAGATAAACCATTCTGTTTTCATTTACAATTATCCACTTGGCAATAAATACTAAAAATAGTATGAAATACATCATTTTTAAAACACTTTTGTTATCTAAAAATTATAGCCGGCAGTGTACATACATAGATATATACATACACATATAATTTTCTAAACATATATTGTTAAATATAAGAGACAATGAATGTCTATTGTGTTTAATCATGAGCCGGTCTAAACATCGTATTTTAGCTAGGTAAAAAATCAGGTAAAAAATAAAGAAAAAACCTCTCCAACATTTGGATATTTTTTATGTTGATTCTATGCTTTTGGCTCACATGAGCCATTTTCAGAAAGGTTACAAGGACGTTAACATAAAGGCACCCACCGTTAAAGATGATATTATCTTGTGTTGACATAAAACATTGCTATGCGACGATAACTGTCACCGAATAGCAGACGAAGTTCAAGTCGGGGTCACCAAATTGTAGGGGCTTGTATAATTCCCCCGAACAATAAATAAAAAGGAAAATACACTACAAATAAGGTAAAATAAACTTTTGTTTATTTTAGTAAAAAATAAAAAAATAAAAGAATTATTTTTTTACACAAAAATTCCTCCCTCTCGTGAAGAAAGTTTCTACTGCCTTTTTTATCTTTATGGTGAGGCTCCTGGAAATCGAGAAATATGTTTCTTTTATAGAGCCCTGATTGGTCAAACATCATATTTTTGACCACGTGATGTGTTTTCAACTATATCCATGCTTTTGGGTGCGCCGTTCTTGTTTTTGACCCCAAAGTGTTTGGTAAGGGGTGAATGCCCGCGCAATTGTATTTTTAGAGACACACGTGGTGTGAATTAATCTTATTGTGTGTGAGTGTGTGTTGAGCTTGGAAAATAAAACAAGAAACAGCACACGCCACACTACGTGGGAGACCGAAATTTTAACAGAACCATATGTCTAAATGCAATGTAATGTGTTGTGACCAGACTGAAATGTGATTTTATTAAGTGTGGGTTGTTTTGATTTAATGTAGATGGCCTCCAATATCTGAAGGTTCTTTTTACTGTGTGTATGACTGGGTATTATTGTGTTGTTGACTAAAATCTGTCTAATATTACCTACATGGCTATGTTTTTCTAAGAAATGTTGTTTAATTGAACTCTGATCAGAAAGATGACAGGTAAGTCTATGGGAGAGTGTGGTTGTAGTAAAACCAATATATGTAGTGGGTTCATTATTCGTACCAGAGATACAATCTCTGAACGGGCATGTAAACTGAAACACTATATTGGTTTTCTGTAGAGGATTTAGTTGTGTGGTTGTAGGGTTACTAGAGACTGAGGACAATTGTTTAAAAATATTTATAATATATGATGAGCTTAATTTGATTACTATTTTTATTGGTTTAATATTTCTACCTATTATGTTTTTTTTTTTAGTGCTGTTTCATCGTAAGTGAAATGAAGTTAAGCAAAGGAAGAAAAAGAGAAGGAAACAATGAAAGAAATTGTCCTGAGCAGAAATAATGAAAGATAGAAAGTAAGGTGAACGAGGGAAGGAAAGAAAAAAATACGTTTCATGCTAAAAAAAAAAAAAAAATGTGTAAATAATAAAAGAAAGAAAGGCAGACAAGGAAAAAAAAAATTCTTTTGGATCATATATATATATATATATATATATATATATATATTTATATATATATATATTTATTATAATCATGTCGTCCCAAGCAAGGCATTTACCACCACTGTTTTGCAGGAGTAGGAAAATTATGACAAAGGGGTGTCAGGAAGTGGGTAAGAGAAGGATGAGAATACTGATGAGAGTGGAGTGGATGGAGAAAGGAGCATGAGAGAAGGTTATGAGAAAGAGTGTCAGGTTATAGGGGGCGTCAGGAAGTGGGTAAGAGAAGGATGAGAATACTGATGAGAGTGGAGTGGATGGAGAAAGAAAGAAAGAATCGTAGGATTTTTTTTATAATCGTGTCGCCCCAAGCAAGGTATTTTACTGCCACTGTTTTGCAGGGGGTTACATTAGAGGAAAGTCATGAGAAAGAGTGAACGGTTATAGGGGGTGTCAGGAAGTGGATAAGAGAATGATGAGAATACTGATGAGAGTGGTGTGGACGGAGAAAGGAGCATCAGAGAGAGGATGCAAGTTAGTGAGATAGGAGATGACTATTGATTTTACATTTAAATTCTTGGAGATGGTAGCTGTCAGGGAAGCAAGTAAATAGAAGGGAATTCCACAAGAGGGAAGTGCGAGAAAAGAAGCTGAGGGAGTAGAATATATATATATATATATATATGTGTGTGTGTGTGTGTGTGTATTAAAAATGTGCAGACTAATATTGGTTCATATTTTTGTCGCTATTTTTTTAAGTACAGATATAAGTAGACAAAGATAGTGTTGGCTTTGCAGACGACATTTTTTTTCTGAATTAAGGAAATAAAATTCTTTGTTATCTGCCTTTGTTTTCAGTTCAGTTTCTTTCTTCATCTCGGATTCTCAAGTGTAAGAAACCAACAACGATTTTTTTTTTAAAGAAACAGTTAAACAAACGACTCTGTCATAAATAAAGGAAGAAATAAAAATTCTATTGTTTATATTTTCCTTTCCATTTTTGTTATTTAGTTATTTATCCGTTTTCATCTGCAGGGAATCAAAACGATTTCCTTTGTTTTTATTCATCATTGTTTCGACGCTCGTAAAGGCCGCCATTTTGTTATTTACGTAGCTTTCATTTTCGCGAGACTTACAAATCTTGGCCGAGTAGTCCAGAAAACTATAACAGAGGTGAATTAGAAAAACTGACTTCACAGTCTTGCAAGTAGAGAGGGCCAGTCTGATTGGAAAATTAGGCAATAAGAAGTACTTTCGTCTCGGTTGCATTATGGACTTAGTAGCTGGCGTCTCTCACTTTTTTTTCTGGTAGTAAGAAGGGTGGCATGGACACGCTTTTTATAGGAACCATTTTATAGGTTAGCATATATATATATATATATATATATGTGTGTGTGTGTGTGTGCGGTTATGTCTTGAAGGTTGTCACAATGCGCTGAGTAAAATAAAGAAAGATAAAGAAGTTTTGGGGTATCACCTATTTTTTAAACATTAATATTTCGAGATCAAATTCTCATCTTCAGAATGGCAGAGAAGCTTTTGTCTGTCTGAGTGTTTTCGGCCTTTCAAAGAATGGCTATTCCTGGCTGGCTGTATGCGCTGCTGCTGCTGCTGTGTGTGTGTGTGTGTGTGTGTGTATTCTAGTTGGGGCCTTTTTGGTCTGATGATATCAGTCTGCTTGTATGTGTGGTTTATCTTAGTGCGACCTGACTGTTCCCTTGACTCTTTGACCGGGCTGAAGAGGATCAGTTTCATTACTGTTGATTTATCTATCTGATTTATCTGGTGGTGTGTGCGTGTCCGTGACTGTGTCATGTGTGTGTGTCTATGTGCGCTTAGTTCTTGTAACTTATTCTACTTTATTTTATATGTGCGTGTGTGTGTGCGCGCTCCGGTGTGCGGTGTGTCATAGGCCTATAAATCGTTCATTCAGTAATGAATTAGAGCACTCTGGCTATTGGACATGTATAATGATAACATACATGCTAAAAAGTCTGTTTTCTTCTACCGAGCGCCCATAGCCCAGAGGTAGAATCGCCGACTGACGCCAATTCGCTCGGGTTTCAATCCTGGGTTAAAAGCAATCGGAGTCTAACCGTACTGATGAAGTGTGATACAGCGAAACAGATCTGTCTGCAGATGACTATATATATGAATGAATATAGTTTTAAGGTGTGCTATATTTATAGGATAAAGTGCTCAATATCAGAGACAGAGCGTATTTAAATATAAAAGAGTGAATATTGAAGTCAACACTCAAGGGCGACAGACTGTTTCATGCTAAGCGCAATCATTAGGCTACATGTGTTGAGTTTTTCTAATAGCCGAGGAAAACCTCTACACATGTGGCCTGATGATTACGCTTAGCATGAAACAGTCTGTCGATCTTGAGTGTTAACTTCAGTGTTCACTCATATATATATATATATATATATATATATATATATATATATATATATATATATATATTTCATGCTAAGCGTAATCATCAGGCCACATGTGTAGAGGTTTTCCTCGGCTATTAGAAAAACTCAACACATGTAGCCTAATGATTGCGCTTGGCATGAAACAGTCTGTCGCCCTTGAGTGTTGACTTCAATATTCACTCTTTTATATTTAAATACGCTCTGTCTCTGATATTGAGCACTTTATCCTATAAATATAGCACACCTTAAAACTATATTCATTCATATATATAGTCATCTGCAGACAGATCTGTTTCGCTGTATCACAGTTCATCAGAAGATAGATAGATAGATAGATAGATAGATAGATAATGAACATACCATGATGATATATATATATATATATATATATATATATATATATATATATATATAGTTATCCGCAGACAGATAATTGATGATAATACGTAGAAAAGAATATATAATTGATGATAGTTTCATAGAATATATAATTGATGATAATTTAACTGTGGTTATTATATATATATATATAATAGTTTCTTATAATTGATAATAGTCTCACTGTGGTTATTATATATATATATATAAATATATATAATAACCACAGTGAAACTATTATCAATTATAAGAAACTGAATCGCTAGAACTGGCGCTAACTTAACTATAATTTAATCGTCTTGAACACCCAGAAGAGAACCTCTTCTCAGGGCAAAGATGGGGGATAAAAAAAGAAACGAACGGTGTACAAGCACAGAACGTTGAGTACCCGTTAGAAAGAAAAGAGCCCGAGACGAAACCTTAACAATAAAGTGCTCGATACGAAAGTACGAAAGTACGAAAGTAGAGCTACAAATGCCAAAAATTTAAACGTGAGCAAAAACCTACCGCAGTTTCACACTACCATATGCCCTGAAGAACCGTAGTGTGAAACCGCGCTAGGATTTTGCTCACATTTATATATATATATATATATATATATATATATAGATATATATATATATAAACACCCTTACCCCAAGAAGAAAGAGCATATAGGTAAAATCCCAATAAACAAATCCTATTAATATAAATTTTATTAATATTAAAAATGATCCAGGTGAAGGCTCGGTGTAAATAGTATTATCTATTCACAGAGCCAAATATGTATAGTATATAATTATTATTATCAGGATTCTTATTATTATTATATAAGTAATGGTTACTAATGGAAGTATATTCTACAGTTAGCTGTTTACATTAAAAGTTATGTATACAAATGTAGCGTATAAATATATGGCAACTATTATTATTGTAATTTTAATATTATTTTTATTTAATATTATTTAATTTTAATTTAATTAAATTAAATTTAATTTTATTTAATATTATTTTAATATTATTGTAATTGTAATAGCGTATAAATATATGGCAATTATTATTATAATTTTATTGATTTTAAAAATGAGAAGAGTTTTCTCGAAAATTGGAGAATACAATTATTTTTCTAGTGAAAAGTAGCCGAAGTGATAAAATTGAAAAATACAAATTGAAAAATACAAGGTTCAAAAGGTGGGTGCGGTTTTTATAGGCGCCAACGGTCAATATATATATATATATATATATATATATATGAAATGATTTGTTTGAACATTATTTTTGATCGATACTCGTATTTAAGTAGATATTCTGTTTATAATCAAACAGTATATATATTTATTTCTACTGGCCTGATTATTTACGAAATTTTTGTTAGGAAAATGTCTGTCATTCAGTCTAAGACGCGCCAGATCCATTGGTGGCTTCCCCTATTTGGATAATGGTCGCAGGTTCGAATCCTGCCGAATGACACACATATTTGTAAAAAAATCAGGCCGGTAGAAATAAATATATAATTCTGTTTGATTATAAACAGAATATCTACTTAAATACGAGTATTGATTAAAAATAATGTTCAAAAAATTAATTTCCAATTGTCGATTGTTTATAACCATTTCGTTAATCTTCGTCAATTTCCGTCATATATATATATATATATATATATATATATATATATATATATATATCCGCAGACAGATCTGTTTCCCTGCATCACAGCTCATCAGTACGGCTAGACTCCGATTGCTTTTTAACCCAGGATTGAAATCCGACCAAATTGGCGTCACTCGGCGATTCTACCTCTGAGCTATGGGCGCTCGGTAGAAGGAGGCAGACTTTTTAGCGTGTATATTATCATTATACACGCCCAACAGCTGAGAATGTTCTAATTCATTGCTGAATGAACGATGCGTAGATGCTAGAGTAGCTACTGTTTTTCAAAGTCTACCATTCTTCCAGAGTGATCAGTCAGGGTGTGAGGGCGTAACCACCCCACCACCAGCACCTAAAAAAGAGAGGTAAATGATCCAGGTGGAGGGCTCATTGTAAATAGTATTATCTATTTCGCATTTCTTAATCAGCACAGACTCCGCTGGCTAGGCCATATCCACCGCATGCCAGACGGTCGCATTCCAAAAGACTTCCAGTATGGAGATCTGTCTTCTGGAAGAAGACTCACTGGGCGGTCACAACACGATATAAAAGCTGTTGTCATCAACACGGAGTCATGGGAGAGCGTCACAGTCAACCGGTTCAAATGGGGAGGAACCCTGGCCCAACAACTCAAATCAAGGGAGAAGCAGCTGACACAAGTCGCTATGGAGAGGTGGGTTCGCAGAAAGCAAAATGACAGCTCCGACAGACCAGAAACAAAACATAAATGCAAACTCTCCAACAAAGACTGTCATTTCCGCATCGGTTTCTACAGTCATGGATGCCGATGCTCCAGCCAAACAGATAAGTAGGACCCTGAACGACGAAAGCCTACTACTTCAACTATATATATATGATGACCAAATTACGCTGGTGTAGGCTTTAAGAGAGTTTTATTCAACTGAGAATACAAGGATCGCGTATAGTGTCCTTTTATAGTCTCAGTAAACAGAAATAACTCTCCCAAAGGGGAAAGTGACAAAACAAGGGGAGACCACTCTTGGTTATTTATTACAATATGTATGCGTGTTTGTGTGTTTGTATGTGTGTGTAAACTATCGCCCGGTTCACACTCCACCCACATCTATTGAACAGGTGAAGAGGCTCATCCCTTGTTTCCTGTTTAGGATGCGGTTTCCGGTTTTCTCTTTTCCAATCTTTTCACTCTTTTCCTTTATTATTTTATTTTTTTTTTCAATTGGAGTAGATAGACTAAACTATCGCCCGGTTCACACTCCACCCACATCTATTGAACAGGTGAAGAGGCTCATCCCTTGTTTACTGTTTAGGATGCGGTTTCCGGTTTTCTCTTTTCCAATCTTTTCACTCTTTTCCTTTATTATTTTATTTTTTTTTTCAATTGGAGTAGATAGACTAAACTATCGCCCGGTTCACACTCCACCCACATCTATTGAACAGGTGAAGAGGCTCATCCCTTGTTTCCTGTTTAGGATGCGGTTTCCGGTTTTCTCTTTTCCAATCTTTTCACTCTTTTCCTTTATTATTTTATTTTTTTTTTCAATTGGAGTAGATAGACTAAACTATCGCCCGGTTCACACTCCACCCACATCTATTGAACAGGTGAAGAGGCTCATCCCTTGTTTCCTGTTTAGGATGCGGTTTCCGGTTTTCTCTTTTCCAATCTTTTCACTCTTTTCCTTTATTATTTTATTTTTTTTTTCAATTGGAGTAGATAGACTAAACTATCGCCCGGTTCACACTCCACCCACATCTATTGAACAGGTGAAGAGGCTCATCCCTTGTTTCCTGTTTAGGATGCGGTTTTCGGCTTTCTCTTTTCCATTCTTTTTACCCTTACGTAGCCCCCTGCGCATCAGTGGCGTTACTGCCTTGCTCGGGGTGATATGATTAAAAAAAAAAAAAAAAAAAAAGAAAAAAAGGAAGGGAAATGGAGGGGGGAATAAACCACTTTATAGTAGGGGAGCGGGAAGAGCCCTATTTTCATTGGCTGACACTGACTGACGTATGTCAATAAGAACGGTTGAAGTGCGGCCTTGTTCGTTTTCTCTTATTACTGTTTTTTGCCTTTATGTCTCCGTACGTAGCACGACGGTTTTAAGGAGGCGGCCGAACTCGTTTAGTATCAGGTCGAGGTTGTTGTTGGAGCCAATATGATGCGAAACCCGAAATCGTCGACGAGAACAGTGCATCACTGAAGGTCACGCTTGATGCAATTAAAATGTATGATTTGACTAACTAGTATTAAAAGGTTGCTACAAAACCACAGTGCATAATGTAAAATAAAAAAAATATATGCAAAGTAATCCACAAAATAAAAAAAAATGTATATATCTCCAAGTGAATAAGGAACAAAGAAAATATGAACAGCGTTTAAAATATTAATTTGAAACATATAGAAATAGAGCTATGAATATTTATTATAAATTATAGTTTAGAACATATACAAATTACAGCCTACTACAAAATTGTACATTTTGTTTCGACATTGAAAGGGCAATGACTCAGCAGGTAGTAAACACTATTTTTTGAAGGGAGATGGAAAATTCGTTTAATCATATTGGTAAATTTTTGTGTGCGAGGTAAAGAGGGTAGAGAAAATGAGAAATAAGAATTGGGTATTGTAGAATAGACATTGAACAAAAAGAAAAAAATGGAAGAGGAGGAAAGAGGTGATTAAAGGACATAGTGAAAAAATTTTTTTGTTGTTGTTTTTTTGGGAGACAGGCGCCAGGTTTAACAGTAGAAAATAAAGCCTTTTATGATCCAACTTAGGGTTTAACAAAGAGGGAAGTAAGAAAATGTGTATGGGGTAGGAGGAAGTAGGAGAGGATGGGCAAGAAGAGAGAGGACTTGGTAGTGGATAAACATATGTGTATTAATGAAGTATAAGACATGTTTACACTTTGTAGTAGATTGTAATTTTGACATGTTCTAAACTACAATTTAAAATAAATAAGGATGCGGTTTCCGGTTTTCTCTTTTCCAATTTTTTCACTCTTTTCCTTTATTTTTTTTTTTTTAAATTGGAGTAGATAGACTAAACTATCGCACGGTTCAAACTCCACCCACATCTATTAAACGGGTGAAGAGGCTCAACCCTTGTTTCCTGTTTAGGATGGGGTTTCCGGTTTTCTCTTTTCCGATCTTTTCACTCCTTTCCTTTATTTTTTTTTTCAATTGGAGTAGATAGACTAAACTATCGCCCGGTTCACACTCCACCCACATCTATTGAACAGGTGAAGAGGCTCATCCCTTGTTTCCTGTTTAGGATGCGGTTCCCGGTTTTCTCTTTTCCAATTTTTTCACTCTTTTCCTTTTTTATTATTTTTTTTTTTTCAATTGGAGTAGATAGACTAAACTATCGCCCGGTTCACACTCCACCCACGTCTATTGAACAGGTGAAGAGGCTCATCCCTTGTTTCCTGTTTAGGATGTGGTTTCCGGCTTTCTCTTTTCCATTCTTTTTACCCTTACGTAGGCCCCTGCGCATCAGTGGCGTTACCGCCTTGCTCGGGGTGATATGATTAAAAAAAAAAATATATATATATGCATGTATAAATGACTTATATTTCACTCTTTTTCATAACTTGCAGTTTCATGAAACGTCTCTAATGTATTATAATAATAATAATGATAAATTTATTATTATTTAAATTTATAATAATAAAATAAATAATTTATTATTATAGATCATGATAATTTATATAATATAAATTATTATATAATATTATATTATATTATATTAATATAATATTAACTTATTAATTTATTTTTCAACGTTGTGTCTTTTCTCTCGCACTATATTTTTCCTTTTGCTTCTTATCATTTACAAATCAATGAATATTTTCTGTCTGATGTATTCATTAAATATTCAATTGTTTTCAGAAATACTCAGACTCGCAGCTCTTCAGAGCTCGACGCATACACGAGTTTACTTGACGCCAATTAGGGCCCAAAAAATGCTGCGCCGCCCGAAACGCGTAAATGAAAAAAACCTCGCTCGATCGTCCCTGGCTCATTATCTTATTCAGTCAGTTAAGTGCCATACATGAAACACGCTTGGGTGATCATGTCTCGAAAGAGACATGACTGACTGTGCAGAAGATTATCCCTCAGTAGGTTGCCATTGCTTTCTGCGGTAGACTGGTTGACGACCAAGGCTATAGAACCCAATCTGTCCTGTTATTTAACCCATAACTGGAAGGAAGAGACGGATTAATACCTTTCCCAAGGGTATTTGCGCGTAAGTGAATGTAATGAATTCAACTGGAATTCGAACTTGGCTCCGCGATTTCTCGTTCCGAGCCGATATCCACTGCACCACAACGCACATCTTATTAAATCCTCATTTAATTGCCAACTTCGCTTCCGATTTTTTTTCTCTGTTTTTATTTTATTTTGTTGTTACCATTTGAGTCGAACGAACATAAAGCAATGTTGGTCGATAGTATACGGAAGACTCGCCAAGACCACCATTTTATCTCACCAACGTAGAGATGCCGCTTTTGCGCCTACACCGTTTCATCTCAAAAACAAAAGCCAAATACTTTCATGTTGAATTAAAGGCTCGTAAAGTTTTTGAGAGATTTCCAAATTCATTCAAAGAGATCTACTGATTATGGGCCTGAGACACACCAGTATATATATATATATATATATATATATATATATATATATGTGTGTGTGTGTGTGTGTGTGTGTGTATGTGTGTGTGCGTTTGTGTATGTGCGTTCATATTGTATATGATTGTGTGTGTATCATTTCTATATCAATCGATATATGTGTGTGTGTTGTATGTATATAATTATTCATGTGATTATATATATATATATATATATATATATATATATAATAATAAAACTGACCCTGTACGTATCTAGATCCTAAAATTTTACAAAAGCAAACCTTGAGGACCACAAATAACCGGCAGAATCTAAGTCCGTTACCGTGCTAAGTCCGTTACCGTGCACTATATATATATATATATATATATATATATATATATATATATATAGTGCATATGTCGGTTTGATTGTATCATATATATATATGTATATATTTGTGAGTGCATGTGTGCGAATCAGCCTGACATACATATATATATATATATATATATATATATATATATATATATATAGAACTGCATTACAAATTTACGAACTGCGTTTGTTATTTTTGGTAACTGTTATCGTTGCCTTGCAAAGTTTTATGTCAACACAAGCTAAAATCATCGCTGATTGTGGATGTTTTTATGTTAACGTCCTTGTAACCTCTCTGAAGAAGGCTCATGTGAGCCGAAAGCTTAGAATCAACTTAATAAAAAATTATCCAAATTTGGGGGAATTTTTGTCTTTATTTTTACCTGAAATTAAAGCCAAAATACGATGTTTAGAACGGCTAGTGATTAAACATAATTGACATTCATTGTCTCTTATATTTAACAATATATATTTAGAAAAAAAATATATATTCTTCATTTGTAAATTATTTATTATGCGACCTAGGTTTCTACCATGAGTAGTGTCTTCAGGCGATTTGCAATATTGAAAATCACCTGAAGGCACCACTCATGATAGAAACCTTAACTCGTTTACAAATAAAGAATATTAAAAAAAACTCTACAATAGAATTATATTGAACACTTTTTTTTATACAAATGTGTACTGGCTTAATTTTTTTATGACCAACAACTAAGTAATTAAACAATCAATCAACATATATATATATATAGTTTCAATGTGATAATGTTTAGCGCCAAGGTTGTTTTTCCAGTGGTTTTACTGATAGAATGTATTTTGTAAAACAGGGTTTTTAACCGTAAAAGTTTAACTCGAAAATAAGCCAGTATGATATGTTAACCCTCCACTCCGCCTCGAAGATTTCTGAAAGGCATGAAATTCAGAGTCATGAGTAAAACATTGGATAACATGTATATTTATTAATCTATATAACAGGGGTCGGCAAATCCCGGCTCCTCTACCTCATCTGGCCTGTGATGAAATTTTGTCAGGCCCTCCAACTTAACACCTCGGCATTAATTAGCTAATTAATTTGCTGCGAAAGTGGCAAAGAAATTATCAGTTAGAGTTCAGCGACTTGCAATGCCACGATTTTTTAAAATCAAAATTTAATTTCAAATCCACTGTTGACTTCCTTAAGAAATATATTTTGGCAATCGGGAAATATAAAAATCTATTGAATAATGCGAAAATTATGGTATTGTTACATGGAAGAATATATGCTAGAGAACATCCTTTTTACGAAAAAGAAATATATATTAAAAATCGTTTAAGAACAAGGTTGGCTGATGACCACTTGAATGAAGTTTTGTCCCTGTCTTCAACAAATACATCAACTGATGTGTAGAAGTTGTCGAACAATTAAAAGAAACAAATGTCTTGTTAGATAATTTGCCATTTCTAACTGTATTTTTGTTTGTTTGTTTGTTTTTTTAATCATTTCACCCAAAGCAAGGCATTCCACTGCCACTATTGCGCATGGGGTTACATAGGAGAAGATGAAGAGAAAGAGTGTTTAGATATAGGAAATATCAGAAGGAGGGTGATAGATGGGTAAGGATACCGAGGCTGGGGGTTGGGTAGATGGGAAGAGTTTAATTGTTTAAATGTTGAAATTTTTACAAATTTTTTTGTCAATCGGAAAATTTAGGGTTTAATCGATAGGATTACACTGAAAAAAAAGTAAAAACAAAACAAAACAAAACTGATAATCAATCAATTTACAGGTGGTAGTGGTAATGTCGTACCGGCGAGTGGTTCCAAAATGGAGGATCGATATATTATAACGTTGTATGAGAAACTGAACCCCTCCTCTAAACTTGTTGAAGTATTGAAATTTTTCCAGATTTTTTTGTCACTCGGAAAGTTTAGGGTGTAATCGATAAGATTGCACTGAAAAAAAGTAAAAAAAAAAAAAATTAAGAAAAACAACAAATTTAAAGGTGGTGGTAGTCTCCTTCAGGTTCGCCAGATATATATATATATATATATATATATATATATATATATATATATGCAAGTATTCTATGAAGGCATACAAGTATGGGCATATATTTTTCCTTTTCCGACTTTAGTTTTGTAGACACTGCTCTCAGTTCCCGTAAACTCTCTGAGGAGTATATGGCTACAGCTTTCAAATCCCGCATACTCCCTTAGTACTCCCTTGGGAACCACAGTTTTCATATCCGGTAGACTCCCTGAAGAGTATATGGCTACAGCACTCAAGTCCCGTATACTCCCTTAAGAGTATGGGGTCACATAATCTCTAAGGAGTATGGGGCCACATCTGTTAAGCCCCGTAGTTTTCTTGAGTGGTATATAGCTGCAGTTCTTAGCACCTGTAGACTTCCTGAAGAATAAGTTGATCAGAGCACCCAATCCCATAAATCCCCTAGTAAGTATGGGCCAAGATCTCTCAAGTATAGTAGATTCCGTGATGATTGTACAGCTCCAGATTTATGGTCCCCTGGAGTATAGGGCAACGGCTCTCCTCGACGTTTTTGTCATGGCAAATGAATAAGTTTATACGGAATTAATTTGATGATGTTTTGCTGAGAGTACACAGTGTTCCCATGCAATCGCCCAATCCAATTATTGACTGGTTTCAACTCTGCTTAACTTCAGTGATCCAACGGGAACATGACCACACACACACACACACACACACACACACACATGTACATATAAGCACAAATATATATAAGCACAAAGAGTCTGTCACTTTAACTCAGCAGGTTCATGCAGACTACGAAGTTATGTGCGGGTACTGTTATGATGCTCTCATTAGTCAGGGCTGGTTTATATATATATATATATATATATATATATATATATATATATATATATATATAAACTTATTTATAAATGAAACTTTGTCTCTCTGTGTGTGTGTGTGTGTGTGTGTGTGTGTGTGTGTGTGTGTCTGTGTGTGTGTGTCCGTTACCTATAGACTCCGAAACGGCTAAACCGATTTTTTTGAAAATTTACACAGTTGTACTATAAGCGTCTGCGAGTGTTCTTAGCTAGGTTTTGTGTCGAGGTACCCCAGATAAATATCGAAAATCGATAATCGAAAAACTCGGGTTATAGAAGGAGTGGTCCGATTTTAATCAAATTTGATACACTTATAAATGAAACTTTGTCTCTGTGTGTGTGTGTGTGTGTGTGTATATGTGTGTGTGTGTCTGTGTGTGTGTGTCCGTTACCTATAGACTCCGAAACGGCTAAACCGATTTTTTTGAAAATTTACACAGTTGTACTATAAGCGTCTGCGAGTGTTCTTAGCTAGGTTTTGTGTCGAGGTACCCCAGATAAATATCGAAAATCGATAATCGAAAAACTCGGGTTATAGAAGGAGTGGTCCGATTTTAATCAAATTTGATACACTTATAAATGAAACTTTGTCTCTGTGTGTGTGTGTGTGTGTGTGTGTATATGTGTGTGTGTGTCTGTGTGTGTGTGTCCGTTACCTATAGACTCCGAAACGGCTAAACCGATTTTTTTGAAAATTTACACAGTTGTACTATAAGCGTCTGCGAGTGTTCTTAGCTAGGTTTTGTGTCGAGGTACCCCAGATAAATATCGAAAATCGATAATCGAAAAACTCGGGTTATAGAAGGAGTGGTCCGATTTTAATCAAATTTGATACACTTATAAATGAAACTTTGTCTCTGTGTGTGTGTGTGTGTGTGTGTGTGTGTGTGTGTGTATGTGTGTGTGTGTCCGTTACCTATAGACTCCGAAACGGCTAAACCGATTTTTTTGAAAATTTACACAGTTGTACTATAAGCGTCTGCGAGTGTTCTTAGCTAGCTTTTGTGTCGAGGTACCCCAGATAAATATCGAAAATCGATAATCGAAAAACTCGGGTTATAGAAGGAGTGGTCCGATTTTAATCAAATTTGATACACTCATAGACAAAGGCATAAGAAACGATATTCAGAAGTTTCAAGGTGGCAGTTCTTACAATAGTGCAGAAAATCGATAATATATATCTAAAAGGCAAGATGTTTGTGTGTGTGTCTGTTTATCTGCCTGTATGTAGTATTTTTTTCAGCCCTTTTATTTTAGTTTTTGCTTCGGGTTTGGATCTAAGTGGGTATAATTGTAGTTCTTAGTCTCAGCCATGTTACCATTTACTCAGAGGACTTATTTAGCCTTCAAAATTCAGTTTACGACAAAAGAAAGTTTATTTGATATCGATCCCAGGAAATCAAAAGTTGACTTACATCCATTCATTTTTCTTTCAGTCTACGGTTTCGATTTAACTGGAAACAACTATTGATTTTCAGTCTTTCGTGCCAACGTCCAAAGAGTCTGAGCTCCAGGACCATGGATTAGTTTTAAAGCTTTCATTACACCCGAGCAACGCTGGGCTATACTGCTAGTATATATATATATAAAATGGGAAGGGATTTATCAACCGACAGATTTTTAAAAATAATGTTTAAGTAATAAATATTTATCGAATAATAAATTTAAAAAATCAAATAATTTTTCTTTAGAAATTTCTTTCTTTAAGTTCGAATACGAAATTGAGCAAAGACAGAGAATAATCTATAACAATTTCCCCTCAAAGAACCCGGGTTCGAATCTGGCTGCAGGGCGAATATTTCTCTCGACTCTCCAAAATACACAGACATCATAGGGCTACTTGTTTTATATAACCTAACTGCATCCCAAGAAAATGTCATTGACGATATCGGATTGTATACGGACGATAGCCTTATTGGTAGTTAAAAATCCACTAATTTATTATTGATAAGTTTAGAAAACCTATAGAGAGTTTGAAAGCATCAATCCAAATGTAACTTTCAGCACCAAAATAGAAAAGCAAACTTCCTAGGTATAACTTTAAACCAAATGAACACTACATATCACTCCTATGGAAAGCCTAATAGCAGTCCTCTATATATCCACCCTGAGTCAAACCATTCTCCTTCTATAGCTTAAAAAAGTAAGAGAAGTCGTGAACATTTTGTTTAAAGTGTAGATTTATTATTATTATGTCATTTTTCATCATATTTCGATTTCTGCTTTGGTCTCACTAGCAACCAAGTCTGCGGGGAGACCTAAGGCAGGTCGTGGCGTGTTGTTATGGCTCCATTTCATGTTTTTCTATCTTCCCTATCATCCCCAGCATTACATAGACAAAGTTTTCCTTAGTGTGTGGGCTGTACTTAATAAGACAATTTTTTGTATATCTCTTAAGCTGGGGTTTCCAGGGATTCTTTCAATGTGTTGTTTTGTTCCATTTTTTATCATTCCAAGTGCACCTACTATCACTGGCACGATTCTAGTTTTCAATTTCCACATTTTTTCTATTTCAATTTCCAGGTTTTTATATTTATATTATTATATTATATCTTTATATTATTATTATTCTTTATTTTATTAGTCTATTTATCTATTTTATTATTATTATTATTATTATTATTATTATTATTATTATTATTATTTATATGATGTATAATACATTAAGTGTTCATAATTATATTTGTGTTGCTATATATTTGTTATACAAATATAATCATGGACATTTAATGTCCATGATTATATATATATATTCGGCCATCCGCCACGGTAGGGATGGACTTATATTTTCAATTCAATTATCTTTATTGTTAATAGCTTAAATGTTCTATGTTTACTGTGTGTTAATATTTACTCTTTGATAATGGCTTATGTGAGCCGAAAGCTTAGACCTGATAAAAAATTCAACAAATACTGTGATTTTTTGTTGTCTTTTAACGACATCACCATCAAGTATATCAGACGGTATGAACGGATCCTACACAAAATTAATAGACAAAACTTGTCTATATTATTCAATGAAACCTGCATTAATGAAAAAATGCTGCCAAAATACACACAATATATATATATATATATATATATATATATATATATATATATATATATATATATATACAAAATATATCGTTCACGACTTCTCACACTTTTTTCACCTATACCAATTTCTCTCGTTGGAATAACCCCTACTTCTGTTTCATGGCCGGAGCTGACTACCGGGCACACCGGTATATATATATAAGTAGTCGCTTTATTTATATATTAAATATTACATTTATTATTTATTTTCATCTACCGATCTGAATATTCGATATAACCAATTATAATCGGTAAAATTGGAATCTGAGTTCAAATGTCCGGTTCCTGCCAGCATTTTGCATTCATTGATATATATATATATATATATATATATATATATATATATGTATATATATATATATGTAATGAATTATTTTGAACATTATTTTTACCGATACTCGTATTTAAGTAGATATTCTGTTTTTTTTAATTAAACAGTATTTTTATATCTACTTAAATACGAGTATCGGTTAAAATAATGTTCAAAATAATTAATTACAAATTGTCGGTTGCTTATAACCAAGTTTCGTTAATATATATATATATATATATATATATATATTAATGCACAATCCACCGACTTTATAGGACATTTCATTTTATATAAACGAACTGCGTTCCAAAAAATTGACATTAAAAATATCGGATTGTATAGGGTTGATGGCCTTATAGTAGTCAAGAAATCCACTAAATTTAAAATTGATAAGATTAGAAAACTTATAAATAGAGTGTTTGAAAGCCTAAATCAAAATGTAACTATTAGTACCAAAGTAAAAAAAAAAAAAAACTTCCTAGATATAACCTTAGACCTAATGAACAATACATACCACCCCTATAGAAAGCCTAATAGCAGTCCTCTATATATATATATCCACCCTGAGTCAAATCATCTTCCCTCTATAGCAAATACAAATACCCCTATCCATTGAAAAAAGATCAATAGAAATTCCACAAATAAAAAAATATTCTACGACATTTTAGAATAAGGTCTTAAAAAATGTGGTTATACATTCCCCGATATTAAATATAATAAGAACAACTAGAAGTAGAAAAATCAAAGTCGATGATCCTACCTCTAAGCTATGGGCGCTCGGTGGAAGAAAAAAGAAAAAGAAAGAAAGAAAGAAAAGAAAGAAAGAAAGAAAGAAAGAAAGAAAGAAAGAAAGGAAAGAAAGAAAGAAAGAAGAGTGTAATGGAATGAAAGAGAGGAAAGCAAAAAAGAATGTTAATGTTAAGAAAGAAAAAGTATGAAAGATTGTAAAGAACAAAAAACGAAAGAAAGAAGAATGTTGCAATGAGGTGTAAGAAGAAAGAAAGAAAGACAGAAAGAAAGGTGGAATAAGGTGAAAGAAAGAAAGATTGTGTAATTCGAAGAAAGAAAGAACGAAAGACTCTAATAGGGTAAAAGAAAAAAAGAAAGAAAGAAAAAAGGAAGAAAGCATGAAAGAAAGGCAAATAGGGTAAAAAGAAAGAAAAGAAGGTTTAATGTGACGAAAGAAAAAAAGGAAATGCATAAAAAAGGAAGGAAGAGAGACGTAATAAGAAAAAGAAAATGAAGAAAACATATCCTAAGCTGCAAGAAAAAAAAAATGAAAGAAAAGAAGAAAAAGTGTGTAATGAGAAGAAAGAAAGAAAAACAGAAAAAAAGAAGAAAAAGAAAGAAAGAAAAATCAAGAAATATCCGACAAGGAACAGAAAGAAAGAAAGAAAGAAAGAAAGAAAGAAAGAAAGAAAGAAAGAAAGAAAGAAACAAGAAATGATAGACAAGGAAAAGAAATAAAGAAAGAAAGAATGAATGAAGAAAAAAGAAAGAAATAAGAAATGGCGGACAAGGAAAGGAAAGAAAGAAAGAAAGAAAGAAAGAGTGAATGAAAGACGAACAAAAGAAAGAAAGAAGAAATGGCAGACAAGGAAAAGAAAGAAAGAAAAACAGAAAGAAAAAAAAGAAAAAGACAGAAAAAGAAAGAAAGAAGAAATGGCAGACAAGTAAAAGAAAGAAAGAAAGAAAGAAAGAAGAACAAAAGAAAGAAAGAAAGAAGCAAAGGCAGTAACCTCTTTGAAAACGATAAATGATAAATGTTTCCCAATAACGAGATGTGGTCAAATATAATGGAGACATTATACCATGAAAAGTTGGAAGAAAAGCAAAGTCGATAATTGAAGATAGACTTATGCCGGAAAGAAGAAAAAAGAGTCAAATTTAGAAGGAAGGAAGGAAGGAAGGAAGGAAGGAAGGAAGGAAGGAAGGAAGGAAGGAAGGGCGGAAGGAAGGAAGGAAGGAAGGAAGGAAGGAGGAAGGAAGGAAGGAAGGAAGGGAGGGAGGAAGGGGGGAAGGGGGGAAGGAAGGAAGGAAGGAAGGAAGGAAGGGAGGAAGGAAGGAAGAAAGGGAGGAAGGAAGGAAGGAAGGAAGGAAGTAAGGGAGGGAGGAAGGAAGGAAGGGAGGAAGGAAGGAAGAGAGGAAGGGAGGGAGGAAGGAAGGAAGGAAGGAAGGAAGGGAGGGAGGAAGGAAGGAAGGGAGGAAGGAAGGAAGGAAGGAAGGGAGGGAGGGAGGAAGGAAGGAAGGGAGGAAGGGAGGGAGGAAGGAAGGGAGGAAGGGAGGAAGGAAGGGTGGAAGGAAGGAAGGAAGTGAGGAAGGAAGGGAGGAAGGAAGGGAGGAAGGGAGGGGGAGCGGAAGGAAGGAAGGAACAAGCAAACTAACCAATGAAAGAACGAATGAAAGAACGAATGAATGAATGAATGAAGGAAGGAATGAAGGAAGGAAGGAAGGAAGGAGAGCGGAAGGATGGAAGGAACAAGCAAACTAACCAATGAATGAATGAAGGAAGGAAGGAAGGAAGGAAGGAAGGAAGGAAGGAAGGAAAAGAAAGAAGAACAGTATTAAAAGAACGAAGACTGCAGTTTCGAAAAGAAAAAATGGAACAATATGAATTAGAATGAAAGAAATGAGCAAGACAAAAGGATTAAATGAAACGCCCTTTACGCCAAGAAGAAAATCAATTTATTATTAAGTACGAATATAAGAACAACCCCCACCCCACAAGAAAAAAATGGTTGAGGAATCGACTAAAAATCAAATGACAACGAACGCATCGTTCGAGAAACGCTATTTCAACCATTACGACCGGAAATATATCTGAACCTGAATTAAAACCGCACGATGGCACGTATACGCGAGTGTGAAAGTGTCTCGTACGTAAAACTACTTTCCAGTTCTTTCAGGGTCAGAGCTAATGGCTGCTCCGTCGAAACACCCGGCCAATCAATCATACCTACCTAGCTCGGTTCGCTGGTTTCCAGTCTCTGACAATTTGTCTGTAAGACACTAGCGCATTTACAAAACGCTAACACGCCTCCGGGGGCCACGGGGGGTCACACGCTAACCACCCTTGACCGCCTGAAACTAAAATGGTACCTGATTTGATCAAGCGAGAATATCACTTAAAGATCGATGGCAAAGAGATAAATTGAGTTGTTTCCGTCAAAGGGAAGAGGAAAGCTAAGATCGTTCGACCATTTCTATTCTATTGCCTCGTCATTCATTTGTTTTCTCTTTTTAAAACCACTTTTCACTCACTCTCTCTCTCTCTCTCTCTCTCTCTCTCTTTGTCACACACACACACACACACACACACACACACACACACACACACACACACATATATATACGTATAGATGTCTAGTCCGTGAACGCCGTGAATAATCCAACAAGATCTACTTAATATAAAATATTAAGTGTTATCTAAACTTATTTATAAATGGAACATTGTCTGTGTGTGTGTGTGTATGTGTGTGTGTGTGTATGTGTGTGTGTCCGTTACCTATAGACTCCAAAATGGCTGAACCGATTTTCTTGAAAATTTACACAGTTGTACGATAAGAGTCTGTGAGTGTTCTTAGCTAGGTTTTGTGTCGAGGTACCCCCGATAAATATCGAAAATCGATAATCGAAAAAATTGGGTTATAGGAGTGGTCTGATTTTAATCAAATTTGATACACTCATAGACAAAGGCATAAGAAACGATATTCAGAAGTTTCAAGGTTGCAGTTCTTACAATAGTGCAGAAAATCGATAATATATATATATATATAAAAGGCAAGATGTTTGTGTGTGTGTGTGTCTGTTTATCTGCCTGTATGTCTGTATTTTTTTCAGCCCTTTTATTTTAGTTTTTGCTTCGGGTTTGGCTCTAAGTAGGTATAATTGTAGTTCTTAGTCTCAGCCATGATACCATTTACTCAGAAGACTTATTTAGCCTTCAAAATTAAGTTTACGACGGAAAAAACTTATTTGATATCGATACCAGGAAATCAAAATTTGACTTACATCCATTCATTTTTCTTTCAGTCTACGGTTTCGTTTTAACTGGAAACAACTATTGCTTTTTAGTCTTTCGTGCCAACGTCCAAAGAGTCTGAGTTCCAGGACCATGGATTAGTTTTAATGCTTTCATTACACCCGAGCAACACCGGGCTATACTGCTAGTATCTGTATAGAGAGCTCAATGGATGTTATCCAGAGCAATAAAATATTTATAAAGGAAAACTCAACACATAATTTAGATTGGTTATTGTTATGGTGAAACGCACCTTTTCTATAGGGAATAGACTCTCCCACCTACTTTAGGCAGGAGTAGTAAAAGGAACGAGGATCAGTCGATGTTGGACGATAGTAGTCGACAGTTAGTCGAATACAAATGTACTCAGCGACCTGGCAAGATTACACTGCGTAATACATATTATATCAAGTTTTTAACGTTCTGTACGTCGAACCTATTTTGTTTTTTTAATCATTTCACCCCAAGCAAGGCATTCCACTGCCACTATTGCGCATGGGGCTACATAGGGGAAGGTAAAGAGAAGGAGTGGTTAGACATAGGGAATGTCAGGAGGAAGGTGACAGATGAGTAAGGATAGCGAGGATGAGGGTTGGGCAGATGGGAAGAGTGTTTGATAGAATGGGAGCAGGTTAGTGTGTTAGGAGGTGTCTATTGACCTTACATTTAAACTCCTGGAGATTGAAGCAATCGTGTGGAAGAGAAAAGCAATTAAGACCGACTTTAGCACAAATACTAGCCTTCACTGCGAAAATAACTCCACAACAGTTATAAATTATAATTCATTTCTATGAGCTAAATTAGCTCATTTCATCAGACCACACTATATTCGTTCCATTCGGTACAAATATTTTCCCAGAATAAATATTTATTTAAAATGGATGGATGTGTGTCTGTGGGTACATGTAAGTTTAAACACAAGCGAATTTGTATGTACATATGTAGATGTATGAAGATGTGTGTATGCGAATATAAAAAAGTATACGTAATTGAGTTAATATATAGAGTTACACGTATGTACGTATCCATGGGCTTGTGAGTTGTCGTGCAATGACTTTATGGTCGCTATCCAAGAATGATGACCTCTTCTCGGCCAATCTAGAAATGCCCAACTGAGATAACGGAAATGTCTCTGTTTTTAATTCTTTTTATCTGTTTTTCTTTTCATTTTAAATATATGCATATTCTTGGAAAATATTTGTACCGAATGGAACGTGTGGTCTAATGAAATGAACTAATTTAGCTGATAGAAATGAATTATAATTTATTACCAATCTAAACAATGTTTTCCTAAAAACCTCACAGAAATTCAAATATAAGGTGAAAAGCCAAGTAAATTGCTAATAAATATTGATTATTTAAAACGGTGTAAAATAAATGTATTAAAAAGAAGTAATATTTAATTTTCCCTATTTTCTATTAAACAAGTTATTTGGAAACTATTGAACATCTATGGGATATTTTGGATAAAAATAATTGATAAATCTAATGTTACTTCGCAAGACACACTTTGGGAACAAATACAAGCTGCTTGGCAGGAGATACCATTAAATACATTGAAGAAGCTTGTGATGTGTGATCAAAGCAAAAGGCTCTTATACTAAATATTAAATTTATTTTGTAACAAGTATTTTTTTCTTGTTAAAACATTTGTTGAGTAAATCAAATAAAATCACTTTAATTCAATTGTTTATTTTCTGTTAATATGCATCATAAAAGATAAAAAAAATAGTTCTTGTCTTAATACTTTTGCACAGTACTATATATATATATATATATATATATATATACATTAGGTGCGATTGGTAAATTTTCGCAATTATTTTATTATTTCAAATCAAAAAATGCTATTATACTAAATATTAAATTTATTTTGTAACAAGTATTTTTTCTTGTTAACGAATTTGTTGAGTAAATCAAATAAAATTACTTTTATTAAATTGTTTATTTTCTGTCAATATGCCTCATAAAAGATAAAATAGTTCTTGTCTTAATACTTTTGCACAGTACTGTATTTTTATTCTTCGCAAGTTAGTTGATTAGGGTGTCTTGGTTTCAACCTTTCGGTATATACCAGTGTTTATTATCAACTGATTCTCCAATGTTTTTTTTTTTTCAAATGTGTAACAGGGATTTTCAGAACGCACAACTGGAAGTTTAAAATTACTAAAATTTCAAAATAAGGGAGAAGGTTTTAGGAATTATAAACACTTATATCGGGGTTTGTATGATCTAAAAATATATTTTCTGATGTGTTTACATCAGGATATTACTTTTGATCTTTCGTTGGGTAACCTTTCTCGTTCGGGAAATAATATTAGGGATAATTTTTCTTTCTGGCATAATCTGCAAACATCACCACCGTTGTAAGGTTTGGCATTTTTTTTAATGTGCTCCATGTTATATCAGAGTCTTTGCCGTTTTTGTCTTTCAATTTCCACACGTAAGAGCAGATAATTTTCTAAACATATATTGTTAAATATAACAAGCAATGGCTGTATATTATGCTTAGTCATAAGCCGTTTTAAACATCTTATTTTGAATTTAATTTCAGGTGAAAATAAAGACAAAAATTATCCAACATTTGGATAAATTTTTTTAAAATTTAGTTCTAAGCTTTCGGCTCACACGAGCCATCTTCAGAGAGCTTACAAGGACGTTAACATAAAAACATCCCCCATCAGCGATAATTTTATCTTGTGTTGACACAAAACTTTGCTAAGTTAATTCTAATTTTTACTACAACCACACTCTCCCGTAGACTTACCTGTTACCTTTCTGCTCACAGTACAATTAAACAACATTTCTTACAAAAACTTAGTCATGTAGGTAATATTAGAAAGATTATAGTCAACAATACAATAATCCTCACTCATGCACACAGTATAAAGAACCTTCAGATATTGGAGGCCATCTAAATTAAATTAAAACAACCAACACTTAATAAAATCACGTTTAAATCTGGTCATAGCACATTACATTGCATTTAAATATATGGTTCTGTTATCATTTCGAGCTCTCACGCTGTGTGACGTCATAGAACCACATTATAAATTTAAGTTATTTTTGGTAACTGTTATCGTTGCATTGCAAAGTTTTATGTCAACACAAAATAAAATCTAAATATATATATATATATATAATATATATAATATACATACACTAAAAATATATATATATATATATATATATATATATATATATATATATATATATATTAAAAAAGTATTAATTCAAAGATGTTGAATGGCCATTTCGATATGAAGATCCCCACGGGGAACAACACATCACCTCAGCAACAGAAAAATCCTTTATATTGTGTCGAGGCAGCAAATAATTTTCTAAGCATATACTGTTAAATATAAGAGATAATGAATGTCTATTATGTTTAATCATGAGCCGTTCTAAGCGTCATATTTTGGCTTTAATTTCAAGTGAAAAAAAAGTCGAAAATTGTTCAACATTTGTATATTTTTTCATTATACTAGTTCTAAGCTTTCGGCACACATGAACCATCTTCAGAGTGGTTACAGGGACGTTAACATAAAGACATCCACATTACATTGCATTTAGTCATATTGTTCTGCGCGTTGTGGTGCAGTGGATATCGGCTCGGAACGAGAAATCGGGGAGCTGAGTTCGAATTCCAGCTGAATTCATTGCCTTCACTTACGCGCAAATACCTTTGAGAAAGGTATTAATCCGTCTATTCCATCCAGTTATGGGTTAAATAACAGGACAGATTGGGTTCTATAGCCTTGGTCGGCAACCAGTGTGCTGCAGAAAGCAATGGCAACCTACTTCAGGATAATCTTCTGCCCAGTCAGTCATGTCTCTTTCGAGACATGATCGCCCAAGCATGTATCACGTATGGCACTTAACTGACTGTTCTGTCGTTAATATTTTGGTCTCTCACGTGTTGTGACATCAAAGAACCGCATAACAAATTTATGACCTGCGTCTGCTTTTCGGTCACTGTTATCATCGCATAGCAATGTTTTATATCGACACAAGACAAAATCATCTTTAATGGTGGATATTAAATTAACGACGGCGGGAAAGTGATTGACTCCGAGACGCAAGATTATGACCAATGATATTCTTCGTTGAATTTTATCAAGAAGCTCTATGTATACAACCGGCCATAATTATTAGGCCACGCCAGTTTTTTAATGATGTATTTCATAGTATTTTTAGTATTTATTGCCAAATGAAAATGGAATGTTTCTTTTGTTACTTTGCAAAATTTTACAAGACAAGGAAGCAAAGTTGAACTCGTCCGAATCACCCTACATTTTCTTCATTCTTTCATTGATGAAACTGCAATATAGGCAATTATTAAATATTTATAAATTCATTTGATGCACATGTTATTGTGCAATATTAACAAAAGAACCATTCTATTTTCATTTACAATTATTCATTTGGCAATAAATACTAAAAATAATATTAAATACATCATTTTTGGTATTTATTACCAAGGGAATAATTCTAAATGAAAATAGAATGGTTCTTTTGTTATTACTTTGCAAAATTTTACAAGGCAAGGAAGCAAAGATGAACTCATCCAAATCACCCTAAATTTTCTACATCCTTTCAGTGATGAAACTGCAATAAAGGTAATTATTAAATATTTATAAATTCATTTGATGCACATGTTATTGTGCAGTATTAACAAAAGAACCATTCTATTTTCATTTAAAATTATTCGCTTGGCAATAAATACTAAAAAATATGATGAAATACATCATTTTTTTAAACACTGGAGTGGCCTAACAATTATGGCCGGCAGTGTATATAGCAAGCACTGGGCCCTGTGCGAGCAATGTTACTTATAAATATCTAAGCTAGATTCAAGAGAGAAACATTGTCTATTACGACACATTGAACCAACTTTCAGTTGGCCTAATTATGGAATCAATATATAGGATTTTCGCTTCATCTCAGCCCAGAATGTTAATACACAACGAACCACTTTCCTGAAGCTTAGCATCCCTGACGCTGACGGAAGGCAGAAACAAATCTCTCAGATGATAAACAGGGAGCAGTTTAGTTCTAGAGTCGATGAAATTAACAAGCCATCATTTACCCCATTTAACAACGGAGCGAAGGTTGTTATTTTTTTTTTTTTTTTTAGATTAGCCGTCAATTTGACATTATCGGACTTACTATCTAGTTCAGGAGTATATTCCAAGCATAGACTCATAGTAGACTTATAAGGCGGGCCTGAAGAAGACGACTGTCACCTTTAAATTTATTTTTATTTTATTTTTTTTTTTTTACTTTTTTCAGTGCAATATTATCGATTACACCTAAACTTTCCAATTGGCAAAAAAAAAAAAAAAAAAAAAAAATAGAAAATTTCATTATTTCAACAATTTTAGGTGTGTCGGGGGGGGGGGGCTCAGTTTTTCATAAAACAGAACAGGTGAAGAGGTCACTCTTTTTTTAAAAATTTTATTTTATTTTCAATTGGAGTAGATAGACTAAACCATCGCCCGGTTCACACTCCATCCACGTCTATTGAACAGGTGAAGAGGCTCATCCCTTGTTTCCTGTTTAGGATGTGGTTTCCGGTTTTTCTCTTTTCCAATATTTTCACTCTTACGTAGCCCCCTGCGCATCAGTGGCGTTTTCGCCTTGCTTGGGTGATATGATTAAAAAAAAAAGTATTAAATCGATCCTCTATTTTGGAACCATTCGCGGGTACGATATTACCACCGCCTGTAAATTGGTCATCATTTTTTTTTTTTTTTACTTTCTTCAGTGCAATCTTAACGATTAAACCCTAAACTTTCCGAGTGACAAAGAAATTTGTAAAAATTTCAACATTTAAACAACTTTAGTGGGGTAGGGGGCTCAGTTTTTCTTACGACCTTATAGTAAATCGATCCTGTGCAATTAACTTTTTTGGCTTGCGCATATTCAACTACTGAATCCTTTGCTAAATTTCTGAAAAAAGCCATCCTTTCAGTTTCCGTGGAAGATGCCATCGTAAGAACTGAAGAAAATTTGAAAAAGACAAAAACAAGAGCAATAACTCGTCCCCCAAAAAACAAAACAAAGCGACCCCAACGTGAGTGGCTCCAAAATGGAGGATCGATTTACTCTAACGTTGTATGAGAAAGTGAGCCATTCCAAAAAAAAAAAAAATTGTTTAAATATTAAAATTTTTTCTAATCTTTTTTTGATAATTAGAAACTTTATGTAACAACCGATAAGGCTGCGCCAAAAAAAAAAAATAAATAAAAAAAATGAAAAATAATAAATTTAAAGCTGGTGGTAGTCTCCTTCAGGTCCGCCACTTACATATATGCAGGCTAGATTCAGGAAAGAAAAATGTTTAACCTGACCCACCGAACCGACTTTCTTCGTCGCTTGGTGGGCTCCAGCCTTCTTCAGGTGCTAAGAATTTCAAACTAGACCCTTTATTACTACCTAGCGCCTATACCCTTAAAGACACATGGCCCAGTGGATATAGACGTTGGACCAAGGATAGATTCGGTTTCTGTGTCTTGACCCAAAGAGTTCTGAGTTCAATATCAGGCTACAACAGTAGTGAACAAGTAACTTACATGGTTAGAGGGAGATAACTCATGACTACCAGAAGCGGCACTACTAAGCCAGTGTCTTTTGGAAAATTCAACACTTCTTCGAACATCGTGAACACAGTCGCAAACAAAGAACTGTACCAAATATCAGGAACCATAGCACTTTTGAACTAGCAACAACAGCAACAGCTAAAATGGATATCACATGTAACCTGTGTAGCGGAACTCTGGATTCTGATTGGTCATCAAATCGCAAAATTCAAAATACGTCAGAGAAACGTTTTTTCCACAGCTAAAGAAAAAAAATTAATTGTGTGAGCCACCCCACGTGACTAGATTGAATATTTAATGATGGTCTCTAACCGGTTCTAGTGGTCAGTCAGAGGAGGCGTTTTGCTGACACACATCTAAAATGTAACTTTCAACTTCAAACGACTCGGACATTGTTCTCTTTCTCTTTTTTCCTTTATCCCTTTCAGCAATTACAACTAAAACATTTTCTACGGATTCTTGATACCTTAACTTTCTCATTGAACATTTCTACGAATTCTTGTTTGTCTTTTCTTACAATAAATTTCTATTTAAACATTCAAAATGTATATCTTATTATTCCAATCTTCTACACTAATCCACACCTTTACAACTGTCGATAACCAACCTTCTGATGAAAATTGTTCTGATGAATATTATTCAGCATAAAACTCGTAAGGTGTAGGGAGTTCGGTTAAGTTTGACACAAGGCCGAACAAAAGAAGCATTAACCAGCTCCCTACACATCACCTGAAGTAGGAATGATGGCATAATCAAGATGTTGACATTCCACACTACCTCAGCTTTCTTTCTTTCTTTCTTTCTTTCTTTCTTTCTTTTCTTTACCCACATGCCTTTCCTTCTTTCTATTTTTCTTTCTTTCTTTCTTTCTCTTTCTTTCTTTCTTTCTTTCTTTCTTTCTTTCTTTCTTCCGTGCCTACATAAATTTCTTTCCTTTTTTTTTGTTCGTTGTTTTCCTTACTCACATACCTTTCTTTCTTTCTTTCTTTCTTTCTTTCTTTCTTTCCCTTTCCCTTACTCACATGCCTTTCTTTCTTTCTTTTCTTTGTTCTCAATCCTTTCTTTCTTTCTTTCTTTTCCTTGTCTATTTGTCTTCTTTCTATTTTCTTTCTTTCTTTCTTTCTTTCTTTCTTTCTTTCTTTCTTTCTTGTTCTGGGGCCTTTCTTTCTTTCTTTCTTTCTTTCTTTCTTTCTTTTCCTTGCCTATATGTTATCTTTCTTTCTTTCTTTTTTCATTCTTTCTTTCTTTCTTTCTTTTTTCATTCTTTCTTTCTTTCTTTCTTTCTTTCTTTCTTTCTTTCTTTCTTTCTTTCTTTCAATCCTTTCTTTCTTTCTTTCTTTCTTTCTTCCTTTTCCTTGTTCTGAAGCCTTTCTTTCTTTCTTTCTTTCTTTCTTTCTTTCTTTCTTTCTTTCTTTCTTTCTTTCTTTCTTCCGTGCCTACATAAATTTCTTTCCTTTTTTTTGTTCGTTGTTTTCCTTACTCACATACCTTTCTTTCTTTCTTTCTTTCTTTCTTTCTTTCTTTCTTTCTTTCTTTTACTCACATGCCTTTCTTTCTTTCTTTTCTTTGTTCTCAATCCTTTCTTTCTTTCTTTCTTTCTTTCTTTCTTTCTTTTCCTTGTCTATTTGTCTTCTTTCTCTTTCTTTCTTTCTTTCTTTCTTTCTTTCTTTCTTGTTCTGGGGCCTTTCTTTCTTTCTTTCTTTCTTTTCCTTGCCTATATGTTATCTTTCTTTCTTTCTTTTTTCATTCTTTCTTTCTTTCTTTCTTTCTTTTTTCATTCTTTCTTTCTTTCTTTCTTTCTTTCTTTCAATCCTTTCTTTCTTTCTTTCTTTCTTCCTTTTGTTCTGAAGCCTTTCTTTCTTTCTTTCTTTCTATTCCTTGCCTATATGTTTTCTTTCTTTCTTTCTTTCTTTCTTTCTTTCAGAAGTACTAGTTTTTTTTTCTAGTTTTAATGCCTTGTCAGCACAGCCAACATGACTACCCTGTTCAACTACCAACAATATTTCCTTCAACGATACGGCCGCCATTGCTCTGACAACTTCACGTACAACTCATGTTTGCCGACTTCTTCAAAAAGTCCAGAATATCAGGCGCCATCTTCTCGGCCAAGTGCGGATATATTCATTATTTGGTGAAAACGATGCTGCAGATTAGACCAAAAGTCTGTAGAGAGTTTCTACGATTCCACTGTTTGATATGAGCATCTCGAAGACAATTTGACTATTCAAAATTTTTTCAAAAGAAAACTTGGGGTCCGTTTTTTATGAGATAAGGGGTCAAAATATTGATATTACTTTTGTAAGATTTTCATTTTTTTGTGATTTTATTTAATGGTGGTAGTTGAGGGATTATATATATATATATATATATATATATATATTAGAGTTTGCATTATCACCGTTCCTTATTTTTGGTTACATGTTTTTTGGGGTTTTTTTTTGTTAGTGCGCATGCGTAAATTTTTATACTGAACGACAGTGCAAAATGTTTTAAAGTTTCAGTTTATTGTTTGCTCAACATTTTATTTTATTTTTTTCTTGCTTTCCTTCTTTCTATCCGTCCTTCCATTCTTCCCTCCTTCTTTCCTTCCTTCCATACGTCTGTTTTCATTCCTTTCTTCATTCCTTTTCTCCTTCGTTCGTTCCTCCCATCCTTTCTTCTCTTCTTCATTCTTTTTCTATAAAAGTATATTTATGTATATATTTCTATAAAAGTGTAGGTTTATATTTTCAAAGTGTTTTGACCCAGTTTGGGAGTTAACTATTTGCCAATAGTTGGGACCCTAACAGGAGCTACTACTCCAAGTCAGGGTAGACCTGGGAACAATAGCAATTAAAAGGTGGTTCCATGCTCCTCACAACCTCCCAATCAGAGACCTTGCTGCCGGATGCAGTTTATTGTCATGCCCAGGAAACTTCCCCATTTTTATTTTTTATTTTTTTTTTCATTTTTTTTTTACTTTTTAATTTTTCCTTCTTGTTTTTTGTTTTTGTTTTGCAGTGATATATAAATGACTGCCTAATTAGTATATCTAAGGCATAGAGAATATATATGAGTGTCCAAGCAGTTAGCAGGAGTGGAGGAGTATATGACACGTGAGATGAATATCTACCGGCGGACAGAGCAAATACGAAAGAATCTAAATTTCCTCATTTCCTGCTGCTATACAATCTTTTTTTTACATCTTTAGACCTTAGTAGTACTTAAATAAAGGATTGAAGAAGGTTTTTCATAATCGTATCGCCCCAAACAAGGAATTATACTACCATTGTTGTACAGGGGGTTACATAGAAGGAAAGTTATGAGAAAGAGTGCCAGGTTATAGGGGGTGTCAGGAAGTGTGTAAGAGAAGGATGATTGTGCCCATAAAATGAGAGATCAGATTATACATTGACTGTATTGTAGAATTGATCCCCAACTTTATATCCACATTATAATAGTATAGAATTTTTTCTTATAATCGTGTCGCACCAAGCAAGGCATTTTACTGCCACTCTTTTGCAGGGGGGTCCATAGGAGAAACGTTATGAGAAAGAGTGCCAGGTTATAGGGGGTGTCAGGAAGTGGGTAAGAGAGGGATGAAAATACTGAAGAAATGAGATGAGAGCATTTTCTTACCCACTTCCTGACACCCCCTATAACCTGTCACTCTTACAAAATGCAGTTCGCAAATTTGCAATGTAGGTAATATCAGACAGATTTTAGTCAATAATACAATAATCCTTACACACAGTAAAAAGAACCTTCAGATATTGGAGGCCATCTACATTAAATCCAAACAACCCACACTTAATAAAATCATGTTTAAATCCGGTCATAACACTTTACATTGCATTTGAATACATGGTTCTGTTGTCATTTCGCGCTATCACGCGGTGTGACGTCATAGAACCGCATTGCCAATTTGCGAACTGCGTTTGTTATTTTTGGTAACTGTTATTGTTGCTTGACAAACTTTAATGTCAACACAAAATAAAATCGTCGCTGATGATGGATGTTATTGTGTTACCATCCTTATAACCTCTCTAAAGATGGCTCATGTGAGCCGAAAACTTAGAACCAAATTAATAAAAATTATCCAAATGTTGGAGAATTTTTGTCTTTATTTTCAACTGAAATTAAATACAAAATACGACGGTTAGAACGGCTCATGATTAAATATAATAGACATTCATTGTCTCATATATTTAACAGTATATGTTTAGAAAAAATATATATAGAGAGAGAGAGATTTTGCACACCGCCTGATGAGACATTGAAGTTTCAATGTCGAAACGAATGTACCTTTGTAGCGGATATATATAGAATGATTATGTACATGTTCTAAAATATAATTTATAATAAATATTTACAGCTCTATATATTATATATCGTGCACTGTTTTAAATTAATGTATTGGACGCTGTAAGAATTCTTTCTTCGTTCTGTATTCACTCGCATATATATATATATATATATATATATACTTTCTATACCCCTTTTTAGTATCCAATTGTGACCCATTGACATAGGTGAGGGCCATAAATCAACTAAAATTAAATCAAACAAATAAATTAAAAAAATTGTTTTATTTTAGGTGTAGCGGGTAGGGAAGCCTTCCTTTCATCCAATTACTATCAAAGGCTTTCGAGTTTT
>JBBBDQ010030773.1:25000-35000 GCA_037127315.1 Ascarosepion bandense | reverse complement strand
ATTGAGTGTATATATCAAAACCCACTATCACCATTCCTTCTCGGCTTACAGCCATGTGCGACTATTTTTGCTATTTGGTAAACATATTTTTATTTGTGAATTATACGACTACAGATATTTTTGTATTGAAACTTAGTTTTTATAATTAATCTATTTTTGTATATTCAGCCATAATTTAAAATTTAGGAAATCTCTTTTCTATATAAAAATTTAAATCAGATCACAGTTTGTGGTATGAAATAAAGGTAACATTTGAAGTAAGAGTTGTTAATATTATAAAGGTTTATCGTTTCTAGGGATCCTAGCTTTGTAGTTTTTGTCATGGTGGCATCACCCATTACAACGGATTGAACTCTTCTTACAACTACATATACTTCCCCTCACAAAAAGAGATCCGCAGGAGATCAGCATAAGCAGATCAGCGGAGAGCGATGGGCAGAGATAGCCAAGACTGCTACCGTACGATTATTGCAAGTCCCAGTTCTAGTATTGCTTCCTAACCCGTATCTATCGTTCTACTAACAGTTTCAAGCATTTGTATTTTGTTTTGTTTAATATATATGTCGTTATTTCCTATTTTAGTGTTTGTATTAGTTCTTCCTGGACTCTTAACCGGGTCCATGGTAGTTTTAGCATGATTGTAAGGTTAGTTCTTTAATGTGTGTGCAGTTTACTGTGGTACCACAGTAAACTGCAAATACATTAAAGAACTAACCTTACAATCATGCTAAAAACTACAAAAGCCAAAGTTAGGATCCCTAAAAACGAGAAAACTTATTTATTGTGTTTTCTAATAATTTTTCTAAATTATCTGTGCAACATGTGCAACATCTGTGCAACATGTGCAACATCTGTGCAACATCTGTGCAACATGTGCAACATCTGTGCAACATGTGCTTAACTTAACTGTACTGTTATTGTTGCACGGATAATTTGGAAAAAAATGAAAAAATACAATAACACAATGTACCATGGAATGTTTTATTTTTAGCCCTCAGTAAGTAGAAATGATGGTCAAGTCTTGTTTTTCACATAATTGACGTCTAATATTAAAAGGAATATAGTACCTAAAACTCTGGGAATTTAATCGTAGTATTAGATTGGTAGCAAGATTTCGTAATATCACAGTTTAAATAGCTAGAGACAGTCGTAAATTCAATGCTAATAGCTTCACTTCAAAAATGAAATGCAATGTCAATCGGTCTCCTTAATTTCTGTTTTTTTTTAAATTTTTTTACTGATCTTTCTCCTTAACAGCGTTGTTTTCCTTCTCATATTCTCTAACATACACTACTCCACCTTGGCGTCTTAATAGTTTTATTGACTTAATAATAATAAACTTTTCCTTACACCTAATGGTGTGTAGGGCAGCGTTTTTGCTGTGTCCGTAACAAACTGTTTTTAATGGGGCAGGGTTGTTAGCGCTGAGACCAACCCTCAAACCTGGAGGAAAGTGATTTTCTAAGCGTAGATTAGACGTAACACACGGCCAAAAGTAGGGGGTACCCAGTGATGATTGAACGCACCACTCAGTTATAAGGATTCTAGCGAAACGAGATTGATAACCATTACACCACGCCAAGGTGCCCAGATAGATAGATAGATAGATAGATAGATAGATAGATAGATAGATAGATAGATAGATAGATATGAGCAGATTGAGATAGATAGATAGATAGATAGATAGATAGATAGATAGATAGATAGATAGATAGATAGATGATATGAGTAGATAGATAGATAGATAGATAGATAGATAGATAGATAGATAAAGAACAGACTGGTATAGATAGATAGATAGATAGATAGATAGATAGATAGATAGATAGATAGATAGATATGAGCAGATAGATAGATAGATAGATAGATAGATAGATAGATAGATAGATAGATAGATAGATAATGAACAAACTGGCATAGATAGATAGATAGATAGATAGATAGATAGATAGATAGATAGATAGATAGATAGATAGATAGATAGATAGTGGCCTTACTTGAAGTGAAATTCTTTTCAAAATGCTACCACAAGTCAATGTCACTCAGCTTGAATCTTCGCCCTTGTCACGAACACACTATGGCCGTGACTTCATCTAATTGCCCTCCGCCAAGTAACAGAAATGACTATGACGAAGAACTACATTCTGTAGCACAACCTCGGATCAGAGATTGGCGGTTTTGAAAAGTGGAACCATACATATATATAAATCTACTCCCCCCACCCCCCGATGTATTGAATACTGCTGCCATATCTGGTCGGGTGCTCCTGCTATCCACCTAGGTGTCCTCGACCGAATCCAACGGAGAATCTGTCATGTGATCGATCCCGACCTGGCAGCTCAGATACAGTCACTTTCTCACCGGCGCAATGCAGCTTCCCTGTGTCTCTTTTACAAATACTTTCACGGCTTCTGCTCCGATGAAATTAGCTCACTGGTGCCCCCTATATATAAATTTACTCGAACCACAAGATTAGCAACTAGGTCTCACCATTTTACTGTGAAACCAATAAAATGTAAACATAAATTCTACTCCAGCAGCTTCTTTTCTCGCACTTCTCCCCTGTGGAATTCTCTTCCGTTTACTTGCTTCCCCGACATCTACAATAGTCAATAGTCATCTCCTATCTCACTGACTTGCATCCTCTCTCTAATGTTCCTTTCTCCGTTCACTCCACTCTCATCAGTATTCTCATCCTTTCCTTACCCACTTCCTGACACCCCCTATAACCTGTCACTCTTCCTCATAACTTTCCTTCTAAATAACCCCCTGCACACCAGTGGCAGTAGACTGCCTTGCTCAGGACGATATGATTATAAAAAAAACATCTTAACTCCTGTCATGCACAGGCCTGACCCGACCCAAGATGATAGCACATTTAGGGTTCCACTGATAAGCAAATAGTGAACACAGCAAAAAAATATTGTGAAAGTATAAAAATAAATATTTATATAAAAAATTATCAACAATACAACTGCATAGCAAAATGCACTATTGTAAGAACTGCAACCTTGAAACTTCTGAATATCGTTTCTTATGTCTTTGTCTATGAGTGTATCAAATTTGATTAAAATCGGACCACTCCTTCTATAACCCGATTTTTTTCGATTATCGATATTTATCGGGGGTACCTCGACATAAAACCTAGCTAAGAACACTCGCAGACGCTTATAGTACAACTGTGTAAATTTTCAAGAAAATCAGTTCATCCGTTTCGGAGTCTATAGGTAACGGACACACACACACACACACACACACACACACACACACACACACACACACACACACACACACACACACATACACACACACACAAAGTTCCATTTATAAAGAAGTTTAGATTACACTACCGGCCATAACTATTAGGCGACCCCAGTTTTTTTTTTAAAGAAATGATGTATTTCATACTATTTTTAGTATTTATTGCCAAGTAGATAATTTTAAATGAAAATAGAATGGTTCTTTTGTTATTATTACTTTGCAAAATTTTACAAGGCAAGGAAGCAAAGATGGACTCGTCCAAATCACCCTAAATGTTCTTCATTCTTTCATTGATGAAACTGCAATATAGGTAATTATTAAATATTTATAAATTCATTTGATGCACATGTTATTTTGCAGTATTAACAAAAGAACCATTCTATTTTCATTTACAATTATTCACTTGGCAATAAATACTAAAAAATAGTATGAAATACATCATTGTTTTTTAAACTCTGGGGTGGCCTAATAATTATGGCCAGTAGTGTACCAACGATATTTTTATAACAAAATGACTAACAATGGATTTTATAGCAAAATGCAATACATATTATCTGTAGTTGAAAGCATACAATTGCGTTAAAAATATTTTTAGCTGAAGCTATAAAATTATGTTCAAAATATTTAAATCTCGGCATTGAATAACCCATATAGGTGTTGATATGCCGACAAATCCGCCCAGCAGTTTAGACTACGATAACTTTTCTGTGAAACTAAAACATTGCAATAGCGGGTCTCGTCCGCTCACCGAAGTTAAGCAACGTCGAGGCTGGTCAGTACCTCAATGGTTGTCCGCTTGGAAATACATCGTTCCGAACTAATATTCGCTTGACAATTCGTATGTTCATGGAAAATCTGTGTGGTGTCGTTGCTCGTACCATGTGACAACAGGTCAAATGGATGTATAAAAGAAAATGTACGCTTAGCACGGGGGGGGGGGGGTTGTCATTATCACGGATTTTCGGTAACACCTACTACTGCGAGAGACTGTAAATATTGTTTATACATCTTGGTTGTACCACTCTGTTAATAAAGTAGTCTATCTACATTTCTCGGTGTATCTCTTCATTCCACGATACAACAATTGAGTGTTGACATTATCACGGACTTCGTGAAGTTACACCTACTACTGCGAGAGACTGTAAATATTGTATATACATCTTGGTTGTACCACTCTGTTAATAAAGTAGTTTATCTACATTTCACGGTATATCTCTTCATTCTACGATACCACAATTTGATAATTTGATCCAGAATAAGATAAATAAGAATGAAGCTCTTACTAAAATATCTCCGATCGTATCATGCTTTTTTGACCGATAAACTATTGACCATTTCTTGGTTAATAATTCAATACCCCATAGCTAGGGAGTCTTAGTTTCCCTTAAAATCTGACTTGAAAGGATACTCTCTTTTTTTTTAAGGGCAATCACTGAGGATCGATCTCACGTCACTATTTCGGTTGTAAGGCAAGCTTAGGTAGCGCTCATGCGACTGCTGACACGCAAATATTTATCCGCCATTCATCCATCATAATGCGAGAAAAAGGTCACAATATTTAAGCATCCGGATAACAACAGGTAGCGAAGTAGTGCTTGCGACGAGCTCATTAACCGTAATGTCAGGACGGGCGTCTATAGATGTATCAGATTACAGTTTCCCCAGAGATGTCGATGCGAGACTGAGAGGTTTTCATCATTGTCAGATACGCCCTCACTCCGCCGAGGCCCTTCGACAAATACATTTCAAATTACCGACCTAATCATTGATCACAAAGAAAAGTAATCATGCGCCCTGTCAAGAAAATAACTAATCCAATCGGTACTAATCAATCATTGCTCAGCAAAAACTAATCAATCAAGAAATGTGATCGGTCAGTGATCTTAAGAAAAGAATAAATGATTTGTTTTCTTATAACGGTATCGATTGTCAAGCCATGATAACCGGAGTGAAAGAGATTAGCTTCGTATTTATGTCTATCGCATCTCCAATCAAGGTAGGTTTCGACCGTGCAGGTAATTTTTTAAAAAAATAGCAAAAAAAGAAATAAAATCGGATAAAAAGCCATAATGTTTGCATGCTAAGAGTTCACGGGAGAAGGGCCCCTGAATAAGTAAGACGTGTTCTTCGATAATAAAAAATAAAGGAATTTTTAAAATCGGTATCACACCATACAAACCCCTAAGGCACAGAGAGTTACAGGGTTGAGAAGAATTAGAAACAGAAACATTATGATGAGGGGGAATAGGAAAGAGAACATTAGAAATTATATATATATATATATGTAATGAATTATTTTGAACATTATTTTTACCGATACTCGTATTTAAGTAGATATTCTGTTTGTAATTGAACAGTATTTATATATTTATATCTACCGGCCTGATTATTTTACGATAAATTTTTATTACGAAAATGTGTGCTATTCAGCAGGATTCGAAACTGCGACCCCTATTTACATAGGGGAAGCTACCATTTAATCTGGTACTGTCTTAACCACTCGACCATGAATAGCCTCTTAATCAGACGTGGTTTTTATCATGCTTATATAACACAATTTTCGATCTACCGAAAACAAAGCATATCTGCTCTGAAATATATCGTAATGTCAACAAATGTAAACATGTTACGGAAATTAACGAATTTTAACGAAACTTGGTTATAAACAACCGACAATTTGTAATGAATTATGTTCAAAATAATTCATTACAAATTGGCGGTTGCTTATAACCGAGTTTCGTTAAAATTCGTTAATTTCCGTAACACACACACACACACACACACACACACACACACACACACACACACACACACACACACACACACACACACATATATATATATATATATATACGTGACTCTTCAGAAATGAATTGAGTTCTTTCGGTGACTGGCGTGTATATACACTGCTTATATACAACCCGTTAAAATTTCCTTTTTTCTGATTCTATGCGTCGATGGCTTAGGGAGTAGCGACTCTGACTGACACCAAATTGGTCGAGTTTCGATCCCGGCCAGAAGCAAGTGGATGCGTCTAGCCACACTGATGAGCTGTGATACAGCGAAACAGGCTTGTATGTGGATGACTAAGATATATAATACCGGACATAATTATTAGGCAACGCCAGTCTTTGTTTTTTGTAAATTATGTATTTCATACTATTTTTAGTATTTATTGTCAAATAAAAATAGAATAGTTCTTTTGTTATTATTACTCTGCAAAATTTTACAAGGCAGCCAGGAAGCCTTTGCTTTGGCCAGCCAATAAAAAGAAGAGACTAGCATGGGGAAGAGAGCACAAAAACTGGACACCAGAACAGTTCATTTGATGCACAGGTTATTGTGCACACAATGTGCAGTATTAACGAAAGAACCATTCTATTTTCATTTAGAATTATCAACTTGGCAGTAAATGCTAAAATTCGTATGAAATACATAATTTTTAAAAAATTATTGTATATATTTAAATCCTGGTGAAGAGAACCAACAGTTTTAAAATTCCGAGTTCCTCAACATTTATTTTTTTTCCTTTTTAAATTTTTTTTATCGACATTTTTTTAAATTTGTTTTTTTTTTAAATTTTTAATAAAATCCGTTCATACTCACGGATAATCTTTCGCGTATTACAATCAAAAGATGTCAGAAATGAGCTGTAACGTTGACAGATGTTATTTTCATTCATTTCTTAAGGTACTTTCAACCTCTTTTCGAGGTCATCTTCAGGGGTGTGAGTTATGGTAAATAATGTAACCGGAAAACTGTGTGAATGAAATGAATGAAAATAAGATCTGTCAACGTTACAGCTCCTTTCTGACATATTTTGATTGTAATAGGCGAAAGATTATCCCCACTAAAAATCCGAGAGCATCAGCAGAGAGAGAAAAAAAAAAACAACCAGAAAGAAAGACTCGGCAAAAAACCCTCTCGTCCTGAGCGAACTCGTCTACACAGAAAATAATTCGCAAACTACACGATCTTGATTACACAGAAAATAAACTGCAAACAGGATGTCTGCTTGTTTTTAATAAAATCCGTTCGTACTCACGGATTATATTTCGTGTATTATAATTGAAAGATATAAGATACTTACGCCCCTAAATCTTAGAAATAGATTGAAAGTACTTGGGAACATTGAGAAGTGGAAAATAAGATCAACTGTAAAGGTTACAGCGCATTTCTGACATCTTTTAATTATCCGCGAGTACAAACGGATTTTACTAAAATTAAAACAGACACTCTAAAGAGGAAGAAAAACGGTTATACACAGAGAGAGTGAAATAGGGAGAATGGAAAAGAAAGAAAGAAAGAAAAAAAGAAAGAAGGACGAAAGAAAGAAAGAAAGAAAGAAAGAAAGAAAGAGTAAGAAAAACAGGTATACACAGAGAGAGTGAAATAGGGAGAATGGAAAAGAAAGAAAGAAAGAAAAAAGAAAGAAGGACGAAAGAAAGAAAGAAAGAAAGAAAGAAAGAAAGAAAGAAAGAAAGAAAGAAAGAGTAAGAAAAACAGGTATACACAGAGAGAGTGAAATAGGGAGAATGGAAAAGAAAGAAAGAAAGAAAAAAAGAAAGAAGGACGAAAGAAAGAAAGAAAGAAAGAAAGAAAGAAAGAGTAAGAAAAACAGGTATATACAGAGAGAGTGAAATAGGGAGAATGGAAAAGAAAGAAAGAAAGAAAGACTAAAGAAAAAGGAAAGAAAGAAAGAAAGAGTAAGAAAACAGGTATACATAGAGAGAGTGAAATAGGGAGAATGGAAAAGAAAGAAAGAAAGAAAGACTAAAGAAAAAGGAAAGAAAGAAAGAAAGAGTAAGAAAACAGGTATACATAGAGAGAGTGAAATAGGGAGAATGGAAAAGAAAGAAAGAAAGAAAGAAGGACTAAAGAAAGAAAGAAAGAAAGAAAGAGTAAGAAAAACAGGTATACACAGAGAGAGTGAAATAGGGAGAATGGAAAGGAAAGAAAGAAAGAAAAAAAGAAAGAAGGACGAAAGAAAGAAAGAAAGAAAGAAAGAAAGAGTAAGAAAAACAGGTATACACAGAGAGAGTGAAATAGGGAGAATGGAAAAGAAAGAAAGAAAGAAAGAAAGACTAAAGAAAAAAGAAAGAAAGAAAGAAAGAAAGAAAGAAAGAAAGAGTAAGAAAACAGGTATACATAGAGAGAGTGAAATAGGGAGAATGGAAAAGAAAGAAAGAAAGAAAGAAAGAAAGAAGGACTAAAGAAAGAAAGAAAGAAAGAGTAACAAAAACAGGTATACATAGAGAGAGTGAAATAGGGAGAATGGAAAAGAAAGAAAGAAAGAATGACTAAAGAAAGAAAGAAAGAAAGAAAGAAGGACTAAAGAAAGAAAGAAAGAAAGAGTAAGAAAAACAGGTATACATAGAGTGAAATAGGGAGAATGGAAAAGAAAGAAAGAAAGAAAGAAAGAAAGAAAGCGTAAGAAAAACAGGTATACACAGAGAGAGTGAAATAGGGAGAAAGAAAGAAAGAAAGAAAGAAATTAAAACAGACATTATGTTTGTAGTTTATTTCATCTGACCTGCTTACAAATGAATAAATACACAATTTTTTTATATATATATATGTATATATATTTATATATATATATATAGTCATAGACAGATCTGTTTCGCTGTATCACAGCTCATCACAACGTTAGACAGCCGATTGCTTTTTACCCAGGATTAAAACCCGACCGAATTGGCGTCAGTCGGCGATTCTACCTCTGAGCTACGGCCGCTGGGGAGAAGGAGGCAACCTTTTTAGCGTGTATATTTACATTATACACACCCAATAGCTGAGAGTGTTCTAATTCATTGCTGATTCAGAGTGCTCAATCAGGGTGTAAGAGCGTAAATAGTCTATAAGTAAATAGGATATATATTCTTTGAGATTTCACTCGCTCGATCGACTCAGTCGATTAAAAATTTAATTGGGCGATTAAAGTTTATTGCTTTTTTAGTCCGCGGTCGATTAAAAATCTTGCAATGAAAAGTGTCCCTTCAAATATAGAAACAGAAAATCTTATTCATTTTACAACGCGAAAGTATACCATTGTAGATTCACAAGTTACATAGAATGACCTACAATGACTTTATTGAACTCTTTAGTCTTATGTATGGCGCCTGATTTACGTCGAAATGTGTGCTAAAATAAAAAACAGTGACATCCCGCAATCATCAAAGCAATTTGACAAATGTAATTTAGATTGACAAGCTCCTGTCTCGCTTTTATCGTCCCGGTCAGTGTAAACATTCGTTTAATTAACACTTCCAGAGTGGAGCCAAAATGTCTCTGTTGTCCAGATTAAAGATGCTCACAGATTTTTAGAAACTCATTTGGAAAAATATTACCATTGACTCAACATCTATATATTTCCTCCCCGCTTACGAAAAGTAAAAATGAACATTTGAAAGAAATAAATAAAATACGCATACTTCTTTCAATTACGCACCGAGAAACAAATTCTACAAGTAATTTTTTTTATAGAAAATCTTAGCGAAAATCAGATTTGTTATTTTTTTATCATCTATGAGATGGATGTTGTAGTTAAACAGAAGAAAGAATCTTTAGGTACTTCCACTCTATTGCCTAACAAAAACAAAAAAAAACCCCAAAAAAACAGCATATCATGATGTTAAAATGGCTAAACTTATTAAAAACAAAGTTTATCATGAAAATCTTTATGTTATTATTTTAGGAAAGATGAAATTTTGTTCTTATAATGTTTTAAAAATCCTTTCTA
>JBBBDQ010030773.1:0-20000 GCA_037127315.1 Ascarosepion bandense | reverse complement strand
ATATATATATATATATATAATACACTCTGTGTGTGTGTGTGTGTGTGTGGACGGCTAGGTAAATATGTACTCTGAGTGTAGAATATTTACATAGTGTGTATGTGTCCGTTTTCTTTCTTTTGAGTCTCCATTTTGAAAGCGTTCCCAAGGCACCAGTCCTCGTACCAGAAACGGCAAACTGTAATATCAAAATCCCTTATGTGTGGTCCACCATGTACTACTCATTGTATTTATACCCCGGGGAGGTCAAACTCCGTGATAACGTAACATGCGATCACCACAAACACCTAACGCTTTGCATAGAGTTCACCTGTCCCGGCTGTGTGCTGTTTTGATGGAAATAGTGTACCGAACAAGAAACTAACCACTTTATACAAATCTTTGTGCGTGTTCATCGGTAGCTGGGTGGTTAAGAGTACAACACCAGTGCGTGTAGGGCACAAATACGACGCCTAAGTGTAAAACGAACGGCACCATCCATTGCTGATTCTCATTTATCGTTTACGATGATAGAATCATCTATATACACTACCGGTCATAATTATTAGGCCACCCCAGTTTTTTTTTCAAGAAATGATGTATTTTTAACCTTTTTTTAAGTTGATAATTCTAAATAAAAATAGAATGGTTCTTTTGTTATTATTACTGTGCAAAATCCTACAAGGTAAATAGCGACAATTTACTCATCGCACCCTGTAGATTTGCTATATATATATATATATATATATATATATACACACGCACACACACACACACACTACCGGTCATAATTATTAGGCCACCCCAGTTTTTTTTTCAAGAAATGATGTATTTTTAAACTTTTTTTAAGTTGACAATTCTAAATAAAAATAGAATAGTTCTTTTGTTACTTTGCAAAAAGATGAACACATCCGAATCACCCTAAATTTTCTTCATTCTTTCATTGATGAAACTGCAATAAAGGTAATTATTAAATATTTATAAATTCATTTGATGCACATGTTATTGTGCAGTATTAACAAAAGAACCATTCTATTTTCATTTACAATTATCCACTTAGCAATAAATACTAAAAAATAGTATGAAATACATCATTTTTAGTATTTATTGCCAAGTGGATAATTCTAAATGAAAATAGAATTGTTTTTTTTTTATTATTATTATTATTACTTTGCAAAATTTTACAAGGCAAATAGCGACAATTTACACATCGCACCCGGTAGATTTGCTATATATATATATATATATATATCTTGCCAACCATAATTATTATGCCATCCCAGTTTTTTAAAAGAAATAATGTATTTCATACTATTTTTTAGTATTTATTGCCAAGTGCATAATTCTAAATGAAAATAGAATGGTTCTTTTGTTATTATTACTTTGCAATATTTGAAAGGCAAGGAAGCAAAGATGAACTCATCCGAATCAGCCTAAATGTTCTTCATTCTTTCATTGATGAAACTGCAATATAAATAATTATTAAATATTTATAAATTCATTTGATGCACATGTTATTGTGCAATATTAATAAAAGAACCATTCTATTTTCATTTACAATTATTCACTTGGCAATAAATACTAAAAAATAGTATAAAATTCATCATTTTTTTTTTAAACACTGGGGTGGCTTAATAATTATGGTTGGTAGTGTGTGTATATATATATATATATATATATATATATATATATATATATATATATATATATATATTGAAACTTGGTGTATATTGAAACCTGGTGTATGCGACTCCATCGTCAGCGACTACCGTTTTACTATGGACGGACGATTTGCTCATGTTAATTGACCCCGATTGAGCGACCTCTTCCAAAATGTGACCACCGACCAGCATGAAAGAATAAAAATCACTTGTCCATCGACCACGTTAACAATAATTTATTTTGACAGTTCAGTTCTAACTTCTAAATTAGGAGAATTAAGTTTGTAATTTATTTCGTTTTCCTTTAATCTAAGCCAGAAGTGTCAAATTTTTATTATTTGTTGAATTGGCGGTGGTCAAACGGCGGCTGTCTTGCATTAACATGTACTTATTACACTTGACAAGTTCAAGAGATTTGTCGGTTCCTATACCAACTTGGATAAATTCGGGCGTAGGGGAAAAAATTACATCCATGTAAAATTTAAATTTTCAATGCTTAGCACTTTCATTATCTGTATTTTTTCTCTCTCTTTCTCCCCTGATAGTTGTCATTTTTGTCTTGTATGTTTGTTTATATTTCCAGATATTATCGCAGATTCTCTTTTACTATCACTCACTTCTAAGAAAAAATTGAAAACCTATAGATCGCGAACTTTTCCAACGTACATATTTTATAAGAAATAAGTACCAAAACCAATTAGAATCGAAGCGGTCACATTACAAAAAAAAAAAAAAAAAAAAAAAGCAAAGAAAAAAAAAAACACCACACAGACCGCTATGACTGATTTTTTAAAGCCTACACCAGTGTAAATAAATAATTGTTATTTCTTTTGTTAACCGTTGTAAATCCGTATTTAATGTTAAAAAAATAAATATATTTTTTTTTAATCATATCACCCCGAGCAAAGCGGTAATGCCACTGATGTGCAGGGGGCTACGTAAGAGTGAAAAGATTAGAAGAGAGAAAGCCGGAAACCACATCCTAAACAGGGAACAAGGGATGAGCCTCTACACCTGTTCAATAGACGTGGGTGGAGTGTGAACCGGGCGATAGTTTAGTCTATCTACTAAATGCTAAATAATTTTTTTCAAAGTTAGACCATTTTATGTTCTCATTTATTTATTACCAGATTACATGGTAAAATACTAAAATATGTACCTTCTGGAGAATTAAATATACAATCGTGGGGAAAATAGGTCACGAGTCTGCCGTATGTGACCGGGTTTTGATGGCAGTAGGGGTGGTCGCATAAAACAGGTTCCGATATATATAGATTGCATGTACTGTGCAAAAGTATTAGGTCAAGAACGATTTAATCTTTTATGAAGCATCAGAATAAAGTCTAAAATCACCCCCTCTCCTAACACTTTTGCACAATACCGGTAGTGTGCAAAAAGTATTAGGACAGGGGTGATTTTTCTAAAACCCTCACAGAAATTCAAATACAGGGTGAAAAGCCAAACCTTTGTAAGAATTATTTAACTAAAAAGGAAGAGGATGCAGGGTTTCAGAATTTGAATTGGCCCTTACAAAGCCCTGGTCTCAATCCTATTGAACATCTATGGAATATTTTGGATAAAAAAATTGATAAATCTTATGTTACTTTGCAAGACACACTTTGAGAACAAATACAAGCTGCTTGGCAGAAGATACCATGAGATACATTGAAGAAGCTTGTGATGTCAATGCCTGACAGAATGAAGGCTATGATCAAAGCAAAAGGCTATTATACTAAATATTAAATTTATTTTGTAACAAGTATTTTTTTCTTTTAAAAGCATTTGTTGAGTAAATCAAATAAAATGATTTTAATTAAATTATTTATTTTCTGTCAATATGCCTCATAAAAGATGAAATAGTTCTTGTCCTAATACTTTTGCACAGTCCTATATATATATATATATATACGTATTTTTCATTTTTAAACGAGTTATTTCGCTACCTTGGTTTCTACCATGAGTGGTGTCTTCAGGCAATTTTTAATAACTTTTTTAAGTTATTAATTTTAATAATTGTTTTTAAGTTATTAAAAATCACCTGAAGACACCACTCATGGTAGAAACCAAGGTAGAGAAATAACTCGTTTAAAAATGAAAAATATTCAAAAGTTCTACAATATAATTGTATAGAACACTTTTTAATACAAATGTGTACTGGTCTAACTCTATTAGGACCAAAAACTAAGTATTAAACAATATATATATATATATATATATATATATATATATATATATTTATTATTTCAAAGCAAAAGGCTATTATAGTAAATATTAAATTTATTTTGTAACAAGTATTTTTTTCTTGATAAAGCATTTGTTGAGTAAATCAAATAAAATTACTTTAAGTAAGTTGTTTATTTTCTGTCAATATGCCTCATAAACGGTAAAATAGTTCTTGTCCTAATTCTTTTGCACAGTAGTGAATATATATATATATATATATATATATATATATATATATATAAATATTAGGTGCGATTGGGAAATTTTCGCAATTATTTTATTATTTCAAAGTAAAAGGCTATTATAGTAAATATTAAATTTATTTTGTAACAATTTTTTTGTCGTTAAAGCATTTGTTGAGTAAATCAAATAAAATTACTTTAAGTAAATTATTTTCTCTCAATATGCCCCATAAACGGTAAAATAGTTCTTTTCCTAATACCTTTTGCACAGTACTGTGTATATATATATATATATATATATATATATATATATATATATATATAGCGTGTATCAAAAATACGATTACAAACTTTGGAGCCTGGTTACTCGCACCAAATCAAGGATAAAAGACCATATTCGGTTTTGAGTGATTAAGTTTAAAGCAAGTTTATTGTAGACAGCGTGGTGTTGTCCTGTAGACTAGGTAACATTTGTCATTCGTGTAGTTTTGTAGCTAGCCTGTCTTCAACGTTTTCTGTGGGCAATAGTGAGTTAACTAAGGAGTTTTCTATTTAAAAATGATAGCATATTCATATCGTTAACAAGCAAATATGATTTTTACATACGTCCGTGTGGACGGGAATTGACGCCAAGTTGACCGGCTTCTCGCCCTCCAACCGGTCCTGCTTTTTATGGTCGCATTGCTAAGACAGAATCAACTTATTCAGCAGGAAACATAAACTATGCATCGACGAAGACCCAGTTCCACTTCTTCTTCTTCTATGTGCCCTGTCTCTTCAAGACGTAGGCGATCATGGCTTTCCACGACTTCCTATCCCCGGTGGCTCATAACACGCCTTCTCCTGTTACAACATGCAACCCTCGGTCCATCATCCACCTGATTAGGGCCTTCAAATATGCTCTCCACTGCTTTCCCCTGTCTCTTTTTCCCTCTATCTGACCTGTTAGTATCAGGTTCTCCAAGCCCTCCTTCCTCATTGCATGTCCCAGGAACTTCAGCTGTCTCTTCCTGAATGCTCAGTATTAATCTCCTTTTTGTTTCCATCATTTCTAAGACCTCATCATTGCTCACATACTCGATCCATGATATTCACAGCATCCTTCTGTAGAACCACATTTCAGTTGCTTCAAGTTTTTCCTTCTTCTTCGATGATATTGTCCAGCATGCACTGCTATATTGAAGGACGGACAGCACGTAGCAATCCGGTACTCTCTTCCTTGTTTCTAGCGAAATTGTCCTGTTTCTTAATACCTTACTCAACTGCTGGAATTCGCCTTCGGATCTCTGTGTCGCACTTTCCGTCTTCTGTTATAACACCTCCCAGGTATTTAAATTTTTGTACCTGCCTGATTGTAGTATCCCCGACCTGTATTTGGCATATTGGGCTGCCCTTTTTACTGATGACCACGCAGTCGGTTTTCTTGCAGTTTATTTCTAGTCCTTTCTTGTTACATTCTTCAGATTGCCTTGAAAATAAACACATTCTACAGCGTCTCCCGCACATTTAAACTTAATGAATCAAAAAGAATTTGAGAATTTGAGAATTTGAGGACTTGTGTCCTTGTTTTGGGGTTAGGAACCAGCCCCTCAAATTTTGTAAATGTAATCTTGACACACACACACACACACATATATATATATATGCGAGTGAATACAGAACGAAGAAAGAATTCTTACAACGTCCAATACATTAATTTAAAACAGTGCACGATATATAATATACAGACCTGTAAATATTTATTATAAATTATATTTTAGAACATGTACATAATTATTCTATATATATCCGCTACAAAGGTACATTTGTTTCGACATTGAAACTTCAATGTTTCATCAGGCGGTGTGCAAAATCTCTCTCTCTCTATATATATATTTTTTCTAAACATATACTGTTAAATATATGAGACAATGAATGTCTATTATATTTAATCATGAGCCGTTCTAACCGTCGTATTTTGTATTTAATTTCAGTTGAAAATAAAGACAAAAATTCTCCAACATTTGGATAATTTTTATTAATTTGGTTCTAAGTTTTCGGCTCACATGAGCCATCTTTAGAGAGGTTATAAGGATGGTAACACAATAACATCCAGCATCAGCGACGATTTTATTTTGTGTTGACATAAAACTTTGCCAAGCAACAATAACAGTTACCAAAAATAACAAACGAATTTTGCAAATTTGCAATGCGGTTCTATATATATATTTGTGTCAAGATTACATTTACTCATACACACAGTAAAAAGGACCTTCAGATATTGGAGGCCATGTACATTAAATCCAAACAAAATCACCTTTAAATCCGGTCATAACATATTACATTGCATTTGGATACATGGTTCTGTTGTCATTTCGCGCCATCATGCGGTGTGACGTCATAGAACCGCATTGTCAATTTGCGAACTGCGTTTGTTTTTTTGGGGTAACTATTGCCGTTGCCCAGCGGAGTTTTAGGTCAACACAAGAAAAAATCGTCGGTGATGGCGGATGTTACTGTATTACCGTCTTAATAACCTCTCTGAAGATGGCTCATGTGAGTCGAAAGCTTAGAACCAAATTAATAAAAAATTATCCAAATATTGGAGAATTTTTTTCTTTATTTTCAACTGAAATTAAAGCCAAAATACGATATTTAGAACGGCTCATGATTAAACGTAATAGACATTAATTGTCTCTTATATTTAACAGTATATGTTTAGAAAAAAATATATATATATTAATAAATTTATTATAAATTAAGGCAGACACGTTATTTCATGGTAAATCGGAATTTTAGGCCTATTTCAGGCGAACCATCATCAGCTTCGTCTTTATTGTACAACGGATACGTTTCAAATCTACGTACGCGTCAGCAGTCTAACTGACATGCTGAATGTATCTTTGGATTTTTGTTGACATCCGCTCTTACGCATGCTCCTTGATTAAATGTTGCGTAGATATATGCTTATGTCTGAATATGTGTGTGTGTTCGCGCGAACGGATGTAATGATGTGTTTTTTCTTAAATTGTCTCTTTTAATGGAGCGACCTTTATTTTTTATTCTGTTTATATTTTTTAGATCTTTGTGAATTTCATTCGTGTAAAATCCTTTGTAAAATAAAGACGGAAGCTGATGATGGTTTGTCTGAAATAGGCCACACTTCCGATATACCATGAAATAAAGTGTCTGCCTTAATTTTTCTTATATTTATTCTATATGTATTAATATATATAATTATTTAGAACACTCTTAGAGAGTTATCCTACCACTATATTGACAGGATACTCCTTTGGATTCTTCTATATCTACACCGCATGCTGATATATATATATATATATATATATATATATATATATATATATATATATATCGAGCAGCAAGTAATTTTCTAAACATACGCTGTTAAATATAAGAGACAATGAATGTCTATTATGTTTAATCATGAGCCGTTCTAAACGTCGTATTTTGGCTTTAATTTCAGTTGAAAATAAAGACAAAAATTCTCCAACATTTGGATAATTATTTATTGGTTTTCTTTTAAGCTTTCGGCTCACATGAGCCATCTTCAGAGAGGTTGTTTAAACTGAAATATTATAAAATCCACCATCACCGATGATTTTATTTTGTGTTGACATAAAACTCCGCTTGGCAACGGCAATAGTTACCAAAAATAATAAACGCAGTTCTTAAGTTTGCGATGCGGTTTTATGACGTCACACCGCGGGATAGCGCGAAATGACAACAAAACCATCTAGTCAAATGCAATGTAATATGTTATTTCCTGTTTTAAAGTTGATTTTATTGAGTGTTGGTTGTTTCGATTTGATGTACATGGCCTCCAATATCTGCAGGTTCCTCTTACTGTGTGTATGAGTAAGGATCACCGCATTGTTGACCAAAATCTGTCTGATATTACCTACATGTTTATGTTTTTCAGAGAAATGTTGTTTAATAGTACTCTGATCAGAAAGATGACATGTAAGTCTACGGGTGAGCGTGGTTGTAGTAAAACCAATATATGTACTAAGTTTTTGATTATTATCAGAGATGCAATCTCTGAATGGGCATGTAAATTGGTACACTACATTGGTTTTTGTAGAGAATTTAGTTTAGTGCTTGTTGGGTTATTATATATATATATATATATATATATATATAGAGAGAGAGAGAGAGAGAGAGAGAGTGAGAGACGCATGGAATGAGAGAGTGGAAATTATAGTGTGTTAAATATATGCGGTGTATACACACACCAGTCACCGGAAGAACTCAATTCATTGCTGAAGAGTAATGCGTTGCAGCAGTGGTAACGGTTTATAAAATTTCCTCCCTCGAGAGTTAAAACGTCATACAAGCCTGACTCACTTTATCACAGATCATCAATGTGGTTAGACATCAACTTGCTTCTAATCGGGATCGAAACTCGACCAATTTAGTGTCATTCGGAATCCCTACTCCCTAAGCCATGGGCACATGGAATGCGAGAAGGGTAATTTTAGCGTATTATATATATGCGGTGTATACACACGCCAGTCACCAGGAGAACTCAATTCATTACTGAAGAATATATATATATATATATATATAGAGAGAGAGAGAGAGAGAGAGAAAGAGAGAGAGAGAGAGAGAGAGAGAGAGAAAGTGCGTTGTGGTGCAGTGGATGTAGGCTCAGAATGAGAAACCGGTACAAGGATTTCGAATTCTAGTTGAATTCCTTGCATTCTTTTACACGTAAATACTCTTGGAAAAGCTATTAATCGGTCTCTTTTCCCTCCAGGTATGGGTTAATCGGCAGGGCTGATTGGTTACCTTATCCTTGGTTGGCAACCAGTCTACCACATAAAATAATGGCAACGCACTTTAGGGAAATATTCTGCCCATTCGATACATGGTAACCTCGTCATATATCACGTATCGTACTTAACTGACTATATATATGTATATATATATATATTAGAAAATCCATTTTGGGTTAGTACAAACGCGGATGAAAGTATGTACAACAGTATTTCGCTAGTCTTGATTAACCCCTGTCCTTATTTTAAACTTCCTGTTATCTGTTTAAAATTCCTGTTGTGCATTCAAAATAAATTGCTAGAAAACCAGTTCGTCGACAATGTTTTATGATACCGAAAGTTTAAAACCTTGGTAGCGTAATGGCCTAAAATTTCTAATTTATATATATATATGTGAAATGATTTGTTTGAACATAGTTTTTTTTAACGGTACTCGTAATTAAGCAGATATTCTGTTTTTAATTAAACAGTATTATATATTTATATCTACTGGCCTGATTATTTACGATAAATTTTTATTACGAAAATGTGTGTCATTCGGCAAGATTCGAACCTGCGACCCCTATCCACATAGAGGAAGCTACCATGTGATCTGGCACGTCTTAGACCTCTCGACCACGAATGAGCATTAGTTTAAACGAAGTTTTAATCAAGCTTATATAACACAGTTTTCGATTTATCACAATAACCATATCTGACCTGAAATGTATCGTAATGTCAACAAATGTAAACATGTTACGGCAATTAACGAAGATTAACGAAATTTGGAAATTATCGGTTGTTTTTAACCAAGTTTCGTTAATCTTCGTTAATGTCCGTAACATATATATATATATATATATATATATATATATATATATATATATATATATATATATATATATATCCGCAGATAGATTTGTTTCGCTGTATAACAGCTAATCACTAAGGTTAGACTCCGATTGCTTTTTAACCCAGGATTGAAAAAAATATATATAGAAATATATATGTAGTATAAAAAGTTAAAGAGCAGAGAGATTAAAAAGAAACTACCATTCGTTATATTTACTTTTATAAGAAAGTGCTCAATTTATCATGACATGATTCACCTACTCTCCCCCCCTACAACCTAAATGTTCAACCATATTCTCATTTTTGATTGAGTAATCCTGACACAACCATAATCATATTGTTTAATTTTCCTCAATCCTTCTCTTTAACTTTCCAAATAATCATGCAATAGTTTTCTATTTTCCAAAATAAATCATTTTTATAATCCATTTTAAAATATCGCTAGAAGAATAACTAAGTTGTGAAACATGACATTTTTGTGTAGTGATAGAAAATGTTTGACGAATCATTGCAATAAACATTTTACTGTATATATATGAATGAATATGGTTTTAAGGTGAGCTATATTTATAAGATAAAGTGCTCAATATCAGAGATAGAACGTATGTAAATATAAAATAATGAACATTGAAGTCAACAATCAGGGGCGACAGTCTGTTTCATGCTAAGCGCAATCATCAGGCCAAAAAAACAAAACAAAAAAAACGAAATGACCCCAACAATTACATGGAAAATACGAAAAATAACATCGGCCTACAACAATCAATCAAAAACCTGCAGACTCTGCCTGGAGGAAAAGAAAAAAAAAGCTATTATTACCTTCCCTGACCAAAGCAAACTACTAAATAAACGATCTGAACTAATATCAAAATGCAGGCATGAAAACAAATTTCTACTACGTTACTTAAAAATGGAAAACTAATAATAAGGAGCAAATTATAAACAAATTAACAAACCGCCGACGATATGACATCCATTAAAATAGATAAATAATCAATAAAATATTATTAATAAATAAATAAAATAATAACAAATCATAATAAAAAGTTTAAAAAATGTGATAAAAAATAAAATAAGTAATAAATTACAAATTTATGAATTAATCATCGAAAAACTAAAATCTAAACTAATAACAAGTGGAATAGATTTACCCAAATAAATAAATAAATAAATAATCAAGCCACTCCCGCCAAAAATAACCTTTAGAAGGATTACCCACAATGCCCCACTAACACGCATATATAAATAGCCGAGGAAGAACTCAACACATGTGGCCTGATGATTGCGTTTAGCATGAAACAGTCTGTCGCCCCTGAGTGTTGACTTCAATGTTCACTCTTATATATATATAATTTTAGTAATTTTCAATTCAGCCGAGCAGCTTCATGCCGAACTCGATGTTTCGTGAGGACACTATTATGATGTCTTCCCTCGTCAGAGATACTTTTTCCACAGTTGATTCCCGTTTTCTTTTACTATTTATAAGGGTCTGGTTTAATTTGATATTTTCTAGGAGCGGTCCCGCTTGTGATTGGTTGATTTTCTTTTTCTTTTTTGGGCATGTGTTTTATTTCTTTTTAATGCTTTATCTGTTGCTTTAAATGTACGCATGAGTGGGTGTCCGCTTAATTGTTTTGTATTAAATAGGTCTATTTTTTTGGTTTGATCTTGTCGTTTAAGGTGTTCTATTTTATTGGTTTTAAGTTTTTTTTTCTTGCCGTGTTAGTGTGTTTGACCACTTAAGGTTTTATTTTTTAGGTCATAGTTCGGTGTTATTTGTGTTTGTAAACTTAATGCGTGTGTTCTTTTCGCTTGGTGGTTGTTATATTATTTTCTGCTTTTTTTTCGTGATTGAGTGTTTGTATATTTATGTTTTTATTGTTATTGTTATTTGTGTAGCAAAGCAGATATTTGTTCGCATGTCTACTTTTTCTCATTATCTCGATTGTTTTATTTAATATTTTATTTTATTTTTTAAAGCTGATTATTGCTTGTTTCTGTTTTAGAGGGCGATAATTCATGACTATCAAAAAGAGGCCGGAATGTTCAACGGCCGAAACCTAGTAAAAATGGCAACAAAAATGAGAAGAATAGTCCGAATAATGTAAATACTGTAAATACTACTTCATCTCAGAATTATAGACAAATATTTATCTTTCTTTCTTTTCATTTATTCATTTCTTTCTTTCTTTCTTTCTTTCTTTTTTTATTTGTGTATTTTTCTTTTTCTTTCTTTCTTTCTTTCTTTTTTTATTTGTGTATTTTTATTTTTTCTTTCTTTCTTTCTTTCTTTCTTTTTTTATTTGTGTATTTTTATTTTTTCTTTCTTTCTTTCATTTTTTATTTCTGTATTTTTATTTTTTCTTTCTTTCTTTCTTTCTTTTTTTATTTGTGTATTTTTATTTTTTCTTTCTTTCTTTCTTTCTTTTTTTATTTGTGTATTTTTATTTTTTCTTTCTTTCTTTTTTTATTTGTGTATTTTTATTTTTTCTTTCTTTCTTTCTTTTTTTATTTGTGTATTTTTATTATTTCTTTCATTCTTTCTTTTTTTATTTGTGTATTTTTATTTTTTTCTTTCTTTCATTTTTTATTTGTGTATTTTTATTTTTTCTTTCTTTCTTTCTTTCTTTCTTTCTTTCTTTCTTTCTTTCAATTCCTTTGCTTAAACCCAAACATTGACTATAACTTTTCATCAATTTATCCCATGGAAGGGGATAATGCCGCTAAGGCCAAACAGGATACTACAAGGAAAAATATTCAAGAAAGAAAGATATAAATTATAAAAGAAAGAAAGAATGAAGGAAAACAAAAAAGAAAGAAAAACAAAGAATGAAAAAGAAAAAGAAAAAGAAAAAAGAAAATAATGTAAGAAAGGAAGAAATAAAAAAGAAAAAAGAAAAAACATGTTATAAAGAAATATATAAACTATATAAGAAAGAAAGAAAGAAAGAAAGAAAGAAAGAAAGAAAAAGAAAGAATAAATAAATAAAAAAAATTAACCATGTAAGCAAGAAAGGACAAAGAAAATATGCAAGAAAGAAAGACATTATGGAAGAAAGAAAGAAAGAAAGAAAGAAAGAAAGAACGAAAGAATATATGAAAATATGTAAGAGAGAAGTAAAGAAAGAAAGAAAGAAATCATGTAAGAACTGAAGGTAGAAAATAAGAAAGAAGAAAAGAAAGAAACCTTGTAATAAGAAAGGAAGAAAAAAAGAAAGAAAGAAAGAAAGAAACCTTGTAATAAGAAAGGAAGAAAAAAAGAAAGAAAGAAAGAAAGAAAGATGTTTAAGAAAAGGCAAAACTATTAAGAAAAGGATGAGAGAAACAAAGCGACTCTGCAAAATACAAAACATTTACAGGAGAGTCAAACTACGTAAGAAGGAAAATGGCAAAGACAGGGTTATATAAAAGAAAGTGAGAAGGAAAGAAAAAGAAAGAAAGAAATGAAGAAAGAAAGAAAGAAAGAAAGAAATGAAGAAAGGCAAGAAAGAAAAACTGAAAGGCAGACTTATATAAAAGAAAAAAATTAAGAAAGAAAAAAGATAGAAAAAAGAAAAAAGTAAAAAGGCAGGCTTACATAAAAGAAAGAACGAAAGAAAGAAAGAAAGAAAGAAAGAAAGAAAGAAAGAAAGAAAAAATTAAAAGGCAGGCATATATAAAAAAGAAAGAAAGAAAAAGTGAAAGGGACGCTTATATAAAAGAAAAAAGAAAGAAATAACGAAAGAAAGAAAGAAAGAAGGGAAACGCATGTTTATATAAAAGAAAGAAAGAAAGAAAGAAAGAAAGAAAGAAAGAAGAAAGAAAAAGAAAAAGAAAAGAAAAGGAAAGGCAGGTTTATATAAAAGAAAGAAAGAAAGAAAGAAAGAAAGAAAATGTGAAAGGCAGGGTTAAATAAAAGAAAAAAAAAGAAAGAAAGAAGGAAAGAAAGAATTAAAAAATGAAAGGAAGGCTTATATAAAAGAAAAAAGAAAAAAAGAAGAAATTGAAAGTCAGGCCTTTAAGAAAGAAAGAAAGAAAGAAAGAAAGAAAGAAAGAAAGAAAGAAAGAAAGAGTGGAAGACAGGCTTATAAAGAAAGAAAGAAGGAAAGAAAGAAAGAAAGAAAATGTGAAAGACTGGGTTATATATAAGAAAAAGTTGTGAAATAAAGAAAGAAAGAAAGACAGAAAGTGAAATAAAGAAAGAAAGAAAACCTGAAATTTTAGAAAAGTTAAAAGAAAGCAAAAGAAAGAAACTCATCAAGATGCAGGTAAATTTAAAAGTAAAAAAAACAAAAATAAAACGATAGATGAAAAATAAAAATAAAAATGTCAAAAAAAAAAAACAATATTGAGATTCATTAACACCGACCTGAAAAAGAAAGACGAAAAAAGAAAAAAAATAGGAAAAAAAATGGGAAAAAAAGAAGAAATCTGCTGAAGGAAATTAGAAAGCCTCTTCGTAAAATTCTTTCTCTTGCCAATTCAAATGAAATTCAACGTAAATAAACATTCTTTTTTTTCCTCTTATTCCTCTCTTTTCTTTTTCTCTTTTCTTTCTCTTTCTTTACTTTTTTTTCTGTCGCTTTGCGCGTGACAGCTTCTTCCAATTTACCCCGGCTTCAACTATCAAATAGCTAGTTTCTAATTAATTTAATAGGGCCAATTAACATTCCACATGTTTTTCACTCTTTTCAGTCCCAACCCACCCCTGGCTTCCGCTTCATTACGTATAACGCTTAAAAGGCAACATTATCTATATCTTATTCTAGTCTGACACACGGCAAAAAGTTGGGGAACCCTGATGAAGACCGAATTCGCTACAGAAACGTTTTTAAGGAAAGCTCTTCTTGTTAGTATATTCTGTCAATTTGTTTATAAGAGGAACAACAACATGAGGTTATGGAGGAGTGATATTCAGAAGTGTCCATCGAATTATTCTCTTTTCCCTGTTAATAATTGTGGCATGACAGAGACGAGCCATTTTTTAAGATAGCAGCAATGGGGTGCGGGGAAAAGAGAGCAAAAATTTTTCCTTTACCAAGACTATTTTTTAGTAGATTTTACCGGGATTCGAACTCAATTCCATTTTACGACACCAATTCCGTCTTTCGCAGTTGTAACCATGAAGCGGAAAGAGAAATCGGGGTGCCGAGTTCGAATTCTAGTTGAATTCATTGCATTCACTTACTCGCAAATACCCTTGGGAAATGTATTAATCCATCTGTTCCCTCAAGTTATGGGTTAAATAACAGGACAGATTGGGTTCTATAGCTTTGGTTGGAGCATTGGTGTGGTTTCTGTTATTCGGTACAGTTCCCTGTTTGTTATTCTGTAGCACCAGTCCACAACATTCAAAGAAGGATGACCTTTGCCAAAACATTCAGGTTTCAGTCGCTCTGAGCATTGAGTTTGAGTTTTGTTTAACGGCATATCAACACCTCTGTGGGTTATTTAATGTCGTAAAGGTAGGGTTTTATGGTATTTTTTAAATGTTTGGTTATAAGTCTTTAGTGATTTTTTTGTACGACAAATGATCACTGATTGCTCTTTTAGGGAAACCGAGATTGAGTTTGAGTTTTGTTTAACGGCATATCAACACCTCTGTGGGTTATTTAATGCCCAAAAGGTAGAGTTGTAAGGTATTTTTTAATGTTCGGTTATAGGACTTTAGTGATATTTTGTACGACAAATGATCACTGATTGCTCTTTTAGGGAAACCGAGATTGAGTTTGAGTTTTGTTTAACGGCATATCAACACCTCTGTGGGTTATTTAATGCCCAAAAGGTAGAGTTGTAAGGTATTTTTTAATGTTCGGTTATAGGACTTTAGTGATATTTTGTACGACAAATGATCACTGATTGCTCTTTTAGGGAAACCGAGATTGAGTTTGAGTTTTGTTTAACGGCATATCAACACCTCTGTGGGTTATTTAATGCCCAAAAGGTAGAGTTGTAAGGTATTTTTTAATGTTCGGTTATAGGACTTTAGTGATATTTTGTACGACAAATGATCACTGATTGCTCTTTTAGGGAAACCGAGATTGAGTTTGAGTTTTGTTTAACGGCATATCAACACCTCTGTGGGTTATTTAATGCCCAAAAGGTAGAGTTGTAAGGTATTTTTTAATGTTCGGTTATAGGACTTTAGTGATATTTTGTCCGACAAATGATCACTGATGGCTCTTTTAGGGAGACCGAGATTGAGTTTGAGTTTTGTTTAACGGCATATCAACACCTCTGTGGGTTATTTAATGCCAAAAAGGTAGGGTTTTAATTTTTTTTTTTTTCATGTTCAGTTATAGTGAGAAAATTGATTTAGATTTTGAGGAATTTTTTTTGTTTTTATTTTTTTATTTTAGAAAACTGAAAATATCTTCTAGTTTTGTATTCAAAAATGTTTTGCGGAGAATTTTTTTTCTTCAAAAATGTGTTATGGTAATAATTTTTTCTTCAAAAATGTATATTTTTCTATAAAAGTCTATTTTTATGTATATATTTCTATAAAAGTCTATTTTATAATTTCATAGTGTTTTGTCCATAGTTTGGGAGTTAACTATTTTCCCATAGCTGGGACACTAACAGGTGCTACTACTCCTGGTCAGGTGGAGACCTGGGAACAACAGCAATTAAGAGGTGGTTCCATGCTTCCCACAACTTACCAATCAGATGCCTTGCAGCCGGATGCATTTTACCGTCATGCCCAGGACCTCCCCAATCAGAGGCCTTGCTGTCGGATGCAGTTTATCGTCATGCCCAGGACCAGCTCAGAGCATTGTTGTGGTTTGTGTTATTTGGTACGGTTCTTTTTTTTTTTTTTTTGTAATTCAGTCGTACCAATTCTTTCAATATTTAAAGAAGAATGACCTTCAGCAAGATTCACAGGCTTTACTCGCCCAAACCATTTTTCATCAAAAGCGGTTATATACAGCTTAGGATGTAGATATTCCAATCCGTTTTTGGCACCCTGCATGACATCTGACCAGGCAATTTTTGGAAATGACCCGTGGTTTCAGGTGAGCGCTTTGGTTTCGTAACTAGTTTCGGTTTTGGTCGAACTTATCTTCATCGTTGCTTATTTCATGTTCAATATCCTTATTTCCTATAACAAATATATTATATACAGTTCTAAATTTAATGAAGGTTATCCTGATTGACAAACACCTGAAGAAGTTCGGTAAGCACATCGGTTGAAATGTGACGACAACAACAAAAATGTAGATTTTAATCCGTTTATAAATAATACTTTTGAAACATAAAAAGAAAGGACACTTTTTATTTCTCAATCCATGACCTGGTCGATCAACGAAGTTAAGCAATGTCGTGCCTGGTCAGTATTTAAATGGAGAGCCTCTGCACAAAACCGAGTACAATGATGTAATATGTTCGAGGTTTAAATTTTTCTTTTTTATCATTTCACCCAAAGCAAGTTTTACTGCCACCGGTGCACAGATGGTTACATAGGAGGAAAGTGATAAGAAAAAAGGGTCAGATTATAGGGGGTGTCAGGAAGTGGGTGAGAGAAGGATGAGGATACTAGTGTAATGAACGTAGAATGAATGGAGGAAAGAGTTTGAGAGAAAGGATGCGAGTCATTGAGATAGGAGATGACTATTAACCTTACATTTAAACTCCTGGAGATTGTAGCTGTCGGGGAAGCAAGGATACGGAAGGGAATTCCACAGGCGGGAAGTGCGAGAAAAGAAGCTGTTAAAGTAGAAATTGCGGTTACATTTTATCGGTTTCATTGTAAAAGGGTGGGACCTAATTGCTAATCTTGTTACTCGAGGAAATTAATGCATAGGGGGAACCAGTGAGATAAGTTCATCGGAGTAGAAGACGTGAAGGTTTTTGTAGAAGAGACCCAGGGAAGCCACATTACGCCGGCGAGAGAGTGACTGTTTTAGTTGTTTTTCTTATTTTTTTCCGATGTTTTTTTTTCTTAATCATTTCTCAGGTTTTATTCGATTTTAGTCTCTTTTTTATTTTTAATATATCTTTCTTCTTAACCTAGTCGCAATAAGCAACCATTCTTGAAAGCCCACACTATATTCGAAATAGTAACGACTTAATCGCTGTAATCGGGCAAAAAGCAGATTATTATCATTATTTCTGTCGTCAAAAATTGAGAGGCAAAATATTTTAGAGGCTTTTTAAGTCTTTCCTAATGGCGTATCCACTCCTGAGCATGGCAGGAGGGAATGAATATATATATATATATATATATAATTTTTTTAAAAATCATCTCACTCCAAGCAAGGCATTCCACTGCCACTATTGCGCATGGGGCTACATAGGGGAAGGTAAAGAGAAGGAGTGGTTAGACATAGGGAATGTCAGGAGGAAGGTGACAGATGAGTAAGGATAGCGAGGATGAGGGTTGGGCAGATGGGAAGAGTGTTTGATAGAATGGGAGCAGGTTAGTGTGTTAGGAGGTGTCTATTGACCTTACATTTAAACTCCTGGAGATTGTAGCCGTCGGGGAAGCAATCATTTGGAAGAGAATTCCACAGTCGGGAAGTGCGAGGAAAGAAACTGTTGGAGTAGAAGTTACGGCTGCATTTTATCGGTTTCACTGTAAAAGGGTGGGATCTAGTTGCCAATCTAGTATCTCGTTCAAATTCGTATTTAGGGGTCACTAGTGATCTAAGTTCATCGGAGCAGAAGCCGTGGAAGTATTTATAGTATATATATATATATTGATTGATTGTTTATTACTTAGTTTTTGGTCCTAATAGGGTTAGACCAGTCAATCAGTCAGTCAGTTAAGTGCCATACGTGATACACGCTTAGACGATCATGTCTCAAAACAGACATGACTGACTGGGCAGAAGATTATCCCGCAGTAGGTTGCCATTGCTTTCTGCGGTAGACTGGTTGTCGACCAAGGCTATAGAACCCAATCTCTCCTGCTATTTAACCCATAACTGGAGGGAAGAGACGGATTAATACTTTTTCCAGGGGTATTTGCTCGTAAGTGAATACAATGGATTCAACTGGAATTCGAACTCGGCTCCCCGGTTTCTCGTTCCGAGCCGATATCCACTGTACCACAACGCACATCCCCAGTACACATTTGTATTAAAAAAGTGTTCTATACAATTATATTGTAGATCTTTTGTATATTTTTAACCGAGTTATTTCGCTACCTTGATTTTTAATCGCCTGAAGACACCACTCATGGCAGAAATGAAGGTAGCGAAATAACTCGTTAAAAAGTGAAATATATATATATATATATATATATATATATATATATATTATAAATCATACTTTAGAACATGTACAAACTACAGTCTACTACAAAATTGTACATTTTGTTTCCACATTGAAAGAACAATGTCTCATCAGGTAGTTTATAATGATGTTAATTACAATTTTGTTGTAGACTGTAGTTTGTACATGTTCTAAAGTATAATTTAATATATATATATATACATATATATATACTAAAGTATAATTTATAATATATATATATATATATATATATATATATATATATATATATATATTATGTTTTAGAACATGTACATAATTTCTTCTATATATGTCCTCTTCCCTACAATCATATGTTTGTTTCAGTGTTTGGATTTAAACACTTCCTCAGGGGAAATAAAGGTTTGGAATCATTCTCTGTTTATATTTGGTTCGTTGTTGCCGTGGGGGTTGGTTGGGGTTATTGGTAATTAAGTGAATGTCTCGTTTTGATCGTTAGACTTTTGAGGAATTTGGTGTGTAAGTGTGAAATTGTTGATTAATGGTATTATCTGTTGGAATGTATGTTTTATCTTTTTATCGGTTGGGTATATCTTTTGGTTAGGATTTCTAAGAGGGCACTGTTGAGTGGTCATTTTTATGGTTGGCTATCATTCAATTGGTTAATGTCTTCTGTTAGTTGATCTAATTCATGTATTTACTTTGATCCTGTGTCTAGGTTTTCATAGACGTGATAGGGGTGGGGTGTTTTTTCTTTCCAATTTTGATTTTTCGGTAATATATATATATATATATATAATAAATTATACTTTAGTGCATGTACAAACTACTACAAATTGTACAAATCATTTTTAACTACCTGATGAGGCATTATTCTTTCAATGTCGAAACAAAATGTGCAATTTTGTAGTAGTTTGTACGTGTTCTAAAGTATAATTCACAATAAATATTCATTGGTCTATTTTTATATTGAGCACTGTTTTAAATTTATGTTTTGAACATTGCAAATATTTTCTTCGTTCCTTATTAATTTGTATATATATATATATATATATATATATATATATATATATATATATATAAAAAGACAAAGTTATAACTGTATTCGTGTCGAAAAAGCCTCTGCGGATCTACGTGGAAGGAAAAATGGTTGTAAA
>JBBBDQ010030772.1:2500-96694 GCA_037127315.1 Ascarosepion bandense | reverse complement strand
TCATTTAAAATTGATTCTGAGCAATATAAATGAGTGTACTGAAAGCCCGAAAATTGCGCATTTAGTGTATTTTCATGCATATCAAGATTAATGCTGATTCTTATGTAAATTGATGTGTAGAATCATATGGTCTCATTTAAAATTGATTCTGATCAATATAAATGAGTGTACTGTAAGCCCGAAAATTGCGCATTTAGTGTATTTTCATGCCTATCAAGATTAATGCTGATTCTCATGTAAATTGATGTGTAGAATCATATGGTCTCATTTAAAATTGATTCTGAGCAATATAAATGAGTGTACTGAAAGCCGGAAAATTGCGCATTTAGTGTATTTTCATGCATATCAATATTAATGCTGATTCTTATGTAAATTGAGGTGTAGAATCATATGGTTTCATTTAAATTGATTCCGACCAATATAAATGAGTGTACTGAAAGACCGAAAATTGCGCATTTAGTGTATTTTCATGCATATCAAGATTAATGCTGATTCTTATGTAAATTGATGTGTAGAATCATATGGTTTCAATTAAAATTGATTCTGAGCAATATAAATGACTGTACTGAAAGGCCAAACACTGCGCTTTTAGTGCATTTTCATGCATATCAAGATTAATGCTGATTCATATGTAAATTGATGTGTAGAATCATATGGTCTCATTTAAAATTGATTCCGAGCAATATAAATGTGTGTACAGAAAGCCCGAAATTTGCGCATTTAGTGTATTTTCATGCATATCAAGATTAATGCTGATTCTTATGTAAATTGATGTGTAGAATCATATGGTCTCATTTAAAATTGATTCCGAGCAATATAAATGAGTATACTGCAAGCCCGAAAATTGAGCATTTAGTGTATTTTCATGCATATCAAGATTAATGCTGATTCTTATGTAAATTGATGTGTAGAATCATATGGTCTCATTTAAAATTGATTCCGAGCAATATAAATGAGTGTACTGTAAGCCCGAAAATTGAGCATTTAGTGTATTTTCATGCATATCAAGATTAATGCTGATTCTTATGTAAATTGATGTGTAGTATCATATGGTCTCATTTAAAATTGATTCTGATCAATAAAAATGAGTGTACTGAAAGTCCGAAAACTGCGCATTTAGTGTAGTTTCATGCATATCAAGATTAATGCTGATTCATATGTAAATTGATGTGTAGAATCATATGGTCTCATTTAAAATTGATTCCGAGCAATATAAATGAGTGTACTGAAAGCCCGAATATTGCGCATTTAATGTATTTTCATGCATATCAAGATTAATGCTGATTCTTATGTAAATTGTTGTGTAGAATCATTTGTTCTCATTTAAAATTGACTCCGAGCGACATAAATGAGTGTACTGAAAGCCGGAAAATTGCGCATTTAGTGTATTTTCATGCATATCAAGATTAATGCTGATTCTTATGTAAATTGATGTGTAGAATCATACGGTCTCATTTAAAATTGATTCTGAGCAATATAAATGAGTGTACTGAAAGCCCGGAAATTGCGCATTTAGTGTATTTTCATGCATATCAAGATTAATGCTGATTCTTATGTAAATTGATGTATAGAATCATACGGTCTCATTTAAAATTGATTCTGAGCAATATAAATGAGTGTACTGAAAGCTGGAATATTGCGCATTAAGTGTATTTTCATGCATATCAAGATTAATGCTGATTCTTATGTAAATTCATGTGTAGAATCATATGGTCTCATTTAATATTGATTCTGAGCAATAGAAATGAGTGTACTGTAAGCCCGAAAATTGCGCATTTAGTGTATTTTCATGCATATCAAGATTAATGCTGATTCTTATGTAAATTGATGTGTAGAATCATACGGTCTCATTTAAAATTGATTCTGAGCAATATAAATGAGTGTACTGAAAGCCCGGAAATTGCGCATTTAGTGTATTTTCATGCATATCAAGATTAATGCTGATTCTTAAGTAAATTGATGTGTAGAATCATACGGTCTCATTTAAAATTGATTCTGAGCAATATAAATGAGTGTACTGAAAGCTGGAATATTGCGCATTAAGTGTATTTTCATGCATATCAAGATTAATGCTGATTCTTATGTAAATTCATGTGTAGAATCATATGGTCTCATTTAATATTGATTCTGAGCAATAGAAATGAGTGTACTGTAAGCCCGAAAATTGAGCATTTAGTGTATTTTCATGCATATCAAGATTAATGCTGATTCTTATGTAAATTGATGTGTAGAATAATACGGTCTCATTTTAAATTGATTCCGAGCAATATAAATGAGTCTGCTGAAAGCCCGAAAATTGCGCATTTAGTGTATTTTCATGCATATCAAGATTAATGCTGATTCTTATGTAAATTGATGTGTAGAATCATATGGTTTCAATTAAAATTGATTCTGAGCAATATAAATGACTGTACTGAAAGAGCAAACACTGCGCATTTACTGTATTTTCATGCATATCAAGATTAATGCTGATTCTTATGTAAATTGATGTGTAGAATCACATGGTTTCATTTAAAATTGATTCTGAGCAATATAAATGAGTGTGCTGAAAGCCCGAAAATTGCGCATTTAGTGTATTTTCATGCATATCAAGATTAATGCTGATTCTTATGTAAATTGATGTGTAGAATCATATGGTCTCATTTAAAATTGATTCCGAGCAATATAAATGAGTATACTGTAAGCCCGAAAATTGAGCATTTAGTGTATTTTCATGCATATCAAGATTAATGCTGATTCTTATGTAAATTGAGGTGTAGAATCATATGGTTTCATTTAAATTGATTCCGACCAATATAAATGAGTGTACTGAAAGACCGAAAATTGCGCATTTAGTGTATTTTCATGCATATCAAGATTAATGCTGATTCTTATGTAAATTGATGTGTAGAATCATATGGTTTCAATTAAAATTGATTCTGAGCAATATAAATGACTGTACTGAAAGGCCAAACACTGCGCTTTTAGTGCATTTTCATGCATATCAAGATTAATGCTGATTCATATGTAAATTGATGTGTAGAATCGTACGGTCTCATTTAAAATTGATTCTGAGCAATATAAATGAGTGTACTGAAACACGAAAATTGCGCATTTAGTGTATTTTCATGCATATTAAGATTAATGCTGATTCTTATGTAAATTGTTATGTAGAATCATAAGGTCTCATTTCAAATTGATTCTGAGCAATATAAATGAGTGTACTGAAAGCCCGAAAATTGCGGATTTAGTGTATTTTCATGCATATCAAGATTAATGCAGATTCTTATGTAAATTGATGTGTAGAATCATATGGTCTCATTTAAAATTGATTCTGAGCAATATAAATGAGTGTAATGAAATCCGGAAAATTGCGCATTTAGTGTATTTTCATGCATATCAAGATTAATGCTGATTCTTATGTAAAGTGATGTGAGAATCATACGGTCTCATTTAAAATTTATTCTGAGCAATATAAATGAGTGTACTGAAAGCCCGAAAATTGCGCATTTAGTGTATTTTCATGCATATCAAGATTAATGCTGATTCTTATGTAAATTGATGTGTAGAATCATATGGTTTCATTTAAAATTGATTCTGAGCAATATAAATGAGTGTACTGAAAGCCAGAAAATTGCGCATTTAGCGTATTTTCATGCATATCAAGATTGATGTTGATTGTTATGTAAATTGATGTGTAGAATCATATGGTCTCATTTAAAATTGATTCTGAGCAATATAAATGAGTGTACTGAAAGCCCGAAAATTGCGCATTTAGTGTATTTTCATGCATATCAAGATTAATGCAGATTCTTATGTAAATTGATGTGTAGAATCATACGGTCTCATTTATAATTGATTCTGAGCAATATAAATGAGTGTGCTGAAAGCCCGAAAACTGCGCATTTAGTGTATTTTCATGCATATCAAGATTAATGCTGATTCTTATGTAAATTGATGTGTAGAATCATATGGTTACATTTAAAATTGATTCTTAGCAATATAAATGAGTGTACTGAAAGCCCGAAATTTGCGCATTTAGTGTATTTTCATGCATATCAAGATTAATGCTGATTCTTATGTAAATTGATGTGTAGAATCATATGGTCTCATTTAAAATTGATTCCGAGCAATATAAATGTGTGTACAGAAAGCCCGAAATTTGCGCATTTAGTGTATTTTCATGCATATCAAGATTAATGCTGATTCTTATGTAAATTGATGTGTAGAATCATATGGTCTCATTTAAAATTGATTCCGAGCAATATAAATGAGTATACTGCAAGCCCGAAAATTGAGCATTTAGTGTATTTTCATGCATATCAAGATTAATGCTGATTCTTATGTAAATTGATGTGTAGAATCATATGGTCTCATTTAAAATTGATTCCGAGCAACATAAATGAGTGTACTGTAAGCCCGAAAATTGAGCATTTAGTGTATTTTCATGCATATCAAGATTAATGCTGATTCTTATGTAAATTGATGTGTAGAATCATATGGTCTCATTTAAAATTGATTCTGATCAATAAAAATGAGTGTACTGAAAGTCCGAAAACTGCGCATTTAGTGTAGTTTCATGCATATCAAGATTAATGCTGATTCTTATGTAAATTGATGTGTAGAATCATATGGTCTCATTTAAAATTGATTCCGAGCAATATAAATGAGTGTACTGAAAGCCCGAATATTGCGCATTTAATGTATTTTCATGCATATCAAGATTAATGCTGATTCTTATGTAAATTGTTGTGTAGAATCATTTGTTCTCATTTAAAATTGACTCCGAGCGACATAAATGAGTGTACTGAAAGCCGGAAATTTGCGCATTTAGTGTATTTTCATGCATATCAAGATTAATGCTGATTCTTATGTAAATTGATGTGTAGAATCATACGGTCTCATTTAAAATTGATTCTGAGCAATATAAATGAGTGTACTGAAAGCCCGGAAATTGCGCATTTAGTGTATTTTCATGCATATCAAGATTAATGCTGATTCTTATGTAAATTGATGTATAGAATCATATGGTTTCATTTAAAATTGTTTCTGAGCAATATAAATGAGTGTACTGAAAGTCCGAAAATTGCGCATTTAGTGTATTTTCATGCATATCAAGATTAATGCTGATTCTTATGTAAATTGATGTGTAGAATCATACGGTCTCATTTAAAATTGATTCTGAGCAATATAAATGAGTGTACTGAAAGCTGGAATATTGCGCATTAAGTGTATTTTCATGCATATCAAGATTAATGCTGATTCTTATGTAAATTCATGTGTAGAATCATATGGTCTCATTTAATATTGATTCTGAGCAATAGAAATGAGTGTACTGTAAGCCCGAAAATTGAGCATTTAGTGTATTTTCATGCATATCAAGATTAATGCTGATTCTTATGTAAATTGATGTGTAGAATAATACGGTCTCATTTAAAATTGATTCCGAGCAATATAAATGAGTGTACTGAAAAGCCCGAATATTGCGCATTTAATGTATTTTCATGCATATCAAGATTAATGCTGATTCTTATGTAAATTGTTGTGTAGAATCATTTGTTCTCATTTAAAATTGACTCCGAGCGACATAAATGAGTGTACTGAAAGCCGGAAATTTGCGCATTTAGTGTATTTTCATGCATATCAAGATTAATGCTGATTCTTATGTAAATTGATGTGTAGAATCATACGGTCTCATTTAAAATTGATTCTGAGCAATATAAATGAGTGTACTGAAAGCCCGGAAATTGCGCATTTAGTGTATTTTCATGCATATCAAGATTAATGCTGATTCTTATGTAAATTGATGTATAGAATCATATGGTTTCATTTAAAATTGTTTCTGAGCAATATAAATGAGTGTACTGAAAGTCCGAAAATTGCGCATTTAGTGTATTTTCATGCATATCAAGATTAATGCTGATTCTTATGTAAATTGATGTGTAGAATCATACGGTCTCATTTAAAATTGATTCTGAGCAATATAAATGAGTGTACTGAAAGCTGGAATATTGCGCATTAAGTGTATTTTCATGCATATCAAGATTAATGCTGATTCTTATGTAAATTCATGTGTAGAATCATATGGTCTCATTTAATATTGATTCTGAGCAATAGAAATGAGTGTACTGTAAGCCCGAAAATTGAGCATTTAGTGTATTTTCATGCATATCAAGATTAATGCTGATTCTTATGTAAATTGATGTGTAGAATAATACGGTCTCATTTAAAATTGATTCTGAGCAATATAAAGGAGTCTGCTGAAAGCCCGAAAATTGCGCATTTAGTGTATTTTCATGCATATCAAGATTAATGCTGATTCTTATGTAAATTGATGTGTAGAATCATATGGTTTCAATTAAAATTGATTCTGAGCAATATAAATGACTGTACTGAAAGAGCAAACACTGCGCATTTAGTGTATTTTCATGCATATCAAGATTAATGCTGATTCTTATGTAAATTGATGTGTAGAATCACATGGTTTCATTTAAAATTGATTCTGAGCAATATAAATGAGTGTGCTGAAAGCCCGAAAATTGCGCATTTAGTGTATTTTCATGCATATCAAGATTAATGCTGATTCTTATGTAAATTGATGTGTAGAATCATATGGTCTCATTTAAAATTGATTCCGAGCAATATAAATGAGTATACTGTAAGCCCGAAAATTGAGCATTTAGTGTATTTTCATGCATATCAAGATTAATGCTGATTCTTATGTAAATTGATGTGTAGAATCATACGGTCTCATTTAAAATTGATTCTGATTAATATAAATGAGTGTACTGAAAGCCCGAAAATTGCGCATTTAGTGTATTTTCATGCATATCAAGATTAATGCTGATTCTTATGTAAATTGATGTGTAGAATCATATGTTCTCATTTAAAATTGATTCTGATCAATAAAAATGAGTGTACTGAAAGTCCGAAAACTGCGCATTTAGTGTAGTTTCATGCATATCAAGATTAATGCTGATTCTTATGTAAATTGATGCGTAGAATCATATGGTTACATTTAAAATTGATTCTGATCAATATAAATGAGTGTACTGAAAGCCCGAAAATTGCGCATTTAGTGTATTTTCATGCATATCAAGATTAATGCTGATTCTTATGTAAATTGATGTGTAGAATCATATGGTCTCATTTAAAATTGACTCCGAGCGACATAAATGAGTGTACTGAAAGCCCGAAAATTGCGCATTTAGTGTATTTTCATGCATATCAAGATTAATGTTGATTCTTATGTAAATTGATGTGTAGAATCATATGGTCTCATTTCAAATTGATTCTGATCAATAAAAATGAGTGTACTGAAAGTCCGAAAACTGCGCATTTAGTGTATTTTCATGCATATCAAGATTAATGCTGATTCTTATGTAAATTGATGTGTAGAATCATATGGTCTCATTTAAAATTGATTCCGAGCAATATAAATGAGTGTACTGAAAGCCCGAAAATTGCGAATTTAGTGTATTTTCATGCATATCAAGATTAATGCTGATTCTTATGTAAATTGATGTGTAGAATCATTTGTTCTCATTTAAAATTGACTCCGAGCGACATAAATGAGTGTACTGAAAGCCGAAAAATTGCGCATTTAGTGTATTTTCATGCATATCAAGATTAATGCTGATTCTTATGTAAATTGATGTGTAGAATAATACGGTCTCATTTAAAATTGATTCTGATCAATAAAAATGAGTGTACTGAAAGTCCGAAAACTGCGCATTTAGTGTAGTTTCATGCATATCAAGATTAATGCTGATTCTTATGTAAATTGATGTGTAGAATCATATGGTCTCATTTAAAATTGATTCCGAGCAATATAAATGAGTGTACTGAAAGCCCGAATATTGCGCATTTAATGTATTTTCATGCATATCAAGATTAATGCTGATTCTTATGTAAATTGTTGTGTAGAATCATTTGTTCTCATTTAAAATTGACTCCGAGCGACATAAATGAGTGTACTGAAAGCCGGAAAATTGCGCATTTAGTGTATTTTCATGCATATCAAGATTAATGCTGATTCTTATGTAAATTGATGTGTAGAATCATACGGTCTCATTTAAAATTGATTCTGAGCAATATAAATGAGTGTACTGAAAGCCCGGAAATTGCGCATTTAGTGTATTTTCATGCATATCAAGATTAATGCTGATTCTTATGTAAATTGATGTATAGAATCATATGGTTTCATTTAAAATTGTTTCTGAGCAATATAAATGAGTGTACTGAAAGTCCGAAAATTGCGCATTTAGTGTATTTTCATGCATATCAAGATTAATGCTGATTCTCCTGTAAATTGATGTGTAGAATCATACGGTCTCATTTAAAATTGATTCTGAGCAATATAAATGAGTGTACTGAAAGCTGGAATATTGCGCATTAAGTGTATTTTCATGCATATCAAGATTAATGCTGATTCTTATGTAAATTCATGTGTAGAATCATATGGTCTCATTTAATATTGATTCTGAGCAATAGAAATGAGTGCACTGTAAGCCCGAAAATTGAGCATTTAGTGTATTTTCATGCATATCAAGATTAATGCTGATTCTTATGTAAATTGATGTGTAGAATAATACGGTCTCATTTAAAATTGATTCTGAGCAATATAAATGAGTCTGCTGAAAGCCCGAAAATTGCGCATTTAGTGTATTTTCATGCATATCAAGAAAGATTAATGCTGATTCTTATGTAAATTGATGTGTAGAATCATATGGTTTCAATTAAAATTGATTCTGGAGCAATATAAATGACTGTAATTTCGAAAGAGCAAACACTGCGCATTTAGTGTATTTTCATGCATATCAAGATTAATGCTGATTCTAATGTAAATTGATGTGTAGAATCACATGGTTTCATTTAAAAATTGATTCTGAGCAATATAAATGAGTGTGCTGAAAGCCCGAAAATTGCGCATTTAGTGTATTTTCATGCATATCAAGATTAATGCTGATTCTTATGTAAATTGATGTGTAATCATATGGTCTCATTTAAAATTGATTCCGAGCAATATAAATGAGTATACTGTAAGCCCGAAAATTGAGCATTTAGTGTATTTTCATGCATAATAAGATTAATGCTGATTCTTATGTAAATTGATGTGTAGAATCATACGGTCTCATTTAAAATTGATTCTGATTAATATAAATGAGTGTACTGAAAGCCCGAAAATTGCGCATTTAGTGTATTTTCATGCATATCAAGATTAATGCTGATTCTTATGTAAATTGATGTGTAGAATCATATGTTCTCATTTAAAATTGATTCTGATCAATAAAAATGAGTGTACTGAAAGTCCGAAACTGCGCATTTAGTGTAGTTTCATGCATATCAAGATTAATGCTGATTCTTATGTAAATTGATGCGTAGAATTACATGGTTACATTTAAAATTGATTCTGATCAATATAAATGAGTGTACTGAAAGCCCGAAAATTGCGCATTTAGTGTATTTTCATGCATATCAAGATTAATGCTGATTCTTATGTAAATTGATGTGTAGAATCACATGGTCTCATTTAAAAATTGACTCCGAGCGACATAAATGAGTGTGCTGAAAGCCCGAAAATTGCGCATTTAGTGTATTTTCATGCATATCAAGATTAATGCTGATTCTTATGTAAATTGATGTGTAGAATCATATGGTCTCATTTAAAATTGATTCCGAGCAATATAAATGAGTATACTGTAAGCCCGAAAATTGAGCATTTCTAGTGTATTTTCATGCATATCAAGATTAATGCTGATTCTTATGTAAATTGATGTGTAGAATCATACGGTCTCATTTAAAATTGATTCTGATTAATATAAATGAGTGTACTGAAAGCCCGAAAAATTGCGCATTTAGTGTATTTTCATGCATATCAAGATTAATGCTGATTCTTATGTAAATTGATGTAGAATCATATGTTCTCATTTAAAATTGATTCTTGACTGGCCGTAAAAATGAGTGTACTGAAAGTCCGAAAACTGCGCATTTAGTGTAGTTTCATGCATATCAAGATTAATGCTGATTCTTATGTAAATTGATGCGTAGAATCATATGGTTACATTTAAAATTGATTCTGATCAATATAATGAGTGTACTGAAAGCCCGAAAATTGCGCATTTAGTGTATTTTCATGCATATCAAGATTAATGCTGATTCTTATGTAAATTGATGTGTAGAATCATATGGTCTCATTTAAAATTGACTCCGAGCGACATAAATGAGTGTACTGAAAGCCCGAAAATTGCGCATTTAGTGTATTTTCATGCATATCAAGATTAATGTTGATTCTTATGTAAATTGATGTGTAGAATCATATGGTCTCATTTCAAATTGATTCTGATCAATAAAAATGAGTGTACTGAAAGTCCGAAAACTGCGCATTTAGTGTATTTTCATGCATATCAAGATTAATGCTGATTCTTATGTAAATTGATGTGTAGAATCATATGGTCTCATTTAAAATTGATTCCGAGCAATATAAATGAGTGTACTGAAAGCCCGAAAATTGCGAATTTAGTGTATTTTCATGCATATCAAGATTAATGCTGATTCTTATGTAAATTGATGTGTAGAATCATTTGTTCTCATTTAAAATTGACTCCGAGCGACATAAATGAGTGTACTGAAAGCCGAAAAATTGCGCATTTAGTGTATTTTCATGCATATCAAGATTAATGCTGATTCTTATGTAAATTGATGTGTAGAATAATACGGTCTCATTTAAAATTGATTCTGAGCAATATAAATGAGTGTACTGAAAGCCCGAAAATTGCGCATTTAGTGTATTTTCATGCATATCAAGATTAATGCTGATTCTTATGTAAATTGATGTATAGAATCATATGGTTTCATATAAAATTGTTTCTGAGCAATATAAATGAGTGTACTGAAAGCCCGAATATTGCGCATTTAGTGTATTTTCATGCATATCAAGATTAATGCTGATTCTTATGTAAATTGTTGTGTAGAATCATTTGTTCTCATTTAAAATTGACTCCGAGCGACATAAATGAGTGTACTGAAAGCCGGAAAATCGCGCATTTAGTGTATTTCCATGCATATCAAGATTAATGCTGATTCTTATGTAAATTGATGTGTAGAATCATACGGTCTCATTTAAAATTGATTCTGAGCAATATAAATGAGTGTACTGAAAGCTGGAATATTGCGCATTAAGTGTATTTTCATGCATATCAAGATTAATGCTGATTCTTATGTAAATTGATGTGTAGAATCATATGGTCTCATTTAAAATTGATTATGGGCAATAGAAATAAGTGTACTGTAAGCCCGAAAATTGAGCATTTAGTGTATTTTCATGCATATCAAGATTAATGCTGATTCTTATGTAAATTGATGTGTAGAATCATACGGTCTCATTTAAAATTGATTCTGAGCAATATAAATGAGTGTACTGAAAGCCCGAAAATTGCGCATTTAGTGTATTTTCATGCATATCAAGATTAATGCTGATTCTTATGTAAATTGATGTGTAGAATCATATGGTTACATTTAAAATTGATTCTGAGCAATATAAATGAGTGTACTGAAAGCCCGAAATTTGCGCATTTAGTGTATTTTCATGCATATCAAGATTAATGCTGATTCTTATGTAAATTGATGTGCAGAATCATATGGTCTCATTTAAAATTGATTCCGAGCAATATGAATAAGTGTACTGAAAGCCCCAAAATTGCGCATTTCGTGTATTTTCATGCATATCAAGGTTAATGCTGATTCTTATGTAAATTGATGTGTAGAATCATATGGTCTCATTTAAAATTGATTCTGATCAATATAAATGAGTGTACTGCAAGTCCAAAAACTGCGCATTTAGTGTATTTTCATGCATATCAAGATTAATGCTGATTCTTATGTAAATTGATGTATAGAATCATATGGTTTCATTTAAAATTGATTCTGAGCAATATAAATGAGTGTACTGAAAGCCCGAAAATTGCGCATTTAGTGTATTTTCATGCATATCAAGATTAATGCTGATTCTTATGTAAATTGATGTGTAGAATCATACGGTCTCATTTAAAATTGATTCTGAGCAATATAAATGAGTGTGCTGAAAGCCCGAAAACTGCGCATTTAGTGTATTTTCATGCATATCAAGATTAATGCTGATTCTTATGTAAATTGATGTGTAGAATCATATGGTTACATTTAAAATTGATTCTGAGCAATATAAATGAGTGTACTGAAAGCCCGAAATTTGCGCATTTAGTGTATTTTCATGCATATCAAGATTAATGCTGATTCTTATGTAAATTGATGTGTAGAATCATATGGTCTCATTTAAAATTGATTCCGAGCAATGTAAATGTGTGTACTGAAAGCCCGAAATTTGCGCATTTAGTGTATTTTCATGCATATCAAGATTAATGCTGCTTCTCATGTAAATTGATGTGTAGAATCATATGGTCTCATTTCAAATTGATTCCGAGCAATATAAATGAGTGTACTGTCAGTCCGAAAATTGAGCATTTAGTGTATTTTCATGCATATCAAGATTAATGCTGATTCTTATGTAAATTGATGTGTAGAATCATACGGTCTCATTTAAATTGATTCTGATTAATATAAATGAGTGTACTGAAAGCCCGAAAATTGCGCATTTAGTGTATTTTCATGCATATCAAGATTAATGCTGATTCTTATGTAAATTGTTGTGTAGAATCATATGGTCTCATTTAAAATTGACTCCGAGCGACATAAATGAGTGTACTGAAAGCCCGAAAATTTCGCATTTTGTGTATTTTCATGCATATCAAGATTAATGTTGATTCTTATTTAAATTGATGTGTAGAATCATATGGTCTCATTTAAAATTGATTTTGATCAATAAAAATGTGTGTACTGAAAGTCCGAAAACTGCGCATTTAGTGTAGTTTCATGCATATCAAGATTAATGCTGATTCTTATGTAAATTGATGTGTAGAATCATATGGTCTCATTTAAAATTGATTCCGAGCAATAGAAATGAGTGTACTGAAAACCCGAAAATTGCGCATTTAGTGTATTTTCATGCATATCAAGATTAATGCTGATTCTTATGTAAATTGATGTGTAGAATCATTTGCTGTCATTTAAAATTGACTCCGAGCGACATAAATGAGCGTACTGAAAGCCGGAAAATTGCGCATTTAGTGTATTTTCATGCATATCAAGATTAATGCTGATTCTTATGTAAATTGATGTGTAGAATCATACGGTCTCATTTAAAATTGATTCTGAGCAATATAAATGTGTGTACTGAAAGGCCGAAAATTGCGCATTTAGTGTATTTTCATGCATATCAAGATTAATGCTGATTCTTATGTAAATTGATGTATAGAATCATATGGTTTCATTTAAAATTGTTTCTGAGCAATATAAATGAGTGTACTGAAAGCCCGAATATTGCGCATTTAGTGTATTTTCATGCATATCAAGATTAATGCTGATTCTTATGTAAATTGATGTGTAGAATCATATGGTCTCATTTAAAATTGATTCCGAGCAATATAAACGAGTGTACTGTCAGCCCGAAAATTGAGCATTTAGTGTATTTTCATGCATATCAAGATTAATGCTGATTCTTATGTAAATTGATGTGTAGAATCATACGGTCTCATTTCAAATTGATTCTGATTAATATAAATGAGTGTACTGAAAGCCCGAAAATTGCGCATTTAGTGCATTTTCATTCATATCAAGATTAATGCTGATTCTTATGTAAATTGATGTGTAGAATCATATGGTCTCATTTAAAATTGACTCCGAGCGACATAAATGAGTGTACTGAAAGCCCGAAAATTGCGCATTTAGTGTATTTTCATGCATATCAAGATTAATGTTGATTCTTATGTAAATTGATGTGTAGAATCATATGGTCTCATTTAAAATTGATTCTGATCAATAAAAATGAGTGTACTGAAAGTCCGAAAACTGCGCATTTAGTGTAGTTTCATGCATATCAAGATTAATGCTGATTCTTATGTAAATTGATGTGTAGAATCATAAGGTCTCATTTAAAATTGATTCCGAGCAATATAAATGAGTGTACTGAAAAACGAAAATTGCGCATTTAGTGTATTTTCATGCATATCAAGATTAATGCTGATTCTTATGTAAATTGATGTGTAGAATCATTTGCTGTCATTTAAAATTGACTCCGAGCGACATAAATGAGTGTACTGAAAGTCCCGAAAATTGCGCATTTAGTGTATTTTCATGCATATCAAGATTAATGCTGATTCTTATGTAAATTGATGTAGAATCACATGGTTTCATTTAAAATTGATTCTGAGCAATATAAATGAGTGTACTGAAAGCCCGAAAATTGCCCATTTAGTGTATTTTCATGCATATCAAGATTAATGCTGATTCTTAAGTAAATTGATGTGTAGAATCATATGGTCTCATTTAAAATTGATTCTGATCAATATAAATGAGTGTACTGAAAGTCCAAAAACTGCGCATTTAGTGTATTTTCATGCATATCAAGATTAATGCTGATTCTTATGTAAATTGATGTGTAGAATCATATGGTCCCATTCAAAATTGATTCTGAGCAACATAAATGAGTGTACTGAAAGCCCGAAATTTGCGCATTTAGTGTATTTTCATGCATATCAAGATTAATGCTGATTCTTATGTAAATTGATGTGTAGAATCATATGGTCTCATTTGAAATTGATTCCGAGCAATATAAATGAGTGTACTGAAAGCCCGAAAATTGCGCATTAATGTATTTTCATGCATATCAAGATTAATGCTGATGCTTTTGTAAATTGATGTGTAGAATCACATGGTCTCATTTAAAATTGATTCTGAGCAATATAAATGAGTGTACTGAATGCCGGAAAATTGCGCATTTAGTGTATTTTCATGCATATCAAGATTAATGCTGATTCTTATGTAAATTGATGTGTAGAATCATATGGTTTCATTTAAAATTTACTCCGAGCGACATAAATGAGTGTACTGAAAGCCCGCAAATTGCGCATTTAGTGTATTTTCATGCATATCAAGATTAATGCTGATTCTTATGTAAATTGATGTGTAGAATCATATGGTCTCATTTAAAATTGATTCTGATCAATATAAACGAGTGTACTGAAAGACCAAAAACTGCGCATTTAGTGTATTTTCATGCATATCAAGTTTAATGCTGATTCTTATGTAAATTGATGTGTAGAATCATACGGTCTCATTTAAAATTGATTCTGAGCAATATAAATGAGTGTACTGAAAGCCCGAAAATTCCGCATTTAGTGTATTTTCATGCATATCAAGATTAATGCTGATTCTTATGTAAATTGATGTGTAGAATCATATGGTCTCATTTAAAATTGATTCGGATCAATATAAATGAGTGTACTGTAAGCCCGAATAGTGCGCATTTAGTGTATTTTCATGCATATCAAGATTAATGCTGATTCTTATGTAAATTGATGTGTAGAATCATATGGTCTCATTTAAAATTGATTCTGAGCAATATAAATGAGTGTACTGAAAGCCGGAAAATTGCGCATTAATGTATTTTCATGCATATCAAGATTAATGCTGATTCTTATGTAAATTGATGTGTAGAATCATATGGTCTCATTTAAAATTGATTCCGAGCAATATAAATGAGTGTACTGAAAGCCCGAAAATTGCGCATTTAGTGTATTTTCATGCATATCAAGATTAATGCTGATTCTTATGTAAATTGATGTGTAGAATCATATGGTTTCAATTAAAATTGATTCTGAGCAATATAAATGACTGTACTGAAAGACCAAACACTGCGCATTTAGTGTATTTTCATGCCTATCAAGATTAATGCTGATTCTTATGTAAATTGTTGAGTAGAATCACATGGTTTCATTTAAAATTGATTCTGAGCAATATAAATGAGTGTGCTGAAAGCCCGAAAATTGCGCATTTATTGTATTTTCATGCATATCAAGATTAATGCTGATTCTTATGTAAATTGATGTGTAGAATCATATGGTCTCATTTAAAATTGATTCTGAGCAATATAAATGAGTGTACTGAAAGCCCGAAAATTGCGCATTTAGTGTATTTTCATGCATATCAAGATTAATGCTGATTCTTATGTAAATTGATGTGTAGAATCATATGGTTACATTTAAAATTGATTCTGAGCAATATAAATGAGTGTACTGAAAGACCGAAATTTGCGCATTTAGTGTATTTTCATGCATATCAAGATTAATGCTGATTCTTATGTAAATTGATGTGTAGAATCATATGGTCTCATTTAAAATTGATTACGAGCAATATAAATGAGTGTACTGAAAAGCCCGAAAATTGCGCATTTAGTGTATTTTCATGCATATCAAGATTAATGCTGATTCTTATGTAAATTGATGTGTAGAATCATATGGTTACATTTAAAATTGATTCTGAGCAATATAAATGAGTGTGCTGAAAGCCCGAAATTTGCGCATTTAGTGTATTTTCATGCATATCAAGATTAATGCTGATTCTTATGTAAATTGATGTGTAGAATCACATGGTCTCATTTCAAATTGATTCTGAGCAATAGAAATGAGTGTACTGAAAAACCCAAAACTGCGCATTTAGTGTATTTTCATGCATATCAAGATTAATGCTGATTCTTATATAAATTGATGTGTAGAATCATACGGTCTCATTAAAATTGATTCTGAGCAATATAAATGAGTGTACTGAAATCCCGAAAATTGCGCATTTACTGTATTTTCATGCATATCAAGATTAATGCTGATTCTTATGTAAATTGATGTGTAGAATCATACGGTTTCATTTAAATTGATTCTGAGCAATATAAATGAGTGTACTGAAAGCCCGAAAATTGCGCATTGGGTGTATTTTCATGCATACCAAGATTAATGCTGATTCTTTTGTAAATTGATGTGTAGAATCATATGGTCTCATTTAAAATTGATTCCGAGCAATATAAATGAGTGCACTGAAAGCCCGAAAATTGCGCATTTAGTGTATTTTCATGCATATCAAGATTAATGCTGATTCTTATGTAAATTGATGTGTAGAATCATATGGTCTCATTTAAAATTGATTCTGAGCAATAGAAATGAGTGTACTGAAATACCAGAAACTGCGCATTTAGTGTATTTTCATTCATATCAAGATTAATGCTGATTCTTATGTTAATTGATGTGTAGAATCATATGGTCTCATATAAAATTGATTCTGAGCAATAGAAATGAGTGTACTGGAAGCCCGAAATTTGCGCATTTAGTGTATTTTTATGCATATCAAGATTATTGGTGATTCTTATGTAAATTGATGTGTAGAATCATAAGGTCTCATTTAAAATTGATTCCGAGCAATATAAATGAGTGTACTGAAAGCCCGAAAATTGCGCATTTAGTGTATTTTCATGCATATCAAGATTAATGCTGATTCTTATGTAAATTGATGTGTAGAATCACATGGTCTCATTTCAAATTGATTCTGAGCAATAGAAATGAGTGTACTGAAAGAACAAAAACTGCGCATTTAGTGTATTTTCATGCATATCAAGATTAATGCTGATTCTTATGTAAATTGCTGTGTAGAATCATACGGTCTCATTTAAATTTGAATCTGAGCAATATAAATCAGTGAACTGAAATCCCGAAAATTGCGCGTTTAGTGTATTTTCATGCATATCAAGATTAATGCTGATTCTTATGTAAATTGATGTGTAGAATCATATGGTCTCATTTAAAATTGATTCCGAGCAATATAAATGAGTGTACTGAAAGCCCGAAAATTGCGCATTTAGTGTATTTTCATGCATATCAAGATTAATGCTGATTCGTATGTAAATTGATGTGTAGAATCATATGGTTTCAATTAAAATTGATTCTGAGCAATATAAATGACTGTACTGAAAGACCAAACACTGCGCATTTAGTGTATTTTCATGCCTATCAAGATTAATGCTGATTCTTATGTAAATTGTTGTGTAGAATCACATGGTTTCATTTAAAATTGATTCTGAGCAATATAAATGAGTGTGCTGAAAGCCCGAAAATTGCGCATTTATTGTATTTTCATGTATATCAAGATTAATGCTGATTCTTATGTAAATTGATGTGTAGAATCATTTGGTCTCATTTAAAATTGTTTCTGAGCAATATAAATGAGTGTACTGAAAGCCCGAAAATTGCGCATTTAGTGTATTTTCATGCATATCAAGATTAATGCTGATTCTTATGTAAATTGATGTGTAGAATCATATGGTTACATTTAAAATTGATTCTGAGCAATATAAATGAGTGTACTGAAAGACCGAAATTTGCGCATTTAGTGTATTTTCATGCATATCAAGATTAATGCTGATTCTTATGTAAATTGATGTGTAGAATCATATGGTCTCATTTAAAATTGATTACGAGCAATATAAATGAGTGTACTGTAAGCCCGAAAATTGCGCATTTAGTGTATTTTCATGCATATCAAGATTAATGCTGATTCTTATGTAAATTGATGTGTAGAATCATACGGTCTCATTTAAAGTTGATTCTGAGCAATATAATTGAGTGTACTGAAATCCTGAAAATTGCGCATTTAGTGTATTTTCATGCATATCAAGATTAATGCTGATTCTTATGTAAATTGATGTGTAGAATCATATGGTCTCATTTAAAATTGATTCTGAGCAATATAAATGAGTGTACTGAAAGCCGGAAAATTGCGCATTTAGTGTATTTTCATGCATATCAAGATTAATGCTGATTCTTATCTAAATTTATGTGTAGAATCATATGGTCTCATTTAAAATTGATTCTGATCAATATAAATGAGTGTACTGAAATATCAAAAACTCCGCATTTAGTGTATTTTCATGCATATCAAGATTAATGCTGATTCTTATGTAAATTGATGTGTAGAATCATACGGTCTCATTTAAAATTGATTCTGAGCAGTATAAATGAGTGTACTGAAAGCCCGAAAATTGCGCATTTAGTGTATTTTCATGCATATCAAGATTAATGCTGATTCTTATGTAAATTGTTTTGTAGAATCACATGGTTTCATTTAAAATTGATTCTGAGCAATATAAATGAGTGTACTGAAAGCCCGAATATTGCGCATTTAGTGTATTTTCATGCATATCAAGACTAATGCTGATTCTTATGTAAATTGATGCGTAGAATCATATGGGTTCAATTAAAATTGATTCTGAGCAATATAAATGAGTGTACTGAAAGCCCAAAAATTGAGCATTAATGTATTTTCATGCATATCAAGATTAATGCTGATACTTATATAAATTGATGTGTAGAATCATATGGTCTCTTTTAAAATTGATTCTGAGCAATAGAAATGAGTGTACTAGAAGCCCGAAATTTGCGCATTCAGTGTATTTTCATGCATATCAAGATTAATGCTGATTCTTATGTAAATTGATGTGTAGAATCATATGGTCTCATTTAAAATTGATTCTGAGCAATATAAATGAGTGTACTGAAAGCACGAAAATTGCGCATTTAGTGTATTTTCATGCATATCAAGATTAATGCTGATTCTTATGTAAATTGATGTGTAGAATCATACGGTCTCATTTAAAGTTGAATCTGAGCAATATAAATGAGTGTACTGAAATCCCGAAAATTGCGCATTTAGTGTATTTTCATGCATATCAAGATTAATGCTGATTCTTATGTAAATTGATGTGTAGAATCATATGGTTTCATTTAAAATTGATTATGAGCAATATAAACGAGTGTACTGAAAGCCCGAATATTGCGCATTTAGTGTATTTTCATACATATCAAGATTAATGCTGATTCTTATGTAAATTGATGTGTAGAACCATATGGTCTCATTTAAAATTGATTCCGAGCAATATAAATGAGTGTACTGAAAGCCCGAAAATTGCGCATTTAGTGTATTTTCATGCATATCAAGATTAATGCTGATTCTTATGTAAATTGATGTGTAGAATCATATGGTCTCATTTAAAATTGATTCCGAGCAATATAAATGAGTGTACTGAAAAGCCCGAAAATTGCGCATTTAGTGTATTTTCATGCATATCTAGATTAATGCTGATTCTTATGTAAATTGATGTGAAGAATCATATGGTCTCATTTAAAATTGATTCTGAGCAATAGAAATGAGTGTACTGAAATACCAAAAACTGCGCATTTAGTGTATTTTCATTCATATCAAGATTAATGCTGATTCTTATGTAAATTGATGTGTAGAATCATATGGTTACATTTAAAATTGATACTGAGCAATATAAATGAGTGTGCTGAAAGTCCGAAAATGGCGCATTTAGTGTATTTTCATGCATATCAAGATTAATGCTGATTCTTATGTAAATTGATATGTAGAATCATATGGTTTCATTTAAAATTGATTCTGAGCAATATAAATGAGTGTACTGAAAGCCCGAAAATTGCGCATTTAGTGTATTTTCATGCATATCAAGATTAATGCTGATTCTTATGTAAATTGATGTGTAGAATCATATGGTCTCATTTAAAATTGATTCTGAGCAATATAAATGAGTGTACTGAAAGCCGGAAAATTGCGCATTTAGTGTATTTTCATGCATATCAAGATTAATGCTTATTCTTATCTAAATTTATGTGTAGAATCATATGGTCTCATTTGAAATTGATTCTGATCAATATAAATGAGTGTACTGAAATATCAAAAACTCCGCATTTAGTGTATTTTCATGCATATCAAGATTGATGCTGATTCTTATGTAAATTGTTTTGTAGAATCACATGGTTTCATTTAAAATTGATTCTGAGAAATATAAATGAGTGTACTGAAATCCGGAAAATTGCGCATTTAGTGTATTTTCATGCATATCAAGATTAATGCTGATTCTTATGTAAATTGATGTGTAGAATCATATGGTCTCTTTTAAAATTGATACTGAGCAATAGAAATGAGTGTACTAGAAGCCCGAAATTTGCGCATTTAGTGTATTTTCATGCATATCAAGATTAATGCTGATTCTTATGTAAATTGATGTGTAGAATCAGATGGTCTCATTTAAAATTGATTCTGAGCAATATTAATGAGTGTACTGAAAGCCCGAAAATTGCGCATTTAGTGCATTTTCATGCATATCAAGATTAATGCTGATTCTTATGTAAATTGATGTGAAGAATCATATGGTCTCATTTAAAATTGATTCTGAGCAATAGAAATGAGTGTACTGAAATACCAAATCTGCGCATTTAGTGTATTTTCATTCATATCAAGAATAATGCTGATTCTTATGTAAATTGATGTGTAGAATCATATGGTTACATTTAAAATTGATTCTGAGCAATAGAAATGAGTGTACTGAAAGCCCGAAATCTGCGCATTTAGTGTATTTTCATGCATATCAAGATTAATGCTGATTCTCATGTAAATTGATGTGTAGAATCATATGGTCTCATTTCAAATTGATTCCGAGCAATATAAATGAGTGTACTGAAAGCCGGAAAATTGCGCATTTAGTGTATTTTCATGCATATCAAGATTAATGCTGATTCTTATGTAAATTGATGTGTAGAATCATATGGTCTCATTTAAAATTGATTCTGAGCAATATAAATGAGTGTACTGAAAGCCCGAAAATTGCGCATTTAGTGTATTTTCATGCATATCAAGATTAATGCTGATTCTTATGTAAATTGATGTGTAGAATCATATGGTTTCAATTAAAATTGATTCTGAGCAATATAAATGACTGTATTGAAAGACCAAGCACTGCGCATTTAGTGTATTTTCATGCATATCAAGATTAATGCTGATTCTCATGTAAATTGATGTGTAGAATCACATGGTCTCATTTAAAATTGATTCTGAGCAATAGAAATGACTGTACTGAAAGTCCGGAAATTGCGCATTTAGTGTATTTTCATGCATATCAAGATTAATGCTGATTCTTATGTAAATTGATGTGTAGAATCATATGGTCTCATTTAAAATTGATTCTGATCAATATGAATGAGTGCACTGAAAGACCAAAAACTGCGCATTTAGTGTATTTTCATGCATATCAAGATTAATGCTGATTCTTATGTAAATTGATGTGTAGAATCATACGGTCTCATTTAAAATTGATTCTGAGCAATATAAATGAGTGTACTGAAACCCCGAAAATTGCGCATTTAGTGTATTTTCATGCATATCAAGATTAATGCTGATTCTTATGTAAATTGATGTGTAGAATCATATGGTTTCATTTCAATTGATTATGATCAATATAAATGAGTGTACTGAAAGCCCGAAAATTGCGCATTTAGTGTATTTTCATGCATATCAAGAGTAATGCTGATACTTATCTAAATTGATGTGTAGAATCATACGGTCTCATTTAAAATTGTTTCTGAGCAATATAAATGAGTGTATTGAAAGCCCGAAAATTGCGCATTTAGTGTATTTTCATGCATATCAAGATTAATGCTGATTCTTATGTAAATTGATGTGTAGAATCATATGGTTTCATTTACAATTGATTCTGAGCCATATAAATGAGTGTACTGAAAGCCCGAAAATTGCGCATTTAGTGTATTTTCATGCATATCAAGATTAATGCTGATTCTTATGTAAATTGATGTGTAGAATAATACGGTCTCATTTAAAATTGATTCTGATCAATATAAATGACTGTACTGAAAGACCAAAAACTGCGCATTTAGTGTATTATCATGCATATCAAGATTAATGCTGATTCTTATGTAAATTGATGTGTAGAATCATATGGTCTCATTTAAAATTGACTCCGAGCGACATAAATGAGTGTACTGAAAGCCCGAAAATTGGGCATTTAGTGTATTTTCATGCATATCAAGATTAATGCTGATTCTTATGTAAATTGATGTGTAGAATCATATGGTCTCATTTAAATTTGATTCTGAGCAATAGAAATGACTGTACTGACAAACCGAAAATTGCGCATTTGGTGTATTTTCATGCATATCAAGATATAATGCTGATTCTTATGTAAATTGATGTGTAGAATCATATGGTTTCATTTAAATTGATTCTGATCAATATAAATGAGTGTACTGAAAGCCCGAAAATTGCGCATTTAGTGTATTTTCATGCATATCAAGATTAATGCTGATTCTTATGTAAATTGATGTGTAGAATCATACGGTTTCATTTAAAATTGATTTTGAGTAATATAAATGAGTGTACTGAAAGACAAAAAACTGCGCGTTTAGTGTATTTTCATGCATATCAAGATTAATGCTGATTCTTGTGTAAATTGATGTGTAGAGTCATATGCATGAAAATTATTATAAATGATATTATATGATTCTACACATCAATTTACATATGAATCATCAGTAATCTTGATATGCATGAAAATACATTACATGCGCAATTTTCGGTTTTCAGTACACTCATTTATATTGCTCAGAATCAATTTAAATGAGACCATATGATTCTACACATCAATTTACTTAAGAATCAGCATTAATCTTGATATGCATGAAAATACACTAAATGCGCAAATTTCGGTTTTTCAGTACACTCATTTATATTGCTCAGAATCTAATATAAATGAAACCATATGATTCTACACACCAATTTACATAAGAATCAGCATTAATCTTGATATGCATGAAAATACACTAAATGCGCAATTTTCGGGCTTTCAGTACACTCATTTATATTGCTCAGAATCAATTTTAAATGCAACCATATGATTCGTCACTTCAATTTACATAAGAATCCGCGTTAATCTTGATGTGCATGAAATTACACTAAATGCGGAGTTTTTGGTCTTTCAGTACACTCATTTATATTGATCAGAATCAATTTTAAATGAGACCATATGATTCTACACAACAATTTACATAAGAATCAGCATTAATCGTGATATGCATGAAAATACACTAAATGCGCAATTTTCGGGATTTCAGTACACTCATTTATATTGCTCAGAATCAATTATAAATGGAACCATATGATTCTACACATCAATTTACATAAGAATCAGCATTAATCTTGATATGCATGAAAATACATTAATGCGCAATTTTCGGGCTTTCAGTACACTAATTTATATTGCTCAAAATCATTTTTAATTCAGACCATATGATTCTACACATCAATTTACATAAGAATCAGCATTAATTTTGATATGCATGAAAATTCACTAAATGCGCCATTTTCGGGCTTTCAGTACATTCATTTATATTTCTCAGAATCAATTTTAAATGAGACCATATGATTCTAGACATCAATTTACATAAGAATCAGCATTAATCTTGATATGCATGAAAATACAACAAATGCGCAGTTTTTTGTCTTTCAGTACACTCATTTATATTGCTCAGAATAAATTTCAAATGAGACCATATGATTCTACACATCAATTTACATAAGAATCAGCATTAATCTTGATATGCATGAAAATACACTAAATGCGCAATTTTTGGGCTTTCAGTACACTCATTTATATTGCTCAGAATCAATTTTAAATGGAACCATATGATTCTACACATCAATTTACATAAGAATCAGCATTAAACTTAATATGCATGAATATACACTAAATGCGCAGTTTTCGGGCTTACAGTACACTCATTTATATTGCTCAAAATTATTTTTAAATGAGAACATATGATTCTACACACCAATTTACATAAGAATCAGCATTAATCTAGATATGCATGAAAATGCACTAAATGGGCAATTTTTGGGCTTTCAGTACACTCATTTATATTGCTCAGATTCAATTTTAAATGAGACCATATGATTCTACACATCAATTTACATAAGAATCAGCATTAATCTTGATATGCATGAAAATACACTAAATGCGCAATTTTCGGGCTTTCAGTACACTCATTTATATTGATCAGAATTAATTTCAAAGGAGACCATAGGAATCTACACATCAATTTACGCAAGAATCAGCATTACTCTTTATATGCATGAAAATACACGAACTGCGCCATATTTGGACTTTCAGTACATTCATTTATATTGCTCAGAATCAATTTTAATTGAGACCATATGATTCTACACATCAATTTACATAAGAATCAGCATTAATCTTGATATGCATGAAAATACACTAAATGCGCAATTTTCGGGATTTCAGTACACTCATTTATATTGCTCAGAATCAATTTTAAATGAAACCATATGATTCTACACAACCATTTACATAAGAATCAGCATTAATCTTGATATGTATGAAAATACACTAAATGCGCAATTTTCGGGCTTTCAGTACACTCATTTATATTGCTTAGAATCAATTTGAAATGAGACCATATGATTCTACACATCAATTTACATAAGAATCAGCATTAATCTTGATATGCATGAAAATACACTAAATGCGCAATTTTCGGGCTTACAGTACACTCATTGATATCGCTCAGAATCAATTTTAAATGAAACCATGTGATTCTACACATCAATTTACATAAGAATCAGCATTAATCTTGATATGCATGAAAATACACTAAATGCGCAAATTTCGGTCTTTCAGTACACTCATTTATATTGCTCAGAATCTATTATAAATGAAACCATATGATTCTACACACCAATTTACATAAGAATCAGCATTAATCTTGATATGCATGAAAATACACTAAATGCGCAATTTTCGGGCTTTCAGTACACTCATTTATATTGCTCAGAATCAATTTTAAATGAGGCCGTATGATTCTAAACATCAATTTACATAAGAATCAGCAGTAATCTTGATATGCATGAAACTACACTAAATGCGCAATTTCCGGGCTTTCAGTACACTCATTTATATTGCTCAGAATCAATTTTAAATGAGACCGTATTATTCTACACATCAATTTACATAAGAATCAGCATTAATCTTGATATGCATGAAAATACACTAAATGCGCAGTTTTTATCTTCCAGTACACTCATTTATATTGCTCAGAATTAATTTCAAATGAGACCATATGATTCTACACATCAATTTATAAAGAATCAGCATTAATCTTGATATGCATGAAAATACACTAAATGCGTAATTTTCGGGCTTTCATTGCACTCATTTCTATTGCTCAGAATCAATTTTAAATGAGACCATATGATTCTACACATCAATTTACATAAGAAGAAGCATTAATCTTGATATGCATGAAAATACAACAAATGCGCAGTTTTTTGTCTTTCAGTACACTCATTTATATTGCTCAGAATCAATTATATATGGAACCATATGATTCTACACATCAATTTACATAAGAATCAGCATTAATCTTGATATGCATGAAAATACACTAAATGCGCAATTTTCGGGCTTTCAGTACACTCATTTATATTGCTCAGAATCAATTTTAAATGAGACCATATGATTCTACACATCAATTTACATAAGAATCAGCATTAATCTTGATATGCATGAAAATACACTAAATGCGCAAATTTCGGGTTTTCAGTACACTCATTTATATCGCTCAGAATCAATTTTAAATTAGAGCATATGATTCTAAACACCAATTTACATAAGAATCAGCATTAACCTTGATATGCATGAAAATACACTAAATGCCCAATTTTCAGGCTTTCAATACACTAATTTATATTGCTCAAAATCATTTTTAATTCAGACCATATGATTCTACACATCAATTTACATAAGAATCAGCATTAATTTTGATATGCATGAAAATTCACTAAATGCGCTATTTTCGGGCTTTCAGTACATTAATTTATATTTCTCAGAATCAATTTTAAATGAGACCATATGATTCTACACATCAATTTACATAAGAATCAGCATTAATCTTGATATGCATGAAAATACACTAAATGCGCAATTTTCAGGATTTCAGTACACTCAATTATATTGCTCAGAATCAACTTTAAATGAGACCGTATGATTCTACACATCAATTTACATAAGAATCAGCATTAATCTTGATATGCATGAAAATACACTAAATGCGCAATTTTCGGGCTTTCCGTTCACTCATTTATATCGCTCAGAATCAATTTAAATGAAACAATATGATTCTACACATCAATTTACATAAAAATCAGCATTAATCTTGATATGCATGATAATATATTAAATGCGCAATTTTCGGGCTTTCAGTACACTAAATTATATTGATCAGAATCAATTTTAAATGAGATTATATGATTCTACACATCAATTTACATAAGAATCAGCATTAATCTTGATATGCATGAAAATACACTAAATGCGCAAATTTCGGGCTTTTCAGTACACTCATTTATATTGATCAGAATTAATTTCAAAGGAGACCATAGGAATCTACACATCAATTTACGCAAGTATCTGCATTACTCTTTTTACACGAACTGCGCCATATTTGGACTTTCAGTACATTCATTTATATTGCTCAGAATCAATTTTAATTGAGACCATATGATTCTACACATCAATTTACATAAGAATCAGCATTAAAATTGATATGCATGAATATACACTAAATTCGAAATTTTCGGGCTTACAGTACACTTATTTATATTGCTCAGAATCAATTTTAAATGGAACCATATGATTCTACACCTCAATTTACATAAGAATCAGCATTAATCTTGATATGCATGAAAATACACTAAATGCGCAATTTTCGGGCTTTCAGTACACTCATTTATATTGCTCAGAATCAATTTTAAATAAAACCGTATGATTCTACACATCAATTTACATAAGAATCAGCATTAATCTTGATATGCATGAAAATAAACTAAATGTGCTTTTTTCGGGCTTTCAGTACACTCATTTATATTGCTCAGAATCAATTTAAATGAGACCGTATGTTTCTACACATCAATTTACATAAGAATCAGCATTAATCTTGATATGCATGAAAATACACTAAATGCGCAGTTTTTGTCTTTCAGTACACTCATTTATATTGCTCAGAATCAATTGTGAATGAGACCATATGATTCTACACATCAATTTACATAAGAATCAGCATTAATCTTGATATGCATGAATATACATTAATGCGCAGTTTTCGGGCTTACAGTACACTCATTTATATTGCTCAAAATTATTTTTAAATGAGACAATATGATTCTACACACCAATTTACAAAAGAATCAACATTAATCTAGATATGCATGAAAATACACTAAATGCGCAATTTTCGGGCTTTCAGTACACTCATTTATATTGCTCGGAATCAATTTTAAATGAGACCATATGATTCTACACATCAATTTACATAAGAATCAGCATTAATCTTGATATGCATGAAAATAAACTAAATGCGCAATTTTCGGACTTTCATTACACTCATTTATATCGCTCAGAATCAATTTTAAATGAGACCGTATGATTCTACATACCAATTTACATAAGAATCAGCATTAATCTTGATATGCATGAAAATACACTCAATGCGCAGTTTTTGGTCTTTCAGTACACTCATTTATATTGCTCAAAATTATTTTTAAATGAGACCGTATGATTCTACACAACAATTAACATAAGAATCAGCATTAATCTTGATATGCATGAAAATACATTAATGCGCCATTTTTGGTTTTCAGGACACTCATTCATATGCCCAGAATCAATTTTAAATGAGACCATATGATTCTACACAACAATTTAAATAAGAATCAGCATTAATCTTGATATACATGAAAATACACTAAATGCGCAATTTTCGGGCTTACAGTACACTCATTTATATTGCTCAAAATTATTTTTAAATGAGACCATATGATTCTACACAAAAATTTACATAAGAATCAGCATTAATCTTGATATGCATGAAAATACACTAAATGCGCAATTTTCAGGATTTCAGTACACTCATTTATATTGCTTCGAATCAATTTTAAATGAGACCATCTGATTCTACACATCAATTTACATAAGAACCAGCATTAATCTTGATATGCATGAAAATACACTAAATGCGCAATTTTCGGGCTTTCAGTACACTCATTTATATTGCTCAGAATCAATTTTAAATGAGACCGTATGATTCTACACATCAATTTACATAACAATCAGCATTAATCTGGATATGCATGAAAATACATTAATGCTCAGTTTTTGCTCTTTCAGTAGACTCATTTATATTGCTCAGAATCAATTTTAAATGAGACCGTATGATTCTACACATCAATTTACAAAAGAATCAGCATTAATCTTGATATGCATGAAAATACACTAAATGCGCAATTTTCGGGCTTTCAGTACACTCATTTATATTGCTCAGAATCAATTTTAAATGCGACCGTATGATTCTACACGTCAAATAACATTAGAATCAGCATTAATCTTGACATGCATGAAAATACTCAAAATGCGCAGTTTTTGGTCTTTCAGTACACTCATTTATGTTGATCAGTATCAATTTTAAATGAGACCATATGATTCTACACATCAATTTACATAAGAATCATCATTGATCTTGATATGCATGAAAATACACTAAATGCGCAATTTTCGGCCTTTCAGTACACTCATTTATATTGCACAGAATCTATTTATGCTGATTCTTATTTACATTGATGTGTAGAATCATACGGTCTCATTTAAAATTGATTCTGAGCAATATAAATGAGTGTAATGAAAGCCCGAAAATTGCGCATTTAGTTTATTTTCATGCATATCAAGATTAATGCTGATTCTTATGTAAGTTGATGTTTAGAATCATATGGTCTCATTTAAAATTGATTCTGAGCAATATAAATGAGTGTACTGAAACCCCGAAAATTGCGCGTTTAGTGTATTTTCATGCATATCAAGATTAATGCTGATTCTTATTTAAATTGTTGTGTAGAATCATATGGTCTCATTTCAAATTGATTCTGGGCATATGAATGCGTGTCCTGAAAGCCAAAAATGGCGCATTAATGTATTTTCATGCATATCAAGATTAATGCTGATTCTTATGTTAATTGTTGTGTAGAAACATATGGTCTCATTTAAAAATAATTTTGAGCAATATAAATGAGTGTACTGAAAGACCTATAACTGAGCATTGAATGTATTTTCATGCATGTCAAGATTAATGCTGATTCTTATGTAAATTGGTATGCAGAATCATACGGTCTCATTTAAAATTGATTCTGAGCGATATAAATGAGTGTAATGAAAGCCCGAAAATTGACCATTTAGTGTATTTTCATGCATATCAAGATTAATGCTGATTCTTATGTAAATTGGTGTGTAGAATAATATGGTCTCATTTAAAATTGATTCTGAGCAATATAAATGAGTGTACTGAAAGCCCGAAAATTGCGCATTTAGTGTATATTCATGCATATCAAGTTTAATGCTGATTCTTATATAAATTGATGTGTAGAATCATATGGTCTCATTTAAAATTGATTCTGAGCAATATAAATGAGTGTACTGAAAGCCCAAATATGGCGCATTTAGTGTATTTTCATGCATATCAAGATTAATGCTGATTCTTGTGTAAATTGATGTGTAGAATCATACGGTCTCATTTAAAATTGATTGTGAGCAATATAAATGAGTGTAATGAAAGCCCGAATATTGCGCATTTAGTGTATTTTTCATGCATATCAAGATTAATGCTGATTCTTATGTAAATTGATGTGTAGAATCATATGGTCTCATTTAAAATTGATTCTGAGCAATATAAATGAGTGTACTGAAAGCCCGAATATTGCGCATTTAGTGTATTTTCATGCATATCAAGATTAATGCTGATTCTAATGTAAATTGATGTGTAGAATCATATGGTCTGATTTATAATTGATTCTGAGCATCATAAATGAGTGTACTGGAAGCCCGAAAATTGCGCATTTAGTGTATTTTCATGCATATCAAGATTAATGCTGATTCTTATGTAAATTGATGTGTAGAATCATATGGTCTCATTTAAAATTGATTCTGAGCAATATAAATGAGTGTACTGAAAGGCCAAAAACTGCGCATTTATTGTATTTTCAGGCATATCAAGATTAATGCTGATTCTTATGTAAATTGATGTGTAGAATCAGATGGTCTCATTTAAAATTGATTCTGAGCAATATAAATGAGTGTACTGAAAGCCCGAAAATGGCGCATTTGGTGTATTTTCATGCATATCAATATTAATGCTGATTCTTATGTAAATTGATGTGTAGAATCATATGGTCTCATTTAAAATTGATTCTGAGCAATATAAATGATTGTACTGAAAGCCCGATAATTACGCATTTAGTGTATTTTCATGCATATCAAGACTAATGCTGATTCTTATGTAAATTGATGTGTAGAATCATATGGTTTCATTTAAATAGATTCTGTGCAATATAAATGAGAGTACTGAAAGGCCGAACATTGCGCATTTAGTGTATTTTCATGCATATCAAGATTAATGATGATTCTTATGTAAATTGATGTGTAGAATCATATGGTCTCATTTAAAATTGATTCTGATCAATATAAATGAGTGTACTGAAAGACCAAAAACTGCGCCTTTTGAGTATTTTCATGCATATCAAGATTAATGCTGATTCTTATGTAATTTGATATGTAGAATCATACGGTCGCATTTAAAATTGATTCTGAGCAATATAAATGAGTGTACTGAAAGCCAGAAAAATTGCGCATTTTGTGTATTTTCATGCATATCAAGATTAATGCTGATTCTTATGTAAATTGATGTGTAGAATCATACGGTCTCATTTTAAATTGATTCTGAGCAATATAAATGAGTGTACTGAAAGCCCGAATATTGCGTATTTAGTGTATTTTCATGCATATCAAGATTAATGCTGATTCTTATGTAAATTGATGTGTAGGATCATATGGTCTGATTTATAATTGATTCTGAGCAATATAAATGAGTGTACTGAAAGCCCGAAAATTGCGCATTTAGTGTATTTTCATGCATATCAAGATTAATGCTGATTCTTATGTAAATTGATGTGTAGAATCATATGGTCTCATTTAAAATTGATTCTGAGCAATATAAATGAGTGTACTGAAAGGCCAAAAACTGCGCATTTATTGTATTTTCATGCATATCAAGATTAATGCTGATTCTTATGTAAATTGATGTGTAGAATCATATGGTCTCATTTAAAATTGATTCTGATCAATATAAATGACTGTAGTGAAAGCCCGAAAATTACGCATTTAGTGTATTTTCATGCATATCAAGATTAATGCTGATTCTTATGTAAATTGATGTGTAGAATCATATGGTTTCATTTAAATAGATTCTGTGCAATATAAATGAGAGTACTGAAAGGCCGAACATTGCGCATTTAGTGTATTTTCATGCATATCAAGATTAATGATGATTCTTATGTAAATTGATGTGTAGAATCAGATGGTCGCGTTTAAAATTGATTCTGAGCAATTGAAATGAGTGTACTGTATCCCAAAAACTGCGCATTTAGTGTATTTTCATGCATATCAAGATTAATGCTGATTCTTATGTAAATTGATGTGTAGAATCATACGGTCTCATGTAAAATTGATTCTGAGCAACATAAATGAGTGTACTGAAAGAGAAAAACTGCGCATTTAGTGTATTTTCATGCATATCAAGATTAATGCTGATTCTTATGTAAATTGATGTGTAGAATCATACGGTCGCATTTAAAATTGATTCTGAGCAATATAAATGAGTGTACTGAAAGCCCGAAAATTGCGCATTTAGTGTATTTTCATGCATATCAAGATTAATGCTGATTCATATGTAAATTGATGTGTAGAATCATATGGTCTCATTTAAAATTGATTCTGTGCAATATAAATGGGTGTACTGAAAGTCCAAAAACTGGGCATTTTGTGTATTTTCATGCATATCAAGATTAATGCTGATTCTTATGTAAATTGATGAGTAGAATCATACGGTCTCATTTAAAATTGATTCTGAGCAATATAAATGAGTGTACTGAAACCCCTTAAAATTGCGCAATTAATGTATTATCATGCATATCAAGATTAATGCTGATTCTTATGTAAATTGATGTGTAGAATCATATTGTTTCATTTAAATTGATTCTGAGCGATATAAATGAGTGTACGGAAAGCCCGAAAATTGCGCATTTAGTGTATTTTCATGCATATCAAGATTAATGCTGATTCTTATGTAAATTGATGTGTAGAATCATATGGTCTCATTTAAAATTGATTCTGAGAAATATAAATGAATGTACTGAAAGCCCGAAAATAGCGCATTTAGTGAATTTTCATGCATATCAAAATTAATGCTGATTCTTATGTAAATTGATGTGTAGAATCATATGGTCTGAATTCAAAATGATTTTGAGCAATATAAATTAGTGTATTGAAAGTCTGAAAATTGGGCATTTAGTGTATTTTCATGCATATCAAGGTTAATGCTGATTCTTATGTAAATTGATGTTTAGAATCATATGCTCTAATATAAAATTGATTCTGAGCAATATAAATGAGTGTACTGAAAGCCCGAAATTTGCGCATTTAGTGTATTTTCATGCATATCAAGATTAATGCTGATTCTTATGTAAATTGATGTGTAGAATCATATGGTCTCATTTAAAATTGATTCTGAGCAATATAAATGAGTGTACTGAAAGCCCGAAAATTGGGCATTTAGTGTATTTTCATGCATATCAAGATTAATTCTGATTCTTATGTAAATTGATGTGTAGAATCATATGGTTCCATTTAAAATTGATTCTGAGCAATATAAATGAGTGTACTGAAAGCCCGAAAATTGGGCATTTAGTGTATTTTCATGCATATCAAGATTAATGTGGATTCTTATGTAAATTGATGTGTAGAATGACATGGTTTCATTTAATTTGATTCTGAGCAATATAAATGAGTGTACTGAAAGCCCGAAAATTGCGCATTTAGTGTATTGTCATACATATCAAGATTAATGCTGATTCTTATGTAAATGGTTGTGTAGAATCATATGGTTTCATTTAAAATTGATTCTGAGCAATATAAATGAGTGTACTGAAATCCCGAAAATTGCGCATTTAGTGTATTTTCATGCATATCACGATTAATGCTGATTCTTATGTAAATTGATGTGTAGAATCATATGGTCTCATTTAAAATTGATTCTGATCAATATAAATGAGTGTACTGAAAGTCCAAAAATGCGCATTTAGTGTATTTTCATGCATATCAAGATTAATGCTGATTCTTATGTAAATTGATGTGTAGAATCATATGGTCTTATTTTAAATTGGTTATGATCAATATAAATGAGTGTACTGAAAGACCAAAAACTCGCATTTAGTGCAATTTCATGCACATCAAGATTAACGCGGATTCTTATGTAAATTGATGTGACGAATCATATGGTTGCATTTAAAATTGATTCTGAGCAATATAAACGAGTGTACTGAAAGCCCGAAAATTGCGCATTTGGTGTATTTTCATGTATATCAAGATTAATGCTGATTCTAATGTAAATTGAGGTGTAGAACCATATGGTCTCATTTAAAATTGTTTCTGAGCAATATAAATGAGTGTAGTGGAAGCCCGAAAATTGGGCATGTAATGTATTTTCATGCATATCAAGATTAATGCTGATTCTTATGTAAATTAATGTGTAGAATCATATAATCTCATTTAAAATTTATTCTAAGCAATATAAATGAGTGTACTGAAAGCCCGAAAATTGCTCATTTATTGTATTTTCATGCATATCAAGATTAATGCTGATTCTTGTGTAAATTGATGTGTAGAATCATATGGTCTCATTTGAAATTAATTCTGATCAATATAAATGAGTGTACTGAGAGACCAAATACTGCGCATTTAGTGTATTTTCATGCCTATCAAGATTAATGCTGATTCTTATGTAAATTGATGTGTAGAATCATACGGTCTCATTTAAAATTGATTCTGAGCAATATAAATGAGTGTACTGAAAGCCCGAAAATTGCGCATTTAGTGTATTTTTATGCACATCAAGATGAACGCGGATTCTTATGTAAATTGATGTGTAGAATCATATGGTTGCAATTAAAATTGATTCTGAGCAATATAAATGAGTGTACTGAAATCCCGAAATTTGCGCATTTAGTGTATTTTCATGCATATCAAGATTAATGGTGATTCTTATGTAAATTGATGTGTAGAACCATATGGTCTCATTTAAAATTGATTCTGAGCAATATAAATGAGTGTAGTGAAAAGCCCGAAAATTGCGCATTTAGTGTATTTTCATGCATATCAAGTTTAATGCTGATACTTATGTAAATTGATGTGTAGAATCATATGGTTTCATTTAAAATTGATTCTGAGCAATATAAATGAGTGTACTGAAAGCCCGAAAATTGCGCATTTAGTGTATTTTCATGCATATCAAGATTAATGCTGATTCTCATGTAAATTGATGTGTAGAATCATATGGTCTCATTTAAAATTGATTCTGATCAATATAAATGAGTGTACTGAAAGACCAAAAATTGCGCATGTAATGTATTTTCATGCATATCAAGATTAATGCTGATTCATATGTAAATTGATGTGTAGAATCATATAATATCATTTAAAATTGATTATAAGCAATAATTTTCATGCATATGACTCTAGACATCAATTTACACAAGAATCAGCATTAATCTTGATATGCATGAAAATACACTAAAGGCGCAGTTTTTTGTCTTACAGTACACTCATTTATATTACTCAGAATCAATTTTAAATGAAACCATATGATTCTACACATCAATTTACATAAGAATCAGCATTAATCTTGATATGCATGAAAATACACTAAATGCGCAATTTTCGGTCTTTCAGTACACTCATTTATATTGATCAGAATCAATTTAAATGAAACCATATGATTCTACACATCAATTTACATAAGAATCAGCATTAATCTTGATATGCATGAAAATACACTAAATGCGCAATTTTCGGGCTTACAGTTCACTCATTTATATTGATCAGAATCAATTTTAAATGAGACCATATGATTCTACACATCAATTTACATAAGAATCAGCATTAATCTTGATATGCATGAAAATACACTAAACGCGCAATTTTCGGGCTTTCAGTACACTCATTTATATGGCTCAGAATCAATTTTAAATGAAACCATATGATTCTACACATCAATTTACATAAGAATCTGCATTAATCTTGATATGCATGAAAATACACTAATTGCGCAATTTTCGGGCTTTCAGTACACTCATTTATATTGCTCAGAATCAATTTTAAATGAGACCGTATGATTCTACACATCAATTTAGATCAGAATCAGCATTAATCTTGATATGCATGAAAATACACTAAATGCGCAATTTTCGGGCTTTCAGTACACTCATTTATATTGATCAGAATCAATTTAAATGAAACCGTATGATTCTACACATCAATTTACATAAGAATCAGCATTAATCTTGATATGCATGAAAATACACTAAATGCCCAATTTTCGGGCTTTCAGTACACTCATTTATGTCGCTCGGAGTCAATTTTAAATGAGACCATATGATTCTACACATCAGTTTACATAAGAATCAGCATTAATCTTGATATGCATGATAATACAATAAATGCGCCGTTTTTGGTCTTTCAGTACAGTCATTTATATTGATCAGAATCAATTTTAAATGAGACCGTATTATTCTACACATCAATTTACATGAGAATCAGCATTAATCTTGATATGCATGAATATACACTAAATGCGCAATTTTCGGGCTTTCAGTACACTCATTTATATGGCTCAGAAACAATTTTAAATGAAACCATATGATTCTACACATCAATTTACATAAGAATCAGCATTAATCTTGATATGCATGAAAATGCACTAAATGCGCAATTTTCTGGCTTTCAGTACACTCATTTATATTGCTCAGAATCAATTTTAAATGAGACCGTATGATTCTACACATCAATTTAGATAAGAATCAGCATTAATCTTGATATGCATGAAAATACACTAAATGCGCAGTGTTTGGTCGTTCAATACAGTCATTTATATTGCTCAGAATCAATTTTAATTGAAACCATATGATTCTACACATCAATTTACATAAGAATCAGCATTAATCTTGATATGCATGAAAATACACTAAAAGCGCAATTTTCGGGCTTTTCAGTACACTCATTTATATTGCTCAGAATCAATTTTAAATGAGACCATATGATTCTACACATCAATTTACATAAGAATCAGCATTAATCTTGATATGCATGAAAATACACTAAATGTGCAATTTTCCGGCTTTCAGTACACTCATTTATATTGCTCGGAATCAATTTTAAATGAGACCATATGATTCTACACATCAATTTACATGAGAATCAGCATTAATCTTGATATGCATGAAAATACACTAAATGCGCAGATTTCGGGCTTTCAGTACACTCATTTCTATTGCTCAGAATCAATTTTAAATGTAACCATAGGATTCTACACACCAATTTACATAAGAATCAGCATTAATCTTGATATGAATGAAAATACACTAAATGCGCAGTTTTTGGTATTTCAGTACACTCATTTCTATTGCTCAGAATCAATTTTAAATGAGACCATATGATTCTTCACATCAATTTACATAAGAATCAGCATTAATCTTGATATGCATGAAAATACACTAAATGCGCAATTTTCGGGCTTTCAGTACACTCATTTATATTGCTCGGAATCAATTTTAAATGAGACCATATGATTCTACACATCAATTTACATAAGAATCAGCATTAATCTTGATATGCATGAAAATACACTACATGCGCAATTTTCGGGCTTTCAGTACAGTCATTTCTATTGCTCAGAATCAATTTTAAATGAGACCATGTGATTCTACACATCAATTTACATAAGAATCAGCATTAATCTTGATATGCATGAAAATACACTAAATGCGCAATTTTCGGGCTTTCTGTACTCTCATTTATATTGATCAGAATCAATTTAAATGAAACCATATGATTCTACACATCAATTTACATAAGAATCAGCATTAATCTTGATATGCATGAAAATACACTAAATGCGCAATTTTCGGTTTGTCAGTACAGTCATTTCTATTGCTCAGAATCAAATTTAAATGAGACCATATGATTCTACACATCAATTTACATAAGAATCAGCATTAATCTTGATATGCATGAAAATACACTAAACGCGCAATTTTCGGGCTTTCAGTACACTCATTTATATGGCTCAGAATCAATTTTAAATGAAACCATATGATTCTACACATCAATTTACATAAGAATCTGCATTAATTTTGATATGCATGAAAATACACTAATTGCGCAATTTTCGGGCTTTCAGTACACTCATTTATATTGCTCAGAATCAATTTTAAATGAGACCGTATGATTCTACACATCAATTTAGATCAGAATCAGCATTAATCTTGATATGCATGAAAATACACTAAATGCGCAATTTTCGGGCTTTCAGTACACTCATTTACATTGATCAGAATCAATTTAAATGAAAACATATGATTCTACACATCAATTTACATAAGAATCAGCATTAATCTTGATATGCATGAAAATACACTAAATGCCCAATTTTCGGGCTTTCAGTACACTCATTTATGTCGCTCGGAGTCAATTTTAAATGAGACCATATGATTCTACACATCAATTTACATAAGAATCAGCATTAATCTTGATATGCATGATAATACAATAAATGCGCCGTTTTTGGTCTTTCAGTACAGTCATTTATATTGATCAGAATCAATTTTAAATGAGACCGTATTATTCTACACATCAATTTACATAAGAATCAGCATTAATCTTGATATGCATGAAAATACACTAAATGCGCAATTTTCGGGCTTTCAGTACACTCATTTATATGGCTCAGAAACAATTTTAAATGAAACCATATGATTCTACACATCAATTTACATAAGAATCAGCATTAATCTTGATATGCATGAAAATGCACTAAATGCGCAATTTTCTGGCTTTCAGTACACTCATTTATATTGCTCAGAATCAATTTTAAATGAGACCGTATGATTCTACACATCAATTTAGATAAGAATCAGCATTAATCTTGATATGCATGAAAATACACTAAATGCGCAATTTTCGGGCTTACAGTACACTCATTTATATTGCTCAGAATCAATTTTAAATGAGACCGTATGATTCTACACATCAATTTACATAAGAATCAGCATTAATCTTGATATGCATGAAAATGCATTATATGCGCAATTTCCGGACTTTCAGTACAGTCATTTCTATTGCTCAGAATCAATTTTAAATGAGACGATGTGATTCTACATATCAATTTACATAAGAATCAGCATTAATCTTGATATGCATGAAAATACACTAAATGCGCAGTGTTTGGTCGTTCAATACAGTCATTTATATTGCTCAGAATCAATTTTAATTGAAACCATATGATTCTACACATCAATTTACATAAGAATCAGCATTAATCTTGATATGCATGAAAATACACTAAATGCGCAATTTTCGGGCTTTCAGTACACTCATTTATATTGCTCAGAATCAATTTTAAATGAGACCATAAGATTCTACACATCAATTTACATAAGAATCAGCATTAATCTTGATATGCATGAAAATACACTAAATGCGCAATTTTCCGGCTTTCAGTACACTCATTTATATTGCTCGGAATCAATTTTAAATGAGACCATATGATTCTACACATCAATTTACATGAGAATCAGCATTAATCTTGATATGCCTGAAAATACACTAAATGCGCAGATTTCGGGCTTTCATTACACTCATTTCTATTGCTCAGAATCAATCTTAAATGTAACCATATGATTCTACACACCACTTTACATAAGAATCAGCATTAATCTTGATATGAATGAAAATACACTAAATGCGCAGTTTTTGGTATTTCAGTACACTCATTTCTATTGCTCAGAATCAATTTTAAATGAGACCATATGATTCTTCACATCAATTTACATAAGAATCAGCATTAATCTTGATATGCATGAAAATACACTAAATGCGCAATTTTCGGGCTTTCAGTACACTCATTTATATTGCTCGGAATCAATTTTAAATGAGACCATATGATTCTACACATCAATTTACATAAGAATCAGCATTAATCTTGATATGCATGAAAATACACTAAATGCGCAATTTTCGGGCTTTCAGTACAGTCGTTTCTATTGCTCAGAATCAATTTTAAATGAGACCATGTGATTCTACACATCAATTTACATAAGAATCAGCATTAATCTTGATATGCATGAAAATACACTAAATGCGCAATTTTCGGGCTTTCTGTACACTCATTTCTATTGCTCAGAATCAATTTTATATGAGACCATCAGATTCTACACATCAATTTACATAAGAATCAGCATTAATCTTGATATGCATGAAAATACACTAAATGCGCAAATTTCGGGCTTCTAGTACACTCATTTCTATTGCTCAGAATCAATTTTAAAAGAGACCATATGATTCTACACATCAATTTAAATAAGAATCAGCATTAATCTTGATATGCATGAAAATACACTAAATGCTCAATTTTCGGGTTTTCAGTACACTCATTTATATTGCTCAGAATCAATTTTAAATGAAACCATATGATTCTACACATCAATTTACATAAGAATCAGCATTAGTCTTGATATGCATGAAAATACACTAAATGCGCAATTTTCGGGCTTTCAGTACACTCATTTATATTGCTCAGAATCAATTTTAAATGAGACCGTATGATTCTACACATCAATTTACATAAGAATCAGCATTAATCTTGATATGACTGAAAATACACTAAATGCGGAGTTTTTGATATTTCAGTACACTCATTTATATTGATCAGAATCAATTTTAAATGAGACCATATGATTCTACACATAAATTTAGAAAAGAATCAGCATTAATCTTGATATGCATGAAAATACATTAAATGCGCAATTTTCCGGCTTTCAGTACACTCATTTATATTGCTCAGAATCAATTTTAAATGAGACCATATGATTCTACACATCAATTCACATAAGAATCAGCATTAATCTTGATATGCATGAAAATACACTAAATGCGTAATTTTCGGGCTTTCAGTACACTCATTTATATTGCTCAGAATCAATTTTAAATGAAACCATATGATTCTACATATCAATTTACATAAGAATCAGCATTAATCTTGATATGCATGAAAATACACTAAATGCGCAATTTTCGGGCTTTCAGCACACTCATTTATATTGCTCAGAATCAATTTTAAATGTAACCATATGATTCTACACATCAATTTACATAAGAATCAGCATTAATCTTGATATGAATGAAAATACACTAAATGCGCAGTTTTGTTATTTCAGTACACTCATTTCTATTGCTCAGAATTAATTTTAAATGAGACCATATGATTCTACCCATCAATTTACATAAGAATCAGCATTAATATTGATATGCATGAAAATACACTAAATGCGCAATTTTCGGGCTTTCAGTACACTCATTTATATTGAACGGAATCAATTTTAAATGAGACCATATGATTCTACACATCAATTTACATAAGAATCAGCATTAATCTTGGTATGCATGAAAATACACTAAATGAGCAATTTTCGGGCTTTCAGTACACTCATTTATATTGCTCAGAATCTATTATAAATGAAACCATATGATTCTACACATCAATTTACAAAAGAATCAGCCTTAATCTTGATATGCATGAAAATACACTAAATGCGCATTTTTCGGGATTTCAGTACACTCATTTATATTGCTCAGAATCAACTTTAAATGAGACCGTATGATTCTACACATCAATTTACATAAGAATCAGCATTAATCTTGATATGCATGAAAATACACTAAATGCGCAGATTTTGGTCTTTCAGTACACTCATTTCTATTGCTCAGAATCAATTTGAAATGAGACCATGTGATTCTACACATCAATTTACATAAGAATCAGCATTAATCTTGATATGCATGAAAATACACTAAAATGCGCAATTTTCGGGCTTTCAGCACACTCATTTATATTGCTCAGAATCAATTTTAAATGTAACCATATGATTCTACACATCAATTTACATAAGAATCAGCATAAATCTTGATATGAATGAAAATACACTAAATGCGCAGTTTTTGGTATTTCAGTACACTCATTTCTATTGCTCAGAATCAATTTTAAATGATACCATATGATTCTACACATCAATTTACATAAGAATCAGCATTAATCTTGATATGCATGAAAATACACTAAATGCGCAATTTTCGGGATTTCAGTACACTCATTTATATTGCTCGGAATCAATTTTAAATGAGACCATATGATTCTACACATCAATTTACATAAGAATCAGCATTAATCTTGATATGTATGAAAATACACTAAATGCGCAATTTTCGGGCTTTCAGTACACTCATTTATATTGCGCAGAATCAATTTTAAATGAAACCATATGATTCTACACATCAATTTAAATAAGAATCAGCATTAATATTGATATGCATGAAAATACACTAAATGCGCAATTTTCGGGATTTCAGTACACTCATTTCTATTGCTCAGAATCAATTTTATATGAGACCATATGATTCTACACATCAATTTACATAAGAATCAGCATTAATCTTGATATGAATGAAAATACACTAAATGCGCAGTTTTTGGTATTTCAGTACACTCATTTCTATTGCTCAGAATCAATTTTAAATGAGACCATATGATTCTACACATCAATTTACATAAGAATCAGCATTAATCTTGATATGCATGAAAATACACTAAATGCGCAAATTTCGGACTTTCAGTACACTCATTTATATTGCTCGGAATCAATTTTAAATGAGACCATATGATTCTACACATCAATTTACATAAGAATCAGCATTAATCTTGGTATGCATGAAAATACACTCAATGCGCAATTTTCGGGCTTTCAGTACACTCATTTCTATTGCTCAGAATCAATTTGAAATGAGACCATGTGATTCTACACATCAATTTACATAAGAATCAGCATTAATCTTGATATGCATGAAAATACACTAAATGCGCAAATTTCGGGCTTTCAGCACACTCATTTATACTGCTCAGAATCAATTTTAAATGTAACCATACGATTCTACACATCAATTTACATAAGAATCAGCATTAATCTTGATATGAATGAAAATACATTAAATGCGCAGTTTTTGGTATTTCAGTACACTCATTTCTGTTGCTCAGAATCAATTTTAAATGAGACCATATGATTCTACACATCAATTTACATAAGAATCAGCGTTAATCTTGATATTCATGAAAATACACTAAATGCGCAATTTTCGGGCTTTCAGTACACTCATTTATATTGCTCGGAATCAATTTTAAATGAGCCCATATGATTCTACACATCAATTTACATAAGAATCAGCATTAATCTTGATATGCATGAAAATACACTAAATGCGCAATTTTCGGGCTTTCAGTACACTCATTTATATTGCTCAGAATCAATTTTAAATGAAACCATATGATTCTACACATCAATTTACATAAGAATCAGCATTAATCTTGATATGCATGAAAATACACTAAATGCGCAATTTTCGGGATTTCAGTACACTCATTTATATTGCTCAGAATCAATTTTAAATGAGACCCTATGATTCTACACATCAATTTACATAAGAATCAGCATTAATCTTGATATGCATGAAAATACACTAAATGCGCAGTTTTTGGTCTTTCAGTACACTCATTTCTATTGCTCAGAATCAATTTGAAATGAGACCATGTGATTCTACACATCAATTTACATAAGAATCAGCATTTATCTTGATATGCATGAAAATACACTAAATGCGCAATTTTCGGGCTTTCAGTACACTCATTTATATTGCTCGGAATCAATTTTAAATGAGACCATAGGATTCTACACATCAATTTACATAAGAATCAGCATTAATCTTGATATGCATAAAAATACACTAAATGCGCAAATTTCGGGCTTCCAGTACACTCATTTCTATTGCTCAGAATCAATTTTATATGAGACCATATGATTCTACACATCAATTTACATAAGAATCAGCATTAATCTTGATATGCATGAAAATACACTAAATGCGCAATTTTCGGGCTTTCAGTACACTCATTTATATTGATCAGAATCTATTTTAAATGAGACCATATGATTCTACACACCAATTTACATAAGAATGAGCATTAATCTTGATATGCATGAAAATACACTAAATGCGCAATTTTCGTGCTTTCAGCACACTCATTTATATTGCTCAGAATCATTTTTAAATGAGACCGTATGATTCTACACATCAATTTACAAAAGAATCAGCATTAATCTTGATATGCATGAAAATACACTAAATGCGGAGTTTTTGATATTTAAGTACACTCATTTATATTGATCAGAATAAATTTTAAATGAGACCATATGATTCTACACATCAATTTACATAAGAATCAGCATTAATCTTGATATGCATGAAAATACACTGAATGCGCAATTCTCCGGCTTTCAGTACACTCATTTATATTGCTCAGAATCAATTTTAAATGAGACCATATGATTCTACACATCAATTTACATAAGAATCAGCATTAATTTTGATATGCATGAAAATACACTAAATGCGCAATTTTCTGGCTTTCAGTACATTCATTTATATTGATCAGAATTAATTTTAAATGAGACCATATGATTCTACACATCAATTTACATAAGAATCAGCATTAATCTTGATATGCATGAAAATACACTAAATGCGCAATTTTCGGGCTTTCAGTACACTCATTTATATTGCACGGAATCAATTTTAAATGAGTCCATATGATTCTACACATCAATTTACATAAGAATCGGCATTAATCTTGATATGCATGAAAATACACTAAATGCGCAAATTTCGGTCTTTCAGTACACTCATTTATATTGCTCAGAATCAATTTTAAATGTAACCATATGATTCTACACATCAATTTACATAAGAATCAGCATTAATCTGGATATGCATGAAAATACACTAAATGCGCAATTTTCGGGCTTTCAGTGCACTATATTTCTATTGCTCAGAATTAATTTTAAATGAGACCATATGATTCTACACATCAATTTACATAAGAATCAGCATTAATCTTGATATGCATGAAAATACACTAAATGCGCAATTTCCGGGATTTCAGCACACTCATTTATATTGCTCAGAATCAATTTTAAATGAAAGCATGTGATTCTACACATCAATTTACATAAGAATCAGCATTAATCTTGATATCCATGAAAATACACTAAATGCGCAGTGTTTGGTCTTTCAGTACAGTCATTTATATTGATCAGAAGCAATTTTAATTGAAACCATATGATTCTACACATCAATTTACATAAGAATCAGCATTAATCTTGATATGCATGAAAATACACTAAATGCGGAATTTTCGGGCTTTCAGTACACTCATTTATATTACTCGGAATCAATTTTAAATGAGACCATATGATTCTACACATCAATTTACATAAGAATCAGCATTAATCTTGATATGCATGAAAATACACTAAATGCGCAATTTTCCGGCTTTCAGTACAGTCATTTATATTGCTCAGAATCAATTTTAATTGAAACCATATGATTCTACACATCAATTTACATAAGAATCAGCATTAATCTTGATATGCATGAAAATACACTAAATGCGCAAATTTCGGGATTTCAGTACACTCATTTATATTGCTCAGAATCAACTTTAAATGAGACCGTATTATTCTACACATCAATTTACATAAGAATCAGCATTAATCTTGATATGCATGAAAATACACTAAATGCGCAATTTTCCGGCTTTCAGTACACTCATTTATATTGCTCAGAATCAATTTTAAATGAGACCATATGATTCTACACATCAATTTACATAAGAATCAGCATTAATCTTGATATGCATGAAAATACACTAAATGCGCAATTTCCGGGATTTCAGCACACTCATTTATATTGCTCAGAATCAATTTTAAATGAAAGCATGTGATTCTACACATCAATTTACATAAGAATCAGCATTAATCTTGATATCCATGAAAATACACTAAATGCGCAGTGTTTGGTCTTTCAGTACAGTCATTTATATTGCTCAGAAGCAATTTTAATTGAAACCATATGATTCTACACATCAATTTACATAAGAATCAGCATTAATCTTGATATGCATGAAAATACACTAAATGCGCAATTTTCGGGCTTTCAGTACACTCAATTATATTACTCGGAATCAATTTTGAATGAGACCATATGATTCTACACATCAATTTACATAAGAATCAGCATTAATCTTGATATGCATGAAAATACACTAAATGCGCAATTTTCCGGCTTTCAGTACAGTCATTTATATTGCTCAGAATCAATTTTAATTGAAACCATATGATTCTACACATCAATTTACATAAGAATCAGCATTAATCTTGATATGCATGAAAATACACTAAATGCGCAATTTTCGGGATTTCAGTACACTCATTTATATTGCTCAGAATCAACATTAAATGAGACCGTATTATTCTACACATCAATTTACATAAGAATCAGCATTAATCTTGATATGCATGAAAATACACTAAATGCGCAATTTTCCGGCTTTCAGTACACTCATTTATATTGCTCAGAATCAATTTTAAATGAGACCATATGATTCTACACATCAATTTACATAAGAATCAGCATTAATCTTGATATGCATGAAAATACACTAAATGCGCAATATTCGGGCTTACAGTTCACTCATTTATATTGATCAGAATCAATTTTAAATGAGACCATATGATTCTACACATCAATTTACATAAGAATCAGCATTAATCTTGATATGCATGAAAATACACTAAATGCGCAATTTTCGGGCTTTCAGTACACTCATTTATATTGCTCAGAATCAATTTTAAATGAAACCATATGATTCTACACATCAATTTACAGAAGTATCAGCATTAATCTTGATATGCATGAAAATACACTAAATCCGCAATTTTCGGGCTTTCAGTACACTCATTTATATTGCTCAGAATCAATTTTTAATGAAACCATGTGATTCTGCACATCAATTTACATAAGAATCAGCATTAATCTTGATATGCATGAAAATACACTAAATGAGCAATTTTCGGGATTTCAGTACACTCATTTATATTGCTCAGAATCAACTTTAAATGAGACCGTATGATTCTACACATCAATTTACATGAGAATCAGCATTAATCTTGATATGCATGAAAATACACTAAATGCGCAGTTTTTGGTCTTTCAGTACTCTCATTTCTATTGCTCAGAATCAATTTGAAATGAGACCATGTGATTCTACACATCAATTTAAATAAGAATCAGCATTAGTCTTGATATGCATGAAAATACACTAAATGCGCAATTTTCGGGCTTTCAGTACATTCATTTATATTGCTCAGAAGCAATTTGAAATGAGTCCATATGATTCTACACATCAATTTACATAAGAATCAGCATTAATCTGGATATGCATGAAAATACAATAAATGCGCAATGTTCGGGCTTTCAGTACACTCATTTATATTACTCGGAATCGATTTTAAATGAGACCATATGATTCTACACATCAATTTACATAAGAATCAGCATTAATCTTGATATGCATGAAAATACACTAAATGCGCAATTTTCCGGCTTTCAGTACACTCATTTATATTGCTCAGAATCAATTTTAAATGAGACCAAATGATTCTACACATCAATTTACATAAGAATCAGCATTAATTTTGATATGCATGAAAATACACTAAATGCGCAATATTCGGGCTTACAGTTCACTCATTCATATTGATCAGAATCAATTTTAAATGAGACCATATGATTCTACACATCAATTTACATAAGAATCAGCATTAATCTTGATATGCATGAAAATACACTAAATGCGCAATTTTCGGGCTTTCAGTACACTCATTTATATTGTTCAGAATCAATTTTAAATGAAACCATATGATTCTACACATCAATTTACATAAGAATCAGCATTAATCTTGATATGCATGAAAATACACTAAATGCGCAATTTTCAGGCTTTCAGTACACTCATTTATATTGCTCAGAATCAATTTTTAATGAAACCATGTGATTCTACACATCAATTTACATAAGAATCAGCATTAATCTTGATATGCATGAAAATACACTAAATGCGCAATTTTCGGGATTTCAGTACACTCATTTATATTGCTCAGAATCAACTTTAAATGAGACCGTATGATTCTACACATCAATTTACATAAGAATCAGCATTAATCTTGATATGCATGAAAATACACTAAATGTGCAGTTTTTGGTCTTTCAGTACACTCATTTCTATTGCTCAGAATCAATTTGAAATGAGACCATGTGATTCTACACATCAATTTACATAAGAATCAGCATTAATCTTGATATGCATGAAAATACACTAAATGCGCAATTTGCGGGCTTTCAGTACATTCATTTATATTGCTCAGAATCAATTTTAAATGAGTCCATATGATTCTACACATCAATTTACATAAGAATCAGCATTAATCTTGATATGCATGAAAATACACTAAATGCGCAATTTTCGGGATTTCAGCACACTCATTTATTTTGCTCAGAATCAATTTTCAATGAAACCATGTGATTCTACACATCAATTTACATAAGAATCAGCATTAATGTTGATATGCATGAAAATACAATAAATGCGCAGTGTTTGGTCTTTCAGTACAGTCATTTTATATTGCACAGAATCAATTTTAATTGAAACCATATGATTCTACGCATCAATTTACATAAGAATCAGCATTAATCTTGATATGCATGAAAATACACTAAATGCGCAATTTTCTGGCTTTCAGTACATTCATTTATATTGCTCAGAATCAATTTTAAATGAGTCCATATGATTCTACACATCAATTTACATAAGAATCAGCATTAATCTTGATATGCATGAAAATACACTAAATGCGCAATTTTCGGGCTTTCAGTACACTCATTTATATTGCTCGGAATCAATTTTAAATGAGACCATATGATTCTACACATCAATTTACATAAGAATCAGCATTAATCTTGATATGCATGAAAATACACTAAATGCGCAAATTTCGGTCTTTCAGTACACTCATTTATATTGCTCAGAAGCAATTTTAAATGTAATCATATGATTCTACACATCAATTTACATAAGAATCAGCATTAATCTGGATATGCATGAAAATACACTAAATGCGCAATTTTCCGGCTTTCAGTACACTCATTTATATTGCTCAGAATCAATTTTAAATGAAACCATGTGATTCTACACATCAATTTACATAAGAATCAGCATTAATCTTGATATGCATGAAAATACACTAAATGCGCAATTTTCGGGCTTTCAGTACAGTCATTTATATTGCTTGGAATCAATTTTAAATGAGACCATATGATTCTACACATCAATTTACATAAGAATCAGCATTAATCTTGATATGCATGAAAATACACTAAATGAGCAAATTTCGGGCTTTCAGTACACTCATTTATATTGCTCAGAATAAATTTTAAATGAGACCATATTATTCAACACATCAATTTACATAAGAATCAGCATTAATCTTGATATGCATGAAAATACACTAAATGCGCAATTTTCGGGCTTTCAGTACACTCTTTTATATTGCTCAGAATCAATTTTAATTGAAACCATATGATTCTACACATCAATTTACATAAGAATCAGCATTAATCTTGATATGCATGAAAATACACTAAATGCGCAATTTTCGGGCTTTCAGTACACTCATTTATATCGCTCGGAATCAATTTTAAATGAGACCATATGATTCTACACATCAATTTACATAAGAATCAGCATTAATCTTGATATGCATGAAAATACACTAAATGCGCAATTTTCCGGCTTTCAGTACACTCATTTATATTTCTCAGAATCAATTTTAATTGAGTCCATATGATTCTACACATCAATTTACATAAGAATCAGCATTAATCTTGATATGCATGAAAATACACTAAATGCGCAATATTCGGGCTTACAGTCCACTCATTTATATTGATCAGAATCAATTTTAAATGAGACCATATGATTCTACACATCAATTTACATAAGAATCAGCATTAATCTTGATATGCATGAAAATACACTAAATGCGCAATTTTCGGGCTTTCAGTACACTCATTTATATCGCTCGGAATCAATTTTAAATGCGACCATATGATTCTACACATCGATTTACATAAGAATCAGCATTAATCTTGATATGCATGAAAATACACTAAATGCGCAATTTTCCGGCTTTCAGTACACTCATTTATATTGCTCAGAATCAATTTTAAATGAAACCATATGATTCTACACAGCAATTTACATAAGAATCAGCATTAATCTTGATATGCATGAAAATACATTAATGCGCAATTTTCGGGCTTTCAGTACACTCATTTATATTGCTCAGAATCAATTTGAAATGAGACCGTATGATTCTACACATCAATTTACATATGAATCAGCATTAATCTTGCTATGCATGAAAATACACTAAATGCGCAGTGTTTGGTCTTTCAGTACAGTCATTTATATTGCTCAGAATCAATTTTAAATGAGGCCATATGATTCTACACATCAATTTACATAAGAATCAGCATTAATCTTGATATGCATGAAAATACACTAAATGCGCAGTTTTTGGACTTTCAGTACACTCATTTATATTGATCAGAATCAATTTTAAATGAGACCATAGATTCTACACATCAATTTACATAAGAATCAGCATTAACCTTGATATGCATGAAAATACACGAAATGCGCAATTTTCGGGCTTTCAGTACACTCATTTATATTGCTCGGAATCAATTTTAAATGAGACCATATGATTCTACACATCAATTTACATAAGAATCAGCATTAATCTTGATATGCTTGAAAATACACTAAATGCGCAATTTTCGGGCTTTCAGTACACTCATTTATATTGCTTGGAATCAAATTTAAATGAGACCATATGATTCTACACATGAATTTACATAAGAATCAGCATTAATCTTTTATATGCATGAAAATACACTAAATGCGCAAATTTCGGGCTTTCAGTACACTCATTTATATTGCTCAGAATAAATGTTAAATGAGACCATATTATTCTACACATCAATTTACATAAGAATCAGCATTAATCTTGATATGCATGAAAATACACTAAATGCGCAATTCTCGGGCTTTCAGTACACTCATTTATATTGCTCAGAATCAATTTTAATTGAAACCATATGATTCTACACATCAATTTACATAAGAATCAGCATTAATCTTGATATGCATGAAAATACACTAAATGCGCAATTTTCGGGCTTTCAGTACACTCATTTATATTGCTCGGAATCAATTTGAAATGAGACCATATGATTCTACACATCAATTTACATAAGAATCAGCATTAATCTTGATATGCATGAAAATAAACTAAAAGCGCAAATTTCGGGCTTTCAGTACACTCATTTATATTGCTCAGAATTAATTTTAAATGAGACCATATGATTCTACACATCAATTTACATAAGAATCAGCATTAATCTTGATATGCATGAAAATACACTAAATGCGCAATTTTCGGGCTTTCAGTACACTCATTTATATTGCTCGGAATCAATTTTAAATGAGACCATATGATTCTACACATCAATTTACATAAGAATCAGCATTAATCTTGATATGCATGAAAATTCACTAAATGCGCAATATATCCGGCTTTCAGTACACTCATTTATATTGCTCAGAATCAATTTGAAATGAGACCATATGATTCTACACATCAATTTACATAAGAATCAGCATTAATCTTGATATGCATGAAACTACACTGAATGCGCAATTTTCGGGCTTTCAGTACACTCATTTATATTGCTCAGAATCAATTTTAAATGAGACCGTATGATTCTACACATCAATTTACATAAGAATCAGCATTAATCTTGATATGCATGAAAATACACTAAATGCGCAATTTTCGGGCTTTCAGCACACTCATTTATATTGCTCAGAATCAATTTTAAATGAAACCATGTGATTCTACACATCAATTTACATAAGAATCAGCATTAATCTTGATATGCATGAAAATACACTAAATGCGCAATTTTCGGGCTTTCAGTACACTCATTTATATTGCTCAGAATCAATTTTAAATGTAACCATATGATTCTACACATCAATTTACATAAGAATCAGCATTAATCTTGATATGCATGAAAATAAACTAAAAGCGCAAATTTCGGGCTTTCAGTACACGCATTTATATTGCTCAGAATCAATTTTAAATGAAACCATGTGATTCTACACATCAATTTACATAAGAATCAGCATTAATCTTGATATGCATGAAAATACACTAAATGCGCAATTTTCCGACTTTCAGTACACTCATTTATATTGCTCAGAATCAATTTTAAATGAGACCGTATGATTCTACACATCAATTTACATAAGAATCAGCATTAATCTTGATATGCATGAAAATACACTAAATGCGCAATTTTCGGGCTTTCAGCACACTCATTTATATTGCTCAGAATCAATATTAAATGAAACCATGTGATTCTACACATCAATTTACATAAGAATCAGCATTAATCTTGATATGCATGAAAATACACTAAATGCGCAAATGTCGGGCTTTCAGTACACTCATTTATGTTGCTCAGAATCAATTTTAAATGGGACCATATGATTCTACACATCAATTTACATAAGAATCAGCATTAATCTTGATATGCATGAAAATACATTAATGCGCAGTTTTTGGACTTTCAGTACACTCATTTATATTGATCAGAATCAATTTTAAATGAGACCATATGATTCTACACATCAATTTACATAAGAATCAGCATTAATATTGATATGCATGAAAATACACTAAATGCGCAATTTTCGGGCTTTCAGCACACTCATTTATATTGCTCAGAATCAATTTTAAATGAAACCATGTGATTCTACACATCAATTTACATAAGAATCAGCATTAATCTTGATATGCATGAAAATACACTAAATGCGCAATTTTCGGGTTTTCAGTACACTCATTTATATTGCTCAGAATCAATTCGAAATGAGACCGTATGATTCTACACATCAATTTACATATGAATCAGCATTAATCTTGCTATACATGAAAATACACTAAATGCGCAGTGTTTGGTCTTTCAGTACAGTCATTTATATTGCTCAGAATCAATTTTAAATGAGACCATATGATTCTACACGCCAATTTACATAAGAATCAGCATTAATCTTGATATGCATGAAAATACACTAAATGCGCAATTTTCGGGCTTTCAGTACACTCATTTATATTGCTCAGAATCAATTTTAAATGTAACCATATGATTCTACACATCAATTTACATAAGAATCAGCATTAATCTTGATATGCATGAAAATAAACTAAAAGCGCAAATTTCGGGCTTTCAGTACACTCATTTATATTGCTCAGAATCAATTTTAAATGAAACCATATGATTCTACACATCAATTTACATAAGAATCAGCATTAATCTTGATATGCATGAAAATACACTAAATGCGCAATTTTCCGGCTTTCAGTACACACATTTATATTGCTCAGAATCAATTTTAAATGAGACCGTATGATTCTACACATCAATTTACATAAGAATCAGCATTAATCTTGATATGCATGAAAATACACTAAATGCGCAATTTTCGGGCATTCAGCACACTCATTTATATTGCTCAGAATCAATTTTAAATGAAACCATGTGATTCTACACATCAATTTACATAAGAATCAGCATTAATCTTGATATGCACGAAAATACACTAAATGCGCAAATGTCGGGCTTTCAGTACACTCATTTATGTTGCTCAGAATCGATTTTAAATGGGACCATATGATTCTACACATCAATTTACATAAGAATCAGCATTAATCTTGATATGCATGAAAATACATTAATGCGCAGTTTTTGGACTTTCAGTACACTCATTTATATTGATCAGAATCAATTTTAAATGAGACCATATGATTCTACACATCAATTTACATAAGAATCAGCATTAATCTTGATATGCATGAAAATACACTAAATCCGCATTTTTCGGGCTTTCAGTACACTCATTTATATTGCTCAGAATCAATTTTAAATGAGACCATATGATTCTAAATATCAATTTACATAAGAATCAGCATTAATCTTGATATGCATGAAAATACACTAAATGCGCAATTTTCGAGCTTTCAGTACACTCATTTATATTGCTCAGAATCAATTTTAAATGAGACCGTATGATTCTACACATCAATTTACATAAGAATCAGCATTAATCTTGATATGCATGAAAATACACTAAATGCGGAGTTTTTGATATTTCAGTACACTCATTTCTATTGATCAGAATCAATTTTAAATGAGACCATATGATTCTACACATCAATTTACATAAGAATCAGCATTAATCTTGATATGCATGAAAATACACTAAATGCGCATTTTTCGGGATTTCAGTAAACCTCATTTATATTGCTCGGAATCAATTTTAAATGAGACCATGTGATTCTACACATCAATTTACATAAGAATCAGCATTAATCTTGATATGCATGAAAATACACTAAATGCGCAATTTTCGGGATTTCAGTTCACTGATTTATATTGCTCAGATTCAACTTTAAATGAAACCATATGATTCTACACATCAATTTACATAAGAATCAGCATTAATCTTGATATGCATGAAAATACACTAAATGCGCAGTTTTTGTTCTTTCAGTACACTCATTTCTATTGCTCAGAATCAATTTTAAATGAGACCATGTGATTCTACACATCAATTTACATAAGAATCAGCATTAATCTTGATATGCATGAAAATACACTAAATGCGCAATTTGCGGGCTTTCAGTACACTCATTTATGTCGCTCGGAGTAAATTTTAAATGACGCCATATGATTCTACACATCAATTTACATAAGAATCAGCATTAGTCTTGATATGCATGAAAATACACTAAATGCGCAATTTTCCGGCATTCAGTACACTCATTTATATTGCTCAGAATCAATTTTAAATGAGACCATGTGATTCTACACATCAATTTACAAAAGAATCAGCATTAATCTTGATATGCATGAAAATACACTAAATGCGCAAATTTCGGGCTTTCAGTACACTCATTTATGTTGCTCAGAATCAATTTTAAATGGGACCATATGATTCTACACATCAATTTACATAAGAATCAGCATTAATCTTGATATGCATGAAAATACACTAAATGCGCAGTTTTTGGACTTTCAGTACACTCATTTATATTGATCAGAATCAATTTTAAATGAGACCATATGATTCTACACATCAATTTACATAAGAATCAGCATTAATCTTGATATGCATGAAAATACACTAAATGGGCAATTTTCGTGCTTTCAGTACACTCATTTATATTGCTCAGAATCAATTTTAAATGAAACCATGTGATTCTACACATCAATTTACATAAGAATCAGCATTAATCTTGATATGCATGAAAATACACTAAATGCGCAATTTTCCGGCTTTCAGTACACTCATTTATAATGCTCAGAATCAGTTTTAAATGAGACCTTATGATTCTACACATCAATTTACATAAGAATCAGCATTAATCTTGATATGCATGAAAATACACTAAATGCGTAATTTTCCGGATTTCAGTACACTCATTTATATTGCTCAGAATCAATTTTAAATGAGACCATATGATTCTACACATCAATTTACATAAGAATCAGCATTAATCTTGATATGCATGAAAATACACTAAATCCGCATTTTTCGGGCTTTCAGTACACTCATTTATATTGCTCAGAATCAATTTTAAATTAGACCATATGATTCTAAATATCAATTTACATAAGACTCAGCATTAATCTTGATATGCATGAAAATACACTAAATGCGCAATTTTCGGGCTTTCAGTACACTCATTTATATTGCTCAGAATCAATTTTAAATGAGACCGTATGATTCTACACATAAATTTACATAAGAATCAGCATTACTCTTGATATGCATGAAAAAACACTAAATGCGCAATTTTTGGGCTTTCAGTACACTCATTTATGTCGATCGGAGTCAATTGTAAATGAGACCATATTATTCTACACATCAATTTACATAAGAATCAGCATTAATCTTGATATGCATGAAAATACGCTAAATGCGCAATGTTCCGGCATTCAGTACACTCATTTATATTGCTCAGAATCAATTTTAAATGAGTCCATATGATTCTACACATCAATTTACATAAGAATCAGCATTAATCTTGATATGCATGAAAATACACTAAATGCGCAATTTTCGCGCTTTCAGTACACTCATTTATATTGCTTAGAATCAATAATAAATGAGACCATATGATTCTACACATCAATTTACATCAGAATCAGCATTAATGTTGATATGCATGAAAATACACTAAATGCGAAATTTTCGGGCTTTCAGTACACTAATTTATATTGATCAGAATCAATTTTAAATGAGACAGTATGATTCTACACATCAATTTACAAAAGAATCAGCATTAATCTTGATATGCATGAAAATACACTAAATGCGCAATTTTCGGGCTTTCGGTACACTCATATATATCGCTCAGAATCAATTTTAAATGAGACCGTATGATTCTACACATCAATTTACATAAGAATCAGCATTAATCTTGATATGCATGAAAATACACTAAATGCGCAATTCTTTGTCTTTCAGTACACTCATTTATATTGATCAGAATCAATTTTAAATGAGACCATATGATTCTACACATCAATTTACATAAGAGTCAGCATTAAACTTGATATGCATGAAAATACACTAAATGCGCAATTTTCGGGCTTTCAGTACACTCATTTATCTTGCTCGGAATCAATTTTAAGTGAGACCATATGATTCTACACATCAATTTACATAAGAATCAGCATTAATCTTGATATGCATGAAAATACACTAAATGCGCAAATTTCGGTCTTTCAGTACACTCATTTATATTGCTCAGAATCAAATTTAAATGTAACCATATGATTCTACACATCAATTTACATAAGAATCAGCATTAATCTTGATATGCATGAAAATACACTAAATGCGCAATTTTCAGGCTTTCAGCACACTCATTTATATAGCTCAGAATTAATTTCAAATGAGACCATGTGATTCTACACATCAATTTACACATATACCAGCATTAATCTTGATATGTATGAAAATACACTAAATGTACCATATTTGGGCTTTCAGTTCACTCATTTATATTGCTCAGAATCAATTTTAAATGAGACCATATGATTCTACACCTCTATTTACATAGGAATCAGCATTACTCTTGATATGCATGAAAATGCACTAAATGCGCAGTTTTTGGTCTTTCAGAACACTCATTTATATTGCTCAGAATCAATTTTAAATGAGTCCGTATTATTCTACACATCAATTTACATAAGAATCCGCATTAATCTTGATATGCATGAAAATACACTATATGCGCAATTTTCGGGCGTTCAGTACACTCATTTATATTGCTCAGAATCAATTATAAATCAGACCATATGATTCTACACATCAATTTACATAAGAATCAGCATTAATCTTGATATGCATGAAAATACACTAAATGCGCAATTTTCGGGCTTTCAGTACACTCATTTATATTGCTCGGAATCAATTTTAAATGAGACCATATGATTCTACACATCAATTTACATAAGAATCAGCATTAATCTTGATATGCATGAAAATACACTAAATGCGCAATTTTCCGGCTTTCAGTACACTCATTTATATTGCTCAGAATCAATTTTAAATGAGACCATTTGATTCTACACATCAATTTACATAAGAATCAGCATTAATCTTGATATGCATGAAAATACACTAAATGCGCAATTTTCGGGCTTACAGTACACTCATTTATATTGATCAGAATCAATTTTAAATGAGACCATATGATTCTACACATCAATTTACATAAGAATCAGCATTAATCTTGATATGCATGAAAATACACTAAATGCGCAATTTTCGGGCTTTCAGTACACTCATTTATATTGCTCAGAATCAATTTTAAATGAGACCATATGATTCTACACATCAATTTACATAAGAATCAGCATTAATCTTGATATGCATGAAAATACACATAATGCGCAATATTCCAGCTTTCAGTACACTAATTTATATTGCTCAGAATCAATTTTAAATGAGACCGTATGATTCTACACATCTATTTACATAAGAATCAGCATTAATCTTGATATGCATGAAAATACACTAAATGCGCAATTTTCGGGCTTTCAGTACACTCATTTATATTGCTCAGAATCAATTTTAAATGAGACCATATGATTCTATACATCAATTTACATAAGAATCAGCATTAATCTTGATATGCATGAAAATACACTAAATGCGCAGTTTTTGGACTTTCAGTACACTCATTTATATTGATCAGAATCAATTTTAAATGAGACCATATGATTCTACACATCAATTTACATAAGAATCAGCATTAACCTTGATATGCATGAAAATACACGAAATGCGCAATTTTCGGGCTTTCAGTACACTCATTTATATTGCTCGGAATCAATTTTAAATGAGACCATATGATTCTACACATCAATTTACATAAGAATCAGCATTAATCTTGATATGCATGAAAATACACTAAATGCGCAAATTTCGGGCTTTCAGTACACTCATTTATATTGCTCAGAATCAATTTTAAATGTAACCATATGATTCTACACATCAATTTACATAAGAATCAGCATTAATCTTGATATGCATGAAAATACACTAAATGCGCAATTTTCGGGCTTTCAGCACACTCATTTATATTGCTCAGAATCAATTTTAAATGAAACCATGTGATTCTACACATCAATTTACAAAAGAATCAGCATTAATCTTGATATGCATGAAAATACATTTAATGCGCAATATTCCAGCTTTCAGTACACTCATTTATATTGCTCAGAATCAATTTTAAATGAGACCTTATGATTCTACACATCAATTTACATAAGAATCAGCATTAATCTTGATATGCATGAAAATACACTAAATGCGCAATTTTCGGGCTTTCAGTACACTCATTTATATTGCTCAGAATCAATTTTAAATGAGACCGTATGATTCTACACATCAATTTACATAAGAATCAGCATTAATCTTGATATGCATGAAAATACACTAAATGCGGAGTTTTTGATATTTCAGTACACTCATTTCTATTGATCAGAATCAATTTTAAATGAGACCATATGATTCTACACATCAATTTACATAAGAATCAGCATTAATCTTGATATGCATGAAAATACACTAAATGCGCAATTTTCGGGATTTCAGTACACTCATTTATATTGCTCGGAATCAATTTTAAATGAGACCATATGATTCTACACATCAATTTACATAAGAATCAGCATTAATCTTGATATGTATGAAAATACACTAAATGCGCAATTTTCAGGATTTCAGTACACTCATTTATATTGCTCAGAATCAATTTTAAATGAAACCATATGATTCTACACATCAATTTACATAAGAATCAGCATTAATCTTGATATGCATGAAAATACACTAAATGCGCAATTTTCGGGATTTCAGTTCACTGATTTATATTGCTCAGATTCAACTTTAAATGAAACCATATGATTCTACACATCAATTTACATAAGAATCAGCATTAATCTTGATATGCATGAAAATACACTAAATGCGCAGTTTTTGTTCTTTCAGTACACTCATTTCTATTGCTCAGAATCAATTTTAAATGAGACCATGTGATTCTACACATCAATTTACATAAGAATCAGCATTAATCTTGATATGCATGAAAATACACTACATGCGCAATTTGCGGGCTTTCAGTACACTCATTTATGTCGCTCGGAGTAAATTTTAAATGAAGCCATATGATTCTACACACCAATTTACATAAGAATCAGCATTAGTCTTGATATGCATGGAAATACACTAAATGCGCAATTTTCGGGCTTTCAGTACACACATTTATATCGCTCAGAATCAATTTTAAATGAGACTATATGATTCTACACATCAATTTACATAAGAATCAGCATTAATCTTGATATGCATAAAAATACACTAAATGCGCAATTTTCGGGCTTTCAGTACACTCATTTATATCGCTCAGAATCAATTTTAAAAGAGACTATATGATTCTACACATCAATTTACATAAGAATCAGAATTAATCTTAATATGCATGAAAATACACTTAATGCGCATAATTCGGGCTTTCAGTACACTCATTTATATTGCTCAGAATCAATTTTAAATGAGACCATATGATTCTACACATCAATTTACATAAGAATCAGCATTAATCTTGATATGCATGAAAATACACTAAATGCGCAATATTCAGGCTTTCAGTACACTCATCTATATTGCTCAGAATCAATTTTAAATGAGACCATATGATTCTACACATCAATTTACATAAGAATCAGCATTAATCTTGTTTGCATGAAAATACACTAAATGCGCAATATTCGGGCTTTCAGTACACTCATTTATATGGCTCAGAATCAATTTTAAATAAGACCATAAGAATCTACACATCAATTTACATAAGAATCAGCATTAATCTTGATATGCATGAAAATACACTAAATGCGCAGATTTTGGTCTTTCAGTACACTCAGTTATATTGATCAGAATCAATTTTAAATGAGACCATATGATTCTACACATCAATTTACATAAGAATCAGCATTAATCTTGATATGCATGGAAATACACTAAATGCGCAATTTTCGGGCTTTCAGTACATTTATTTATATTGCTCAGAATCAATTTTAAATGAGACCATATGATTCTACACATCAATTTACATAAGAATCAGCATTAAACTTGATATGCATGAAAATGCACTAAATGCGCAGTTTTTGGTCTTTCAGTACACTCATTTATATTGATCAGAATTAATTTCAAATGAGACCAATATGATTCTACACATCAATTTACACAAGAATCAGCATTGCTCTTTATATGCATGAAAATAAACGAACTGCGCCATATTTGGGTTTCAGTACACTCATTTATATTGCACAGAATCAATTTTGAATGAGACCATATGATTCTACACATCAATTTACATTAGAATCAGCATTAAACTTGATATGCATGAATATACAGTAAATGCGCAATATTCAGGCTTTCAGTACAATCATTTATATTGCTCAGAATCAATTTTAAATGAGACCATATGATTCTACACATCAATTAACATAAGAATCAGCATTAATCTTGATATGCATGAAAATACACTAAATGCTCAATTTTCGGGCTTTCAGTACATTCATTTATTTCGCTCAGAATCAATTTTCAATGAGACCATACGATTCTACACATCAATTTACATAAGAATCAGCATTAATCTTGATATGCATGAAAATACACTAAATGCCCAATTTTCGGGCTTTCAGTACACTCATTTATATTGCTCAGAATCAATTTGAAATGAGAGCATATGAATCTACACATCAATTTACATAAGAATCAGCATTAATCTTGATATGCATGAAAATACACTAAATGCGCAATTTTCAGCCTTTCAGTACACTCATTTATATTGCTCAGAATCAATTTTAAATGAGACCATATGATTCTACACATCAATTTACATAAGAATCAGCATTAATCTTCATATGCATGGAAATACACTACATGCGCAATTTTCGGGCTTTCAGTACACTCATTTATATAGCTCAGAATCAATTTTAAATGAGACCATATGATTCTACACATCAATTTACATAAGAATCAGCATTAATCTTGATATGCATGAAAATACACTAAATGCGCAATTTTCGGGCTTTCAGTACACTCATTTATATTGCTCTGAATCAATTTTAAATGGAACCATATGATTCTACACATCAATTTACATAAGAATCAGCATTCATCTTGATATGCATGAAAATACACTAAATGCGCAATAATCGGGCTTTCAGTACAATCATTTATATTGCTCAGAAACAATTTTAAATGGAACCATATGATTCTACACATCAATTTACATAAGAATCAGCATTAATCTTGATATGCATGAAAATACACTAAATGCGCTGATTTTGGTCTTTCAGTACACTCAGTTATATTGATCAGAATCAATTTTAAATGAGACCATATGATTCTACACATCAATTTACATAAGAATCAGCATTAATCTTGATATGCATGGAAATACACTAAATGCGCAATTTTCGGGCTTTCAGTACACACATTTATATCGCTCAGAATCAATTTTAAATGAGACTATATGATTCTACACATCAATTTACATAAGAATCAGCATTAATCTTGATATGCATAAAAATACACTAAATGCGCAATTTTCGGGCTTTCAGTACACTCATTTATATCGCTCAGAATCAATTTTAAATGAGACTATATGATTCTACACATCAATTTACATAAGAATCAGAATTAATCTTAATATGCATGAAAATACACTTAATGCGCATAATTCGGGCTTTCAGTACACTCATTTATATTGCTCAGAATCAATTTTAAATGAGACCATATGATTCTACACATCAATTTACATAAGAATCAGCATTAATCTTGATATGCATGAAAATACACTAAATGCGCAATATTCAGGCTTTCAGTACACTCATCTATATTGCTCAGAATCAATTTTAAATGAGACCATATGATTCTACACATCAATTTACATAAGAATCAGCATTTATCTTGTTTGCATGAAAATACACTAAATGCGCAATATTCGGGCTTTCAGTACACTCATTTATATTGCTCAGAATCAATTTTAAATTAGACCATAAGAATCTACACATCAATTTACATAAGAATCAGCATTAATCTTGATATGCATGAAAATACACTAAATGCGCAGATTTTGGTCTTTCAGTACACTCAGTTATATTGATCAGAATCAATTTTAAATGAGACCATATGATTCTACACATCAATTTACATAAGAATCAGCATTAATCTTGATATGCATGGAAATACACTAAATGCGCAATTTTCGGGCTTTCAGTACATTCATTTATATTGCTCAGAATCAATTTTAAATGAGACCATATGATTCTACACATCAATTTACATAAGAATCAGCATTAATCTTGATATGCATGAACATACACTAAATGCGCCATTTTCGGGCTTTCAGTACACTCATTTATATCGCTCAGAATCAATTTTAAATGAGACTATATGATTCTACACATCAATTTACATAAGAATCAGCATTAATCTTAATATGCATGAAAATACACTTAATGCGCAATATCCAGGCTTTCAGTACACTGATTTATATTGCTCAGAATCAATTTTAAATGAGACCATATGATTCTACACATCAATTTACATAAGAATCAGCATTAATCTTGATATGCATGAAAATAAACTAAATGCGCAATTTTCGGGCTTTCAGTTCACTCATTTATATTGATCAGAATCAATTTTAAATGAGACCATATGATTCTACACATCAATTTACATAAGAATCAGCATTAATCTTGATATGCATGGAAATACACTAAATGCGCAATTTTCGGGCTTTCAGTACACTCATTTATATTGCTCAGAATCAATTTGAAAAGAGACCGTTTGATTCTACACATCAATTTATATAAGAATCAGCATTATTCTTGATATGAATGAAAATACACTAAATGCGCAGATTTTGGTCTTTCAGTACACTCAGTTATATTGATCAGAATCAATTTTAAATGAGACCATATGATTCTACACATCAATTTACATAAGAATCTGCATTAATCTTGATATGCATGGAAATACACTAAATGCGCAATTTTCGGGCTTTCAGTACACTCATTTATATTGCTCAGAATCAATTTTAAATGAGACCATATGATTCTACACATCAATTTACATAAGAATCAGCATTAATCTTGATATGCATGAAAATACACTAAATGCGCAATTTTCCGGCTTTCAGTACACTCATTTATATTGCTCAGAATCAATTTTAAATGAGTCCATATGATTCTACACATCAATTTACATAAGAATCAGCATTAAAATTGATATGCATGAATATACACTAAATTCGCAATTTTCGGTCTTACAGTACACTCATTTATAATGCCCAGAATCAATTTTAAATGGAACCATATGATTCTACACATCAATTTACATAAGAATCAGCATTAATTTTGATATGCATGAAAATACACTAAATGCGCAATTTTCGGGCTTTCAGTACACTCATTTGTATTGCTCAGAATCAATTTTAAATGAGACCGTATGATTCTACACATCAATTTACATAAGTGTCAGCATTAATCTTGATATGCATGAAAATAGAGTAACTGCGCCATATTTGGGCTTTCAGTACACTCATTTATATTGCTCGGAATCAATTTTAAATGAGACCATATGATTCTACACATCAATTTACATAAGAATCAGCATTAATCTTGATATGCATGAGAATACACTAAATGCGCAATTTTCAGGCTTTCAGTACACTCATTTATATCGCTCAGAATCAATTTTAAATGCGACCATATGATTCTACACATCAATTTTCATAGGAATCAGCATTAATCTTGATATGCATGAAAATACACTAAATGCGCAGTTTTTGGTCTTTCAGTACACTCATTTATATTGATCTGAATTAATTTCAAATGAGACCAGAGGATTCTACACATCAATTTACACAAGAATCAGCATTACTCTTTATATGCATGAAAATACACGAACTGCGCCATATTTGGGTTTCAGTACACTCATTTATATTGCTCAGAATCAATTTTAAATGAGACCATATGATTCTACACATCAATTTACATAAGAATCAGCATTAAAATTGATATGCATGAATATACACTAAATTCGCAATTTTCGTGCTTACAGTACACTCATTTATATTGCTCAGAATCAATTTTAAATGGAACCATATGATTCTACACAGCAATTTACACAAGAATCAGCATTAATCTTGATATGCATGAAAATACACTAATTGCGCCTTATTTGGGCTTTCAGTACACTCATTTATATTGCTCAGAATCAATTTTAAATGAGACCATATGATTCTACGCATTTAGTGTATTTTCATGCATATCAAGATTAATGCTGATTCTTATGTAAATTGAGGTGTAGAATCATATGGTCATATTTAAAATTGATTCTGAACAATATAATTGAGTGTACTGAAATCCGAAAATTGCGCATTTAGTGTATTTTCATGCATATCAATATTAATGCTGATTCTTATGTAAATTGATATGTTGATTCATATGGTTCCATTTAAAAATTTTTCTGAGCAATATAAATGAGTGTACTGTAAGCACGAAAATTGCGAATTTAGTGTATATTCATGCATATCAAGATTAATGCTGATTCTTGTGTAAATTGATGTGTAGAATTATATGGTCTCCTTTGAAATTATTTCTGATCAATGTAAATGAGTGTATTGAAAGTCCAAAAACTGCGCATTTAGTGTATTTTCATGCATATCAAGATTAATGCTGATTCTTATGTAAATTGATGTGTAGAATCATACGGTCGCGTTTAAAATTGATTCTGAGCAATATAAATGAGTGTACTGAAAGCCCTGCTTAAAAAGTATTTAGTGTATTTTCATGCATATCAAGATTAATGCTGATTCATATGTAAATTGATGTGTAGAATCATATGGTCTCATTTAAAATTGATTCTGAGCAATATAAATGAGTGTACTGCATGGCCAAAAACTGCGCATTTAGTGTATTTTCATGCATATCAAGATTAATGCTGATTCTTATGTAAATTGTTGTGTAGAATCATACGGTCTCATTTAAAATTGATTCTGAGCAATATAAATGAATGTACTGAAAGCCCAAATATGGCGCAGTTTGTGTATTTTCATGCATATAAACAGTAATGCTGATTCTTGTGTAAATTGATGTGTAGAATCCTATGGTCTCCTTTGAAATTAATTCTGATCAATATAAATGAGTGTACTGAAAGACCAAAAACTGCGCATTTAGTGCATTTTCATGCATATCAAGATTAATGCTGATTCTTATGTAAATTGATGTGTAGAATCATACGGTCTCATTTCAAATTTATTCTGAGCAATATAAATGAGTGTAATGAAAGCCCGAAAATTGCGCATTTAGTGCATTTTCATGCATATCAAGATTAATGCTGATTCCAATGAAAATTGATATGTAGAATCATATGGTCTCATTTAAATTGATTCTGAGCGATATAAATGTGTGTACTGAAAGCCCGAAAATTGCGCATTTAGTGTATTTTCATGCATATCAAGATTAATGCTGATTCTTATGTAAATTGATGTGTAGAATCATATGGTCTCATTTAAAATTGATTCTGAGCAATATAAATGAGTGTACTGAAAGCCCGAAAATTGCCCATTTAGTGTATTTTCATGCATATCTAGATTAATGCTGATTCTTATGTAAATTTGTGTGTAGAATCATATGGTCTCATTTAAAAATAATTTTGAGCAATATAAATGAGTGTACTGTAAGCCCGAAAATTGCGCATTTAGTGTATATTCATGCATATCAAATTTAATGCTGTTTCTTATGTAAATTGATGTGTAGAATCATATGGTCTCATTTAAAATTGATTCTGAGCAATATAAATGAGTGTACTGAAAGCCCAAATATGGCGCATTTAGTGTATTTTCATGCATATCAAGATTAATGCTGATTCTTATGTAAATTGATGTGTAGAATCAAATGGTCTCATTTGAAATTAATTCTGATCAATGTAAATGAGTGTACTGAAAGTCCAAAAACTGCGCATTTAGTGTATTTTCATGCATATCAAGATTAATGCTGATTCTTATGTAAATTGATGTGTAGATTCATACGGTCGCGTTTTAAATTGATTCTGAGCAATAGAAATGAGTGTACTGAAAGCCCGAAAAAAGCACATTTAGTTTATTTTCATGCATATCAAGATTAATGCTGATTCTTATGTAAATTGATGTGTAGAATCATACGGTTTTATTTCAAATTGATTCTGAGCAATATAAATGAGTGTACTGAAAGCCCGAATATTGCGCATTTAGTGTATTTTCATGCATATCAAGATTAATGCTGATTCTTATGTAAATGGAGGTGTAGAATCATATGGTTCCATTTAAAATTGATTCTGAGCAATATAAATAAATGTACTGTAAGCCCGAAAATTGCGAATTTAGTGTATATTCATGCATATCAATTTTAATGCTGATTCTTATGTAAATTTATGCGTAGAATCATATGGTCTCATTTAAAATTGATTCTGAGCAATATAAATGAGTGTACTGAAAGCCCAAATATGGCGCATTTAGTGTATTTTCATGCATATCAAGATTAATGCTGATTCTTGTGTAAATTGATGTGTAGTATCATATAGTCTCATTTGAAATTAATTATGATCAATATAAATGAATGTACTGAAAGACCAAAAACTGCGCATTTAGTGTATTTTCATGCATATCAAGATTAATGCTGATTCTTATGTAAATTGATGTGTAGAATCATATGGTCTCATTTAAAATTGATTCTGATCAATATAAATGAGTGTACTGTAAGCCCGAATATTGCGCATTTAGTGTATTTTCATGCATATCAAGATTAATGCTGATTCTCATGTAAATTGATGTGTAGAATCATATGGTCTCATTTAAAATTGATTCTGAGCAATATAAATGAGTGTACTGAAAGCCGGAAAATTGCGCATTTAGTGTATTTTCATGCATATCAAGATTAATGCTGATTCTTATGTAAATTGATGTGTAGAATCATATGGTTCCATTTGAAATTGATTCTGAGCAATATAAATGAGTGTACTGGAAGCCCAAAAATTGCGCATTTACTGTATTTTGATGCATATCAAGATTAATGCTGATTCTTATGTAAATTGATGTGTAGAATCATATGGTCTCATTTGAAATTTATTCTGAGCAATATAAATGAGTGTACTGAAAGACAAAAAACTGCGCATTTGTTGTATTTTCATGCATATCAAGATTAATGCTGATTCTTATGTAAATTGATGTGTAGAATCATATAATCTCATTTAAAATTGATTCTGATCAATATAAATGAGTGTACTGAAAGCCCGAAAATTGCGCATTTAATGTATTATCATGCATATCAAGATTAATGCTGATTCTTATGTAAATTGATGTGTAGAATCATATTGTTTCATTTAAATTGATTCTCAGCGATATAAATGAGTGTACGGAAAGCCCGAAAATTGCGCATTTATTGTATTTTCATGCATATCAAGATTAATGCTGATTCTTATGTAAATTGATGTGTAGAATCATATGGTCTCATTTAAAATTGATTCTGAGAAATATATATGAATGTACTGAAAGCCCGAAAATAGCACATTTAGTGAATTTTCATGCATATCAAAATTAATGCTGATTCTTATGTAAATTGATGTGTAGAATCATATGGTCTGAATTAAAAATGATTTTGAGCAATATAAATTAGTGTATTGAAAGTCTGAAAATTGGGCATTTAGTGTATTTTTATGCCTATCAAGGTTAATGCTGATTCTTATGTAAATTGATGTTTATAATCATATGCTCTAGTTTAAAATTGATTCTGAGCAATATAAATGAGTGTACTGAAAGCCCGAAATTTGCGCATTTAGTGTATTTTCATGCATATCAAGATTAATGCTGATTCTTATGTAAATTGATGTGTAGAATCATATGGTCTCATTTAAAATTGATTCTGAGCAATATAAATGAGTGTACTGAAAGCCCGAAAATTGGGCATTTAGTGTATTTTCATGCATATCAAGATTAATGCTGATTCTTATGTAAATTGATGTGTAGAATCATATGGTTCCATTTAAAATTGATTCTGAGCAATATAAATGAGTGTACTGAAAGCCCGAAAATTGCGCATTTAGTGTATTTTCATGCATATCAAGATTAATGCTGATACTTATGTAAATTGATGTGTAGAATCATATGGTCTCATTTAAAATTGATTCTGAGCAATAGAAATGAGTTCAATGAAAGCCCGAATATTACGCATTTAGTGTATTTTAATTCATATCAAGATTAATGCAGATTCTTATGTAAATTGATGTGTAGAATTATATGGTCTCATTTAAAATTGATTCTGATCAATATAAATGAGTGTACTGAAAGTCAAAAAATGCGCATTTAGTGTATTTTCATGCATATCAAGATTAATGCTGATTCTTATGTAAATTGATGTGTAGAATCATATGGTCTTATTTTAAATTGTTTCTGAGCAATATAAATGAGTGTAGTGGAAGCCCGAAAATTGGGCATGTAATGTATTTTCATGCATATCAATATTAATGCTGATTCTTATGTAAATTAATGTGTAGAATCATATAATCTCATTTAAAATTTATTCTAAGCAATATAAATGAGTGTACTGAAAGCCCGAAAATTGCTCATTTATTGTATTTTCATGCATATCAAGATTAATGCTGATTCTTGTGTAAATTGATGTGTAGAATCATATGGTCACATTTGAAATTAATTCAGATCAATATAAATGAGTGTACTGAGAGACCAAATACTGCGCATTTAGTGTATTTTCATGCCTATCAAGTTTAATGCTGATTCTTATGTAAATTGATGTGTAGAATAATATGGTCTCATTTAAAATTTATTCTGAGCAATATAAATGATTGTACTGAAAGCCCGAAATTTGCGCATTTAGTGTATTTTCATGCATGTCAAGATTAATGCTGATTCTTATGTAAATTGATGTGTAGAATCATACGGTCTCATTTCAAATTGATTCCAAGCAATATAAATGAGTGTACTGAAAGCCCGAAAATTGCGCATTTAGTGTATTTTCATGCATATCAAGATTAATGCTGATTCTTATGTAAATTGATGTGTAGAATCATACGGTCTCATTTAAAATTGATTCTGAGCAATATAAATGAGTGTACTAAAAGCCCGAAAATTGCGCATTTAGTGCATTTTCATGCATATCAAGATTAATGCTGATTCTTATGTAAATTGATGTGTAGAATCATATGGTCTCATTTAAAATTGATTCTGATCAATATAAATGAGTGTACTGTAAGCCCGAATATTGCGCATTTTGTGTATTTTCATGCATATCAAGATTAATGCTGATTCTTATGTAAATTGATGTGTAGAATCATATGGTCTCAATTAAAATTGATTCTGAGCAATATAAATGAGTGTACTGAAGCCGGAAAATTGCGTATTTAGTGTATTTTCATGCATATCAAGATTAATGCTGATTCTTATGTAAATTGATGTGTAGAATCATATGGTGTCATTTAAATTTGATTCTGATCAAGATAAATGAGTGTACTGAAAGTCCAAAAACTGCGCATTTAGTGTATTTTCATGCATATCAAGATTAATGCTGATTCTTATGTAAATTGATGTGTAGAATCATATGGTCCCATTTAAAATTGATTCTGAGCAACATAAATGAGTGTCCTGAAAGCCCGAAATTTGCGCATTTAGTGTATTTTCATGCGTATCAAGATTAATGCTTACTCTTATGTAAATTGATGTGTAGAATCATACGGTCTCATTTAAAATTGATTCTGAGCAATATAAATGAGTGTACTGAAAGCCCGAAAATTGCGCATTTTGTGTATTTTCATGCATATCAAGATTAATGCAGATTCTTATGTAAATTGATGTGTAGAATCACATGGTTTCATTTAAAATTGTTTCTGAGCAATATAAATGAGTGTGCTGAAAGCCCGAAAATTGCGCATTTAGTGTATTTTCATGCATATCAAGATTAATGCTGATTCTTATGTAAATTGATGTGTAGAATCATATGGTCTCATTTAAAATAGATTCTGATCAATATAAATGAGTGTACTGAAAGTCCAAAAACTGCGCATTTAGTGTATTTTCATGCATATCAACATTAATGCTGATTCTTTTGTAAATTGATGTGTAGAATCATATGGTCCCATTTAAAATTGATTCTGAGCAACATAAATGAGTGTACTGAAAGCCCGACTTTTGCGCATATTGTGTATTTTCATGCATATCAAGATTAATGCTGATTCTTATGTAAATTGATGTGTAGAATCATACGGTCTCATTTAAAATTGATTCTGAGCAATATAAATGAGTGTACTGAAAGCCCGAAAATGGCGCATTTAGTGTATTTTCATGCATATCAAGATTAATGCTGATTCTTATGTAAATTGATGTGTAGAATCATATGGTCTCATTTAAAATTGATTCTGATCAATATAAATGAGTGTACTGTAAGCCCGAATATTGCGCATTTAGTGTATTTTCATGCATATCAAGATTAATGCTGATTCTTATGTAAATTGATGTGTAGAATCATATGGTCTCAATTAAAATTGATTCTGAGCAATATAAATGAGTGTACTGAAGCCGGAAAATTGCGCATTTAGTGTATTTTCATGCATATCAAGATTAATGCTGATTCTTATGTAAATTGATGTGTAGAATCATATGGTCTCATTTAAAATTGATTCCGAGCGATATAAACGAGTGTACTGAAAGCCCGAAAATTGCGCATTTAGTGTATTTTCATGCATATCAAGATTAATGCTGATTCTTATGTAAATTGATGTGTAGAATCATATGGTCTCATTTAAAATTGATTCTGATCAATATAAATGAGTGCAATGAAAGTCCGAAAACTGCGCATTTAGTGTATTTTCATGAATATCAAGATTAATGCTGATTCTTATGTAAATTTATGTGTAGAATCATATGGTCCCATTTAAAATTGATTCTGAGCAACATAAATGAGTGTACTGAAAGCCCGAAATTTGCGCATTTAGTGTATTTTCATGCATATCAAGATTAATGCTGAATCTTTTGTAAATTGATGTGTAGAATCATATGGTCTCATTTAAAATTGATTCTGATCAATATAAATGAATGTACTGAAAGTCCAAAAACTGCGCATTTAGTATATTTCCATGCATATCAAGATTAATGCTGATTCTTATGTAAATTGATGTGTAGAATCATATGGTCTCATTTAAAATTGATGCTGAGCAATATAAATAAATGTACTGAAAGCCCGAAATTTGCGCATTTAGTGTATGTTCATGCATATCAAGATTAATGCTGATTCTTATGTAAATTGATCTGTAGAATCATATGGTCTCATTTAAAATTGATTCCGAGGAATATAAATGAGTGTACTGAATGCCCGAAAATTGCGCATTTAATGTATTTTCATGCATATCAAGATTAATGCTGATTCTTATGTAAATTGATGTGTAAAATCATATGGTCTCATTTAAAATTGATTCTGAGCAATATAAATGAGTGTACTGAAAAAAATCAAAAACTGCGCATTTAGAGTATTTTCAGGCATATCAAGATTAATGCTGATTCTTATGTAAATTGATGTGTAGAATCATATGGTCTCATTTAAAATTGATTCTGATCAATATAAATGAGTGTACTGTAAGCCCGAAAATTGCGCATTTAGTGTATTTTCATGCATATGAAGATTAATGCTGATTCTTATGTAAATTGATGTGTAGAATCATATGGTGTCATTTAAAATTGATTCTGAGCAATATAAATGAGTGTACTGAAAGCCGGAAAATTGCGCATTTAGTGTATTTTCATGCATATCAAGATTAATGCTGATTCTTATGTAAATTGTTGTGTAGAATCATATGGTCTCATTTCAAATTGATTCCGAGCAATATAAATGAGTGTACTGAAAGCCCGAAAATTGCGCATATAGTGTATTTTCATGCATATCAAGATTAATGCTGATTCTTATGTAAATTGATGTGTCGAATCATATGGTTTCAATTAAAATTGATTCTGAGCAATATAAATGACTGTACTGAAAGACCAAACACTGCGCATTTAGTGTATTTTCATGCATATCAAGATTAATGCTGATTCTTATGTAAATTGATATTTAGAATAATACGGTCTCATTTGAAATTGATTCTGAGCAATATAAATGAGTGTACTGAAAGCCCGAAAATTGCGCATTTAGTGTATTTTCATACATATCAAGAATAATGCAGATTCTTATGTAAATTGATATTTAGAATGATATGGTCTCATTTAAAATTGATTCTGAGCAATATAAATGAGTGTACTGAAAGCCCGAAAATTGCGGATTTAGTGTATTTTCATGCATATCAAGATTAATGCTGATTCATATGTAAATTGATGTGTAGAATCATATGATCTCATTTAAAATTGATTCTGAGCAATATAAATGAGTGTACTGAAATCCGGAAAATTTCGCATTTAGTGTATTTTCATGCATATCAAGACTAAATGCTGATTCTTATGTAAATTGATGTGTAGAATCATACGGTCTCATTTAAAATTGATTCTGAGCAATATAAATGAGTGTACTGAAAGCCGGAATATTGCGCATTTAGTGTATTTTCATGCATATCAAGATTAATGCTGATTCTTATGTAAATTGATGTGTAGAATCATATGGTTACATTTAAAATTGATTCTGAGCAATATAAATGAGTGTACTGAAAGCCCGAAATTTGCGCATTTAGTGTATTTTCATGCATATCAACATTAATGCTGATTCTTATGTAAATTGATGTGTAGAATCATATGGTCTCATTTAAAATTGATTCCGAGCAATATAAATGAGTGTACTGAAAGCCCGAAAATTGCGCATTTCGTGTATTTTCATGCATATCAAGGTTAATGCTGATTCTTATGTAAATTGATGTGTAGAATCATATGGTCTCATTTAAAATTGATTCTGATCAATATAAATGAGTGTACTGAAAGTCCAAAAACTGCGCATTTAGTGTATTTTCATGCATATCAAGATTAATGCTGATTCTTATGTAAATTGATGTGCAGAATCATATGGTTACATTTAAAATTGATTCTGAGCAATATAAATGAGTGTACTGAAAGCCCGAAAATTGCGCATTTAGTGTATTTTCATGCATATCAAGATTAATGCTGATTCTTATGTAAATTGATGTGTAGAATCATATGGTCTCATCTAAAATTGATTCTGAGCAATATAAATGATTGTACTGAAAGACCGAAAATTGCGCATTTCGTGTATTTTCATGCATATCAAGGTTAATGCTGATTCTTATGTAAATTGATGTGTAGAATCATATGGTCTCATTTAAAATTGATTCTGATCAATATAAATGAGTGTACTGAAAGTAAAAAAACTGCGCATTTAGTGTATTTTCATGCATATCAAGATTAATGCTGATTCTTATGTAAATTGATGTATAGAATCATATGGTTTCATTTAAAATTGATTCTGAGCAATATAAATGAGTGTACTGAAAACCCGAAAATTGCGCATTTAGTGTATTTTCATGCATATCAAGACTAAATGCTGAATCTTATGTAAATTGATGTGTAGAATCATACGGTCTCATTTAAAATTGATTCTGAGCAATATAAATGAGTGTACTGAAAGCTGGAATATTGCGCATTAAGTGTATTTTCATGCATATCAAGATTAATGCAGATTCTTATGTAAATTGATGTGTAGAATCATATGGTCTCATTTAAAATTGATTCTGATCAATATAAATGAGTGTACTGTAAGCCCGAATATTGAGCATTTAGTGTATTTTCATGCATATCAAGATTAATGCTGATTCTTATGTAAATTGATGTGTAGAATCATACGGTCTCATTTAAAATTGATTCTGAGCAATATAAATGAGTGTACTGAAAGCCCGAAAATTGCGCATTTAGTGTATTTTCATGCATATCAAGATTAATGCTGATTCTTATGTAAATTGATGTGTAGAATCATATGGTTTCAATTAAAATTGATTCTGAGCAATATAAATGAGTGTACTGAAAGCCCGAAAATTGCGCATTTAGTGTATTTTCATGCATATCAAGATTAATGCTGATTCTTATGTAAATTGATGTGTAGAATCATATGGTTTCAATTAAAATTGATTCTGAGCAATATAAATGAGTGTACTGAAAGCCCGAAAATTGCGCATTTAGTGTATTTTCATGCATATCAAGATTAATGCTGATTCTTATGTAAATTGATGTGTAGAATCATATGGTTTCAATTAAAATTGATTCTGAGCAATATAAATGAGTGTACTGAAAGCCCGAAAATTGCGCATTTAGTGTATTTTCATGCATATCAAGATTAATGCTGATTCTTAAGTAAATTGATGTGTAGAATCATATGGTCTCATTTAAAATTGATTCTGATCAATATAAATGAGTGTACTGTAAGCCCGAAAATTGCGCATTTAGTGTATTTTCATGCATATGAAGATTAATGCTGATTCTTATGTAAATTGATGTGTAGAATCATATGGTTTCAATTAAAATTGATTTTGAGCAATATAAATGACTGTACTGAAAGACCAAACACTGCGCATTTAGTGTATTTTCATGCATATCAAGATTAATGCTGATTCTTATGTAAATTGATATTTAGAATAATACGGTCTCATTTGAAATTGATTCTGAGCAATATAAATGAGTGTACTGAAAGCCCGAAAATTGCGCATTTAGTGTATTTTCATGCATATCAAGAATAATGCAGATTCTTATGTAAATTGATATTTAGAATCATATGGTCTCATTTAAAATTGATTCTGAGCAATATAAATGAGTGTACTGAAAGCCCGAAAATTGCGGATTTAGTGTATTTTCATGCATATCAAGATTAATGCTGATTCTTATGTAAATTGATGTGTAGAATCATATGGTCTCATTTAAAATTGATTCTGAGCAATATAAATGAGTGTACTGAAATCCGGAAAATTGCGCATTTAGTGTATTTTCATGCATATCAAGATTAATGCTGATTCTTATGTAAATTGATGTGTAGAATCATACGGTCTCATTTAAAATTGATTCTGAGCAATATAAATGAGTGTACTGAAAGCCGGAATATTGCGCATTTAGTGTATTTTCATGCATATCAAGATTAATGCTGATTCTTATGTAAATTGATGTGTAGAATCATATGGTTACATTTAAAATTGATTCTGAGCAATATAAATGAGTGTACTGAAAGCCCGAAATTTGCGCATTTAGTGTATTTTCATGCATATCAACATTAATGCTGATTCTTATGTAAATTGATGTGTAGAATCATATGGTCTCATTTAAAATTGATTCTGAGCAATATAAATGAGTGTACTGAAATCCGGAAAATTGCGCATTTAGTGTATTTTCATGCATATCAAGATTAATGCTGATTCTTATGTAAATTGATGTGTAGAATCATACGGTCTCATTTAAAATTGATTCTGAGCAATATAAATGAGTGTACTGAAAGCCGGAATATTGCGCATTTAGTGTATTTTCATGCATATCAAGATTAATGCTGATTCTTATGTAAATTGATGTGTAGAATCATATGGTTACATTTAAAATTGATTCTGAGCAATATAAATGAGTGTACTGAAAGCCCGAAATTTGCGCATTTAGTGTATTTTCATGCATATCAACATTAATGCTGATTCTTATGTAAATTGATGTGTAGAATCATATGGTCTCATTTAAAATTGATTCCGAGCAATATAAATGAGTGTACTGAAAAGCCCGAAAATTGCGCATTTCGTGTATTTTCATACATATCAAGGTTAATGCTGATTCTTATGTAAATTGATGTGTAGAATCATATGGTCTCATTTAAAATTGATTCTGATCAATATAAATGAGTGTACTGAAAGTCCAAAAACTGCGCATTTAGTGTATTTTCATGCATATCAAGATTAATGCTGATTCTTATGTAAATTGATGTGCAGAATCATATGGTTACATTTAAAATTGATTCTGAGCAATATAAATGAGTGTACTGAAAGCCCGAAAATTGCGCATTTAGTGTATTTTCATGCATATCAAGATTAATGCTGATTCTTATGTAAATTGATGTGTAGAATCATATGGTGTCATTTAAAATTGATTCTGAGCAATATAAATGACTGTACTGAAAGACCAAACACTGCGCATTTAGTGTATTTTCATGCATAGCAAGATTAATGCTGATTCATATGTAAATTGATGTGTAGAATCATATGGTTACATTTAAAATTGATTCTGAGCAATATAAATGAGTGTACTGAAAGCCCGAAATTTGCGCACTTAGTGTATTTTCATGCATATCAAGATTAATGCTGATTCTTATGTAAATTGATGTGTAGAATCATATGGTCTCATCTAAAATTGATTCTGAGCAATATAAATGAGTGTACTGAAAGACCGAAAATTGCGCATTTCGTGTATTTTCATGCATATCAAGGTTAATGCTGATTCTTATGTAAATTGATGTGTAGAATCATATGGTCTCATTTAAAATTGATTCTGATCAATATAAATGAGTGTACTGAAAGTCAAAAAACTGCGCATTTAGTGTATTTTCATGCATATCAAGATTAATGCTGATTCTTATGTAAATTGATGTATAGAATCATATGGTTTCATTTAAAATTGATTCTGAGCAATATAAATGAGTGTAATGAAAACCCGAAAATTGCGCATTTAGTGTATTTTCATGCATATCAAGATTAAATGCTGAATCTTATGTAAATTGATGTGTAGAATCATACGGTCTCATTTAAAATTGATTCTGAGCAATATAAATGAGTGTACTGAAAGCTGGAATATTGCGCATTAAGTGTATTTTCATGCATATCAAGATTAATGCAGATTCTTATGTAAATTGATGTGTAGAATCATATAGTCTCATTTAAAATTGATTCTGATCAATATAAATGAGTGTACTGTAAGCCCGAAAATTGAGCATTTAGTGTATTTTCATGCATATCAAGATTAATGCTGATTCTTATGTAAATTGATGTGTAGAATCATACGGTCTCATTTAAAATTGATTCTGAGCAATATAAATGAGTGTACTGAAAGCCCGAAAATTGCGCATTTAGTGTATTTTCATGCATATCAAGATTAATGCTGATTCTTATGTAAATTGATGTGTAGAATCATATGGTATCAATTAAAATTGATTCTGAGCAATATAAATGAGTGTACTGAAAGCCCGAAAATTGCGCATTTAGTGTATTTTCATGCATATCAAGATTAATGCTGATTCTTATGTAAAATGATGTGTAGAATCATATGGTTTCAATTAAAATTGATTCTGAGCAATATAAATGAGTGTACTGAAAGCCCGAAAATTGCGCATTTAGTGTATTTTCATGCATATCAAGATTAATGCTGATTCTTAAGTAAATTGATGTGTAGAATCATATGGTCTCATTTAAAATTGATTCTGATCAATATAAATGAGTGTACTGTAAGCCCGAAAATTGCGCATTTAGTGTATTTTCATGCATAGCAAGATTAATGCTGATTCATATGTAAATTGATGTGTAGAATCATATGGTGCCATTAAAATTGATTCTGAGCAATATAAATGAGTGTACTGAAAGCCGGAAAATTGCGCATTTAGTGTATTTTCATGCATATCAAGATTAATGCTGATTCTTATGTAAATTGTTGTGTAGAATCATATGGTCTCATTTCAAATTGATTCCGAGCAATATAAATGAGTATACTGAAAGCCCGAAAATTGCGCATTTAGTGTATTTTCATGCATATCAAGATTAATGCTGATTCTTATGTAAATTGATGTGTCGAATCATATGGTTTCAATTAAAATTGATTCTGAGCAATATAAATGACTGTACTGAAAGACCAAACACTGCGCATTTAGTGTATTTTCATGCATATCAAGATTAATGCTGATTCTTATGTAAATTGATATTTAGAATAATACGGTCTCATTTGAAATTGATTCTGAGCAATATAAATGAGTGTACTGAAAGCCCGAAAATTGCGCATTTAGTGTATTTTCATGCATATCAAGAATAATGCAGATTCTTATGTAAATTGATATTTAGAATGATATGGTCTCATTTAAAATTGATTCTGAGCAATATAAATGAGTGTACTGAAAAGCCCAAAAATTGCGGATTTAGTGTATTTTCATGCATATGAAGATTAATGCTGATTCTTATGTAAATTGATGTGTAGAATCATATGGTCTCATTTAAAATTGATTCTGAGCAATATAAATGAGTGTACTGAAATCCGGAAAATTGCGCATTTAGTGTATTTTCATGCATATCAAGATTAATGCTGATTCTTATGTAAATTGATGTGTAGAATCATACGGTCTCATTTAAAATTGATTCTGAGCAATATAAATGAGTGTACTGAAAGCCGGAATATTGCGCATTTAGTGTATTTTCATGCATATCAAGATTAATGCTGATTCTTATGTAAATTGATGTGTAGAATCATATGGTTACATTTAAAATTGATTCTGAGCAATATAAATGAGTGTACTGAAAGCCCGAAAATTGCGCATTTAGTGTATTTTCATGCATATCAACATTAATGCTGATTCTTATGTAAATTGATGTGTAGAATCATATGGTCTCATTTAAAATTGATTCCGAGCAATATAAATGAGTGTACTGAAAGCCCGAAAATTGCGCATTTCGTGTATTTTCATGCATATCAAGGTTAATTCTGATTCTTATGTAAATTGATGTGTAGAATCATATGGTCTCAATTAAAATTGATTCTGATCAATATAAATGAGTGTACTGAAAGTCCAAAAACTGCGCATTTAGTGTATTTTCATGCATATCAAGATTAATGCTGATTCTTATGTAAATTGATGTGCAGAATCATATGGTTACATTTAAAATTGATTCTGAGCAATATAAATGAGTGTACTGAAAGCCCGAAATTTTCGCATTTAGTGTATTTTCATGCATATCAAGATTAATGCTGATTCTTATGTAAATTGATGTGTAGAATCATATGGTCTCATTTAAAATTGATTCCAAGCAATATAAATGAGTGTACTGAAAGCCCGAAAATTGCGCATTTAGTGTATTTTCATGCATATCAAGATTAATGCTGATTCTTATGTAAATTGATGTGTAGAATCATATGGTCTCATTTAAAATTGATTCTGAGCAATATAAATGACTGTACTGAAAGACCAAACACTGCGCATTTAGTGTATTTTCATGCATAGCAAGAGTAATGCTGATTCATATGTAAATTGATGTGTAGAATCATACGGTCTCACTTCAAATTGATTCTGAGCAATATAAATGAGTGTACTGAAAGCCCAGAAATTGCGCATTTAGTGTATTTTCATGCATATCAAGATTAATGCTGATTCTTATGTAAATTGATGTGTAGAATCACATGGTTTCATTTCAAATTGATTCTGAGCAATATAAATGAGTGTGCTGAAAGCCCGAAAATTGCGCATTTAGTGTATTTTCATGCATATCAAGATTAATGCTGATTCTTATGTAAATTGATGTGTAGAATCATACGGTCTCATTTAAAATTGATTCTGAGCAATATAAATGAGTGTACTGAAAGCCCGAAAATTGCGCATTTAGTGTATTTTCATGCATATCAAGATTAATGCTGATTCTTATGTAAATTGATGTGTAGAATCATATGGTCTCATTTAAAATTGATTTTGAGCAATATAAATGACTGTACTGAAAGACCAAACACTGCGCATTTAGTGTATTTTCATGCATAGCAAGATTAATGCTGATTCATATGTAAATTGATGTGTAGAATCATACGGTCTCACTTCAAATTGATTCTGAGCAATATAAATGAGTGTACTGAAAGCCCAGAAATTGCGCATTTAGTGTATTTTCATGCATATCAAGATTAATGCTGATTCTTATGTAAATTGATGTGTAGAATCACATGGTTTCATTTCAAATTGATTCTGAGCAATATAAATGAGTGTGCTGAAAGCCCGAAAATTGCGCATTTAGTGTATTTTCATGCATATCAAGATTAATGCTGATTCTTATGTAAATTGATGTGTAGAATCATACGGTCTCATTTAAAATTGATTCTGAGCAATATAAATGAGTGTACTGAAAGCCCGAAAATTGCGCATTTAGTGTATTTTCATGCATATCAAGATTAATGCTGATTCTTATGTAAATTGATGTGTCGAATCATATGGTTTCAATTAAAATTGATTCTGAGCAATATAAATGACTGTACTGAAAGACCAAACACTGCGCATTTAGTGTATTTTCATGCATATCAAGATTAATGCTGATTCTTATGTAAATTGATATTTAGAATAATACGGTCTCATTTGAAATTGATTCTGAGCAATATAAATGAGTGTACTGAAAGCCCGAAAATTGCGCATTTAGTGTATTTTCATGCATATCAAGAATAATGCAGATTCTTATGTAAATTGATATTTAGAATGATATGGTCTCATTTAAAATTGATTCTGAGCAATATAAATGAGTGTACTGAAAGCCCGAAAATTGCGGATTTAGTGTATTTTCATGCATATGAAGATTAATGCTGATTCTTATGTAAATTGATGTGTAGAATCATATGGTCTCATTTAAAATTGATTCTGAGCAATATAAATGAGTGTACTGAAATCCGGAAAATTGCGCATTTAGTGTATTTTCATGCATATCAAGATTAATGCTGATTCTTATGTAAATTGATGTGTAGAATCATACGGTCTCATTTAAAATTGATTCTGAGCAATATAAATGAGTGTACTGAAAGCCCGAAAATTGCGCATTTAGTGTATTTTCATGCATATCAAGATTAATGCTGATTCTTATGTAAATTGATGTGTCGAATCATATGGTTTCAATTAAAATTGATTCTGAGCAATATAAATGACTGTACTGAAAGACCAAACACTGCGCATTTAGTGTATTTTCATGCATATCAAGATTAATGCTGATTCTTATGTAAATTGATATTTAGAATAATACGGTCTCATTTGAAATTGATTCTGAGCAATATAAATGAGTGTACTGAAAGCCCGAAAATTGCGCATTTAGTGTATTTTCATGCATATCAAGAATAATGCAGATTCTTATGTAAATTGATATTTAGAATGATATGGTCTCATTTAAAATTGATTCTGAGCAATATAAATGAGTGTACTGAAAGCCCGAAAATTGCGGATTTAGTGTATTTTCATGCATATGAAGATTAATGCTGATTCTTATGTAAATTGATGTGTAGAATCATATGGTCTCATTTAAAATTGATTCTGAGCAATATAAATGAGTGTACTGAAATCCGGAAAATTGCGCATTTAGTGTATTTTCATGCATATCAAGATTAATGCTGATTCTTATGTAAATTGATGTGTAGAATCATACGGTCTCATTTAAAATTGATTCTGAGCAATATAAATGAGTGTACTGAAAGCCGGAATATTGCGCATTTAGTGTATTTTCATGCATATCAAGATTAATGCTGATTCTTATGTAAATTGATGTGTAGAATCATATGGTTACATTTAAAATTGATTCTGAGCAATATAAATGAGTGTACTGAAAGCCCGAAAATTGCGCATTTAGTGTATTTTCATGCATATCAACATTAATGCTGATTCTTATGTAAATTGATGTGTAGAATCATATGGTCTCATTTAAAATTGATTCCGAGCAATATAAATGAGTGTACTGAAAGCCCGAAAATTGCGCATTTCGTGTATTTTCATGCATATCAAGGTTAATTCTGATTCTTATGTAAATTGATGTGTAGAATCATATGGTCTCAATTAAAATTGATTCTGATCAATATAAATGAGTGTACTGAAAGTCCAAAAACTGCGCATTTAGTGTATTTTCATGCATATCAAGATTAATGCTGATTCTTATGTAAATTGATGTGCAGAATCATATGGTTACATTTAAAATTGATTCTGAGCAATATAAATGAGTGTACTGAAAGCCCGAAATTTTCGCATTTAGTGTATTTTCATGCATATCAAGATTAATGCTGATTCTTATGTAAATTGATGTGTAGAATCATATGGTCTCATTTAAAATTGATTCCAAGCAATATAAATGAGTGTACTGAAAGCCCGAAAATTGCGCATTTAGTGTATTTTCATGCATATCAAGATTAATGCTGATTCTTATGTAAATTGATGTGTAGAATCACATGGTTTCATTTCAAATTGATTCTGAGCAATATAAATGAGTGTGCTGAAAGCCCGAAAATTGCGCATTTAGTGTATTTTCATGCATATCAAGATTAATGCTGATTCTTATGTAAATTGATGTGTAGAATCATACGGTCTCATTTAAAATTGATTCTGAGCAATATAAATGAGTGTACTGAAAGCCCGAAAATTGCGCATTTAGTGTATTTTCATGCATATCAAGATTAATGCTGATTCTTATGTAAATTGATGTGTAGAATCATATGGTCTCATTTAAAATTGATTCTGAGCAATATAAATGACTGTACTGAAAGACCAAACACTGCGCATTTAGTGTATTTTCATGCATAGCAAGATTAATGCTGATTCATATGTAAATTGATGTGTAGAATCATACGGTCTCACTTCAAATTGATTCTGAGCAATATAAATGAGTGTACTGAAAGCCCAGAAATTGCGCATTTAGTGTATTTTCATGCATATCAAGATTAATGCTGATTCTTATGTAAATTGATGTGTAGAATCACATGGTTTCATTTCAAATTGATTCTGAGCAATATAAATGAGTGTGCTGAAAGCCCGAAAATTGCGCATTTAGTGTATTTTCATGCATATCAAGATTAATGCTGATTCTTATGTAAATTGATGTGTAGAATCATACGGTCTCATTTAAAATTGATTCTGAGCAATATAAATGAGTGTACTGAAAGCCCGAAAATTGCGCATTTAGTGTATTTTCATGCATATCAAGATTAATGCTGATTCTTATGTAAATTGATGTGTCGAATCATATGGTTTCAATTAAAATTGATTCTGAGCAATATAAATGACTGTACTGAAAGACCAAACACTGCGCATTTAGTGTATTTTCATGCATATCAAGATTAATGCTGATTCTTATGTAAATTGATATTTAGAATAATACGGTCTCATTTGAAATTGATTCTGAGCAATATAAATGAGTGTACTGAAAGCCCGAAAATTGCGCATTTAGTGTATTTTCATGCATATCAAGAATAATGCAGATTCTTATGTAAATTGATATTTAGAATGATATGGTCTCATTTAAAATTGATTCTGAGCAATATAAATGAGTGTACTGAAAGCCCGAAAATTGCGGATTTAGTGTATTTTCATGCATATGAAGATTAATGCTGATTCTTATGTAAATTGATGTGTAGAATCATATGGTCTCATTTAAAATTGATTCTGAGCAATATAAATGAGTGTACTGAAATCCGGAAAATTGCGCATTTAGTGTATTTTCATGCATATCAAGATTAATGCTGATTCTTATGTAAATTGATGTGTAGAATCATACGGTCTCATTTAAAATTGATTCTGAGCAATATAAATGAGTGTACTGAAAGCCGGAATATTGCGCATTTAGTGTATTTTCATGCATATCAAGATTAATGCTGATTCTTATGTAAATTGATGTGTAGAATCATATGGTTACATTTAAAATTGATTCTGAGCAATATAAATGAGTGTACTGAAAGCCCGAAAATTGCGCATTTAGTGTATTTTCATGCATATCAACATTAATGCTGATTCTTATGTAAATTGATGTGTAGAATCATATGGTCTCATTTAAAATTGATTCCGAGCAATATAAATGAGTGTACTGAAAGCCCGAAAATTGCGCATTTCGTGTATTTTCATGCATATCAAGGTTAATTCTGATTCTTATGTAAATTGATGTGTAGAATCATATGGTCTCAATTAAAATTGATTCTGATCAATATAAATGAGTGTACTGAAAGTCCAAAAACTGCGCATTTAGTGTATTTTCATGCATATCAAGATTAATGCTGATTCTTATGTAAATTGATGTGCAGAATCATATGGTTACATTTAAAATTGATTCTGAGCAATATAAATGAGTGTACTGAAAGCCCGAAATTTTCGCATTTAGTGTATTTTCATGCATATCAAGATTAATGCTGATTCTTATGTAAATTGATGTGTAGAATCATATGGTCTCATTTAAAATTGATTCCAAGCAATATAAATGAGTGTACTGAAAGCCCGAAAATTGCGCATTTAGTGTATTTTCATGCATATCAAGATTAATGCTGATTCTTATGTAAATTGATGTGTAGAATCATATGGTCTCATTTAAAATTGATTCTGAGCAATATAAATGACTGTACTGAAAGACCAAACACTGCGCATTTAGTGTATTTTCATGCATAGCAAGATTAATGCTGATTCATATGTAAATTGATGTGTAGAATCATACGGTCTCACTTCAAATTGATTCTGAGCAATATAAATGAGTGTACTGAAAGCCCAGAAATTGCGCATTTAGTGTATTTTCATGCATATCAAGATTAATGCTGATTCTTATGTAAATTGATGTGTAGAATCACATGGTTTCATTTCAAATTGATTCTGAGCAATATAAATGAGTGTGCTGAAAGCCCGAAAATTGCGCATTTAGTGTATTTTCATGCATATCAAGATTAATGCTGATTCTTATGTAAATTGATGTGTAGAATCATACGGTCTCATTTAAAATTGATTCTGAGCAATATAAATGAGTGTACTGAAAGCCCGAAAATTGCGCATTTAGTGTATTTTCATGCATATCAAGATTAATGCTGATTCTTATGTAAATTGATGTGTAGAATCATATGGTTTCATTTAAAATTGATTCTGAGCAAAATAAATGAGTGTACTGAAAGCCGGAAAATTGCGCATTTAGTGTATTTTCATGCATATCCAGATTAATGCTGATTCTTATGTAAATTGATGTTTAGAATCATATGGTCTCATTTACAATTGATTCTGAGCAATATAAATGAGTGTACTGAAAGCCCGAGAATTGCGCATTAATGTATTTTCATGCATATCAAGATTAATGCTGATTCTTATGTAAATTGATGTGTAGAATAATATGGTCTCATTTAAAATTTATTCTGAGCAATATAAATGAGTGTACTGAAAGCCCGATATTTGCGCATTTAGTGTATTTTCATGCATATCAACATTAATGCTGATTCTTATGTAAATTGATGTGTAGAATCATATGGTCTCATTTAAAATTGATTCGAAGCAATATAAATGAGTGTACTGAAAGCCCGTAAAATTGCGCATTTAGTGTATTTTCATGCATATCAAGATTAATGCTGATTCTTTTGTAAATTGATGTGTAGAATCATATGGTCTCATTTAAAATTGATTCTGAGCAATATAAATGACTGTACTGAAAGACCAAACACTGCGCATTTAGTGTATTTTCATGCATAGCAAGATTAATGCTGATTCATATGTAAATTGATGTGTAGAATCATACGGTCTCATTTCAAATTGATTCTGAGCAATATAAATGAGTGTACTGAAAGCCCGAAAATTGCGCATTTAGTGTATTTTCATGCATATCAAGATTAATGCTGACTCTTATGTAAATTGATGTGTAGAATCACATGGTTTCATTTAAAATTGATTCTGAGCAATATAAATGAGTGTGCTGAAAGCCCGAAAATTGCGCATTTAGTGTATTTTCATGCATATCAAGATTAATGCTGATTCTTATGTAAATTGATGTGTAGAATCATACGGTCTCATTTCAAATTGATTCCGAGCAATATAAATGAGTATACTGAAAGCCCGAAAATTGCGCATTTAGTGTATTTTCATGCATATCAAGATTAATGCTGATTCTTATGTAAATTGATGTGTCGAATCATATGTTTTCAATTAAAATTGATTCTGAGCAATATAAATGACTGTACTGAAAGACCAAACACTGCGCATTTAGTGTATTTTCATGCATATCAAGATTAATGCTGATTCTTATGTAAATTGATATTTAGAATAATACGGTCTCATTTGAAATTGATTCTGAGCAATATAAATGAGTGTACTGAAAGCCCGAAAATTGCGCATTTAGTGTATTTTCATGCATATCAAGAATAATGCAGATTCTTATGTAAATTGATATTTAGAATGATATGGTCTCATTTAAAATTGATTCTGAGCAATATAAATGAGTGTACTGAAAGCCCGAAAATTGCGGATTTAGTGTATTTTCATGCATATGAAGATTAATGCAGATTCTTATGTAAATTGATGTGTAGAATCATATGGTCTCATTTAAAATTGATTCTGAGCAATATAAATGAGTGTACTGAAATCCGGAAAATTGCGCATTTAGTGTATTTTCATGCATATCAAGATTAATGCTGATTCTTATGTAAATTGATGTGTAGAATCATACGGTCTCATTTAAAATTGATTCTGAGCAATATAAATGAGTGTACCGAAAGCCGGAATATTGCGCATTTAGTGTATTTTCATGCATATCAAGATTAATGCTGATTCTTATGTAAATTGATGTGTAGAATCATATGGTTACATTTAAAATTGATTCTGAGCAATATAAATGAGTGTACTGAAAGCCCGAAAATTGCGCATTTAGTGTATTTTCATGCATATCAACATTAATGCTGATTCTTATGTAAATTGATGTGTAGAATCATATGGTCTCATTTAAAATTGATTCCGAGCAATATAAATGAGTGTACTGAAAGCCCGAAAATTGCGCATTTCGTGTATTTTCATGCATATCAAGGTTAATGCTGATTCTTATGTAAATTGATGTGTAGAATCATATGGTCTCATTTAAAATTGATTCTGATCAATATAAATGAGTGTACTGAAAGTCCAAAAACTGCGCATTTAGTGTATTTTCATGCATATCAAGATTAATGCTGATTCTTATGTAAAATGATGTGCAGAATCATATGGTTACATTTAAAATTGATTCTGAGCAATATAAATGAGTGTACTGAAAGCCCGAAATTTTCGCATTTAGTGTATTTTCATGCATATCAAGATTAATGCTGATTCTTATGTAAATTGATGTGTAGAATCATATGGTCTCATTTAAAATTGATTCCAAGCAATATAAATGAGTATACTGAAAGCCCGAAAATTGCGCATTTAGTGTATTTTCATGCATATCAAGATTAATGCTGATTCTTATGTAAATTGATGTGTCGAATCATATGGTCTCATTTAAAATTGATTCTGAGCAATATAAATGACTGTACTGAAAGACCAAACACTGCGCATTTAGTGTATTTTCATGCATATCAAGATTAATGCTGATTCTTATGTAAATTGATATTTAGAATAATACGGTCTCATTTGAAATTGATTCTGAGCAATATAAATGAGTGTACTGAAAGCCCGAAAATTGCGCATTTAGTGTATTTTCATGCATATCAAGAATAATGCAGATTCTTATGTAAATTGATATTTAGAATGATATGGTCTCATTTAAAATTGATTCTGAGCAATATAAATGAGTGTACTGAAAGCCCGAAAATTGCGGATTTAGTGTATTTTCATGCATATGAAGATTAATGCTGATTCTTATGTAAATTGATGTGTAGAATCATATGGTCTCATTTAAAATTGATTCTGAGCAATATAAATGAGTGTACTGAAATCCGGAAAATTGCGCATTTAGTGTATTTTCATGCATATCAAGATTAATGCTGATTCTTATGTAAATTGATGTGTAGAATCATACGGTCTCATTTAAAATTGATTCTGAGCAATATAAATGAGTGTACTGAAAGCCGGAATATTGCGCATTTAGTGTATTTTCATGCATATCAAGATTAATGCTGATTCTTATGTAAATTGATGTGTAGAATCATATGGTTACATTTAAAATTGATTCTGAGCAATATAAATGAGTGTACTGAAAGCCCGAAAATTGCGCATTTAGTGTATTTTCATGCATATCAACATTAATGCTGATTCTTATGTAAATTGATGTGTAGAATCATATGGTCTCATTTAAAATTGATTCCGAGCAATATAAATGAGTGTACTGAAAGCCCGAAAATTGCGCATTTCGTGTATTTTCATGCATATCAAGGTTAATGCTGATTCTTATGTAAATTGATGTGTAGAATCATATGGTCTCATTTAAAATTGATTCTGATCAATATAAATGAGTGTACTGAAAGTCCAAAAACTGCGCATTTAGTGTATTTTCATGCATATCAAGATTAATGCTGATTCTTATGTAAATTGATGTGCAGAATCATATGGTTACATTTAAAATTGATTCTGAGCAATATAAATGAGTGTACTGAAAGCCCGAAATTTTCGCATTTAGTGTATTTTCATGCATATCAAGATTAATGCTGATTCTTATGTAAATTGATGTGTAGAATCATATGGTCTCATTTAAAATTGATTCCAAGCAATATAAATGAGTATACTGAAAGCCCGAAAATTGCGCATTTAGTGTATTTTCATGCATATCAAGATTAATGCTGATTCTTATGTAAATTGATGTGTCGAATCATATGGTCTCATTTAAAATTGATTCTGAGCAATATAAATGACTGTACTGAAAGACCAAACACTGCGCATTTAGTGTATTTTCATGCATATCAAGATTAATGCTGATTCTTATGTAAATTGATATTTAGAATAATACGGTCTCATTTGAAATTGATTCTGAGCAATATAAATGAGTGTACTGAAAGCCCGAAAATTGCGCATTTAGTGTATTTTCATGCATATCAAGAATAATGCAGATTCTTATGTAAATTGATATTTAGAATGATATGGTCTCATTTAAAATTGATTCTGAGCAATATAAATGAGTGTACTGAAAGCCCGAAAATTGCGGATTTAGTGTATTTTCATGCATATGAAGATTAATGCTGATTCTTATGTAAATTGATGTGTAGAATCATATGGTCTCATTTAAAATTGATTCTGAGCAATATAAATGAGTGTACTGAAATCCGGAAAATTGCGCATTTAGTGTATTTTCATGCATATCAAGATTAATGCTGATTCTTATGTAAATTGATGTGTAGAATCATACGGTCTCATTTAAAATTGATTCTGAGCAATATAAATGAGTGTACTGAAAGCCGGAATATTGTGCATTTAGTGTATTTTCATGCATATCAAGATTAATGCTGATTCTTATGTAAATTGATGTGTAGAATCATATGGTTACATTTAAAATTGATTCTGAGCAATATAAATGAGTGTACTGAAAGCCCGAAAATTGCGCATTTAGTGTATTTTCATGCATATCAACATTAATGCTGATTCTTATGTAAATTGATGTGTAGAATCATATGGTCTCATTTAAAATTGATTCCGAGCAATATAAATGAGTGTACTGAAAGCCCGAAAATTGCGCATTTCGTGTATTTTCATGCATATCAAGGTTAATGCTGATTCTTATGTAAATTGATGTGTAGAATCATATGGTCTCATTTAAAATTGATTCTGATCAATATAAATGAGTGTACTGAAAGTCCAAAAACTGCGCATTTAGTGTATTTTCATGCATATCAAGATTAATGCTGATTCTTATGTAAATTGATGTGCAGAATCATATGGTTACATTTAAAATTGATTCTGAGCAATATAAATGAGTGTACTGAAAGCCCGAAATTTTAGCATTTAGTGTATTTTCATGCATATCAAGATTAATGCTGATTCTTATGTAAATTGATGTGTAGAATCATATGGTCTCATTTAAAATTGATTCTGAGCAATATAAATGACTGTACTGAAAGACCAAACACTGCGCATTTAGTGTATTTTCATGCATAGCAAGATTAATGCTGATTCATATGTAAATTGATGTGTAGAATCATACGGTCTCACTTCAAATTGATTCTGAGCAATATAAATGAGTGTACTGAAAGCCCAAAAATTGCGCATTTAGTGTATTTTCATGCATATCAAGATTAATGCTGATTCTTATGTAAATTGATGTGTAGAATCACATGGTTTCATTTCAAATTGATTCTGAGCAATATAAATGAGTGTGCTGAAAGCCCGATAATTGCGCATTTAGTGTATTTTCATGCATATCAAGATTAATGCTGATTCTTATGTAAATTGATGTGTAGAATCATATGGTCTCATTTAAAATTGTTTCTGAGCAATATAAATGAGTGTACTGAAAGCCGGAAAATTGCGCATTTAGTGTATTTTCATGCATATCAAGATTAATGCTGATTCTTATGTAAATTGATATGTAGAAACATATGGTTTCATTTAAAATTGATTCTGAGCAATATAAATGAGTGTACTGAAAGCCCGAAAATTGCGGTTAGGGTTAGGGTTAGGGTTAGGGTTAGGGTTAGGGTTAGGGTTCGGACGTTAATTCGTGGTTATGTTTAGGTTTCGGACTTTAAGTAATGGTTATGATTAGGGGTAGGTTTAAGAGTTAGGGGAAGTGGATATGGTTAGGGGTAGGTTTAGAGTTATGCGTAGGGTTAGGGGTAGGGGTTAGGGGTAGGTTTGGGGTTATGGTTATAAGTAGGGTTATGATTAGGGTTAAGATTTCGTTCGGGGTTAGGGTTAGGGTTAGGGTTTGGGTTAGGTTAGAGGTTAGGTTTTGGGTTGGGTTGGGTGTTATAAGTAGGGTTACAGTTTAGGTTTGGGTTAGGGTTAGGGTTAAGGTTAGGGTTAGGGGTAATGGTTAGGTTTATGGCGGTTTGTGGATGGGGTTAGGGTTAAGGATTAAGGTTAGGGTTACGGGGTGGGGATAGTTGTCAGATTTTGGTTGGGGTCGGGAACGGGTTAGGGTTAGTGGGAGGGATTAGTTTTAGGGTTAGGGTTAGGGTCAGGGTTAGGGTTTCGGTAGGGGTTAGGGTTAGGGTTAGGGTTAGGGTTGGGGTCGGTGGCGGGATCGGGGTGGGAATAATTTTCAGGTAGGGTTAGGGTTAGGGTTAGGGTTAGAGTTAGGGTAGGTGTTATGTTTAGGTTTAATGATGGGGGTGTGACTGCTTCGGGGTGTGGGTGGGGGTCGGATTAGGGGGTGGGGGTGGGTGGGTCGGGGTGTTGATAGTTAACAGGTTTTGGGTGGGGTTCGGGGACTGGATAGGGTTACGTTTAAGGTTAGGGTTAGGGTAAGGGTTAGGGTTAGGGTAAGGGTTAGCGTTAGGGTTAGGGTTAGGGTAGGGGTTATAGGTAGGAGTAATGGTGGGGGTGTCTTTGTGGTTCGGTGTGGGGTCGGGGTCAGCGGGGGGTGAGGTTGGGGGTGGTGCTGGAGGGTTAGGGTTAGGGTCGGGGTTATGGTTAGGGTTAGGTGTGGGGGTAGATGTCTAGTTCGGGGTGTGGTCGGGTTGGGGTGTGGGTCGGGGTCGGGGTGGTGGTCGGGTAGGGATAGTTTTCAGGATTTAAGGTTAGGGGTTGGGGTTAGGCTTATGGTAGGGTTAATGTTAGGGTTACGGTTAGGGTTAGGGTAGGGGTTATTGGAAGGGGTAATGGTGGGGGTGGCTGACTGGTTCGGGGTGGGGGTCGGGGTCGGGGTCGGGGTCTGCGTGGGGGTCGGGTTCTGGGTGGGGGTGGGGGTCGGATTTAGGGTTAGGGTTAGGGTAGGGTTAATGTTAGGGTTAAGGTTAGGGTAGGGGTTATTGGTTTAAGGTTAGTGTTAGGGTTAGGGTAGGGTTAATGTTAGGGTTAGGGTTAGGGTAGGGGTTATTGGTAGGGGTAAAAGTGGGGGTGGCTGACTGGTTATGTGTGGGGGTCGCCGTCTAGATCGGGGTGGGGGTCGGGTTCGGGGGGTCGGGTTCGGGGTGGGTGTGGGGATCGGGGTGGGGATATTTTCAAGTTTTAAGGTTAGGGTTGGGGTTAGGGTTAGGGTAGGGTTACGGTTAGGGTTAGGGTTAGGGTTAGGGTTATTGGTAGGGGTAAAAGTGGGGGTGGATGACTTATTAGGTGTGGGGGGTCGATGTCTAGTTCGGGGTGGGGGTCGGGTTCGGGGTGGGGGTGGAGTCGAGTTCGGGGTGTGGGTCGGGTTCGGGGTGTGGGTCGGGGTCGGGTGGGGATAGTTTTCAGTATTTAAGTTTAGGGGTTGGGGTTAGGGTTAGGGTAGGGTTAAGGGTAGGGTTACGGTTAGGGTTAGGGTAGGGGTTATTGGTAGGGGTAATGGTGGGGGTGGCTGACTGGTTCGGGGTGGGGGTCGTTGTAAAGTTCAGGGTGATGTGGGGGTCGGGGTCGGGGTGGGTGTCAGGTTCGGTGTGGGGGTCGGGGTTAGGGTTAGGGTTAGGGTAGGGTTGATGTTAGGGTTAGGGTTAGGGTAGGGGTTATTGGTAGGGGTAAAGGGGGGGTGGCTGAATGGTTATGTATGGGGGTCGCTGACTATTTCGGGGTGGGGGTCGGGTTCGGGGGGTCAGGTTCGGGATGGGGGTGGGGATCGGGGCGGGGATAGTTTTCAGGTTTTAAGGTTAGGGTTGGGGTTAGGGTTAGGGTAGGGTTAGGGTTAGGGTTAGGGTTATTGATAGGGGTAAAAGTGGGGGTGGATGACTTGTTAAGTGTGGGGGGTCGATGTCTAGTTCGGGGTGGGGGTCGGGTTCGGGGTGGGGGTCGGGGTCGAGTTCGGGGTGTGGGTCGGGTTCGGGGTGTGGGTCGGGGTCGGGTGGGGATAGTTTTCAGGATTTAAGTTTAGGGGTTGGGGTTAGGGTTAGGGTAGGGTTAAGGTTAGGGTTACGGTTAGGGTTAGGGTAGGGGTTATTGCTAGGGGTAATGGTGGGGGTGGCTGACTGGTTCGGGGTGGGGGTCGTTGTAAAGTTCAGGGTGATGTGGGGGTCGGGGTCGGGGTCGGGGTGGGGTTCAGGTTCGGGGTGGGGGTCGGGGTTAGGATTAGGGTTAGGGTAGGGTTGATGTTAGGGTTAGGGTTAGGGTAGGGGTTATTGGTAGGGGTAAAGGGGGGGGTGGCTGACTGGTTATGTGTGGTGGTCGCTTACTAGTTCGGGGTGGGGGTCGGGTTCTGGGGGGTCAGGTTCGGGGTGGGGGTGGGGATCGGGGTGGGGATAGTTTTCACGTTTTAAGGTTTGGGTTGGGGTTAGGGTTAGTGTAGGGTTGGGTTAGGGTAGGGGTTATTGGTAGGGGTAAAAGTGGGGGTGGCTGACTGAGTATGTGTGGGGGTCGCTGTCAATTTCGTGGTGGGGGTCGGGTTCGGGTGGTCAGGTTCGGGGTGGGGGTGTGGATCGGGGTGGGGATAGTTGTCAGGATTTAAGGTTAGGGTTTGGGGTTAGGGTTAGGGTAGGGTTAGGGTTAGGGTTAGGGTAGGGTTATTGGTAGGGGTAAACGTGGGGGTGGATGACTTATTAGGTGTGGGGGGTAGATGTCTAGTTCGGGGTGTGGTCGGGTTCGTGGTGGGGGTCGGGTTCGGGGTGGGGTCGGGGTCGGGTTCGGAGTGTGGGTCGGGGTCGGGTTCGTTGTGTGGGTCGGGGTCGGTGTGGGGGTCGGGGACGGGTTCGGGGTGTGGGTCGGTGTCGGAA
>JBBBDQ010030770.1:10000-11628 GCA_037127315.1 Ascarosepion bandense | reverse complement strand
GATACATAGATGTTGTGGATTCCGATGGGGAACCGCACAAAATAATGAACAACAAAAATAGATAGATAGATAGATAGATAGATAGATAGATAGATAGATAGATAGATAGATAGATAGATAGATAGATAGATATATGTCGTGGATTCCGGGTGAGGAACCGCACAAATAATGAACAACAAAAATAGATAGATAGATAGATAGATAGATAGATAGATAGATAGATAGATAGATAGATAGATAGATAGATAGATAGATGTTGTGGATTCGGGTGAGGAACCGCACAAAATAATGAACAACATAAATAGATAGATAGATAGATAGATAGATAGATAGATAGATAGATAGATAGATAGATAGATAGATAGATGTTGTGGATTCCGGGTGAGGAACCGCAGAAAATAATGAACAACAAAAATAGATAGAAGATAGATAGATAGATAGATAGATAGATAGATAGATAGATAGATAGATAGATAGATAGATGTTGTGGATTCCGGGTGAGGAACCGCAGAAAATAATGAACAATAAAAATAGATAGATAGATAGATAGATAGATAGATAGATAGATAGATAGATGTTGTGGATTCCGGGTGAGGAACCGCGAAAACGAACAACAAAAATAGATAGATAGATAGATAGATAGATAGATAGATAGATAGATAGATAGATAGATAGATAGATAGATAGATAGATAGATAGATAGATGTTGTGGATTCCGGGTGAGGAACCGCAGAAAATAATGAACAATAAAAATAGATAGATAGATAGATAGATAGATAGATAGATAGATAGATAGATAGATAGATAGATAGATAGATGTTGTGGATTCCGGGTGAGGAACCGCACAAAATAATGAACAACAAAAATAGATAGATAGATAGATAGATAGATAGATAGATAGATAGATAGATAGATAGATAGATAGATAGATAGATAGATGTTGTGGATTCCGGGTGACGAACCACACAAAATAATGAACAACAAAAATAGATAGATAGATAGATAGATAGATAGATAGATAGATAGATAGATAGATAGACGTTGTGGATTCAGGTGAGGAACCGCACAAAATAATGAACAACAAAAATAGATAGATAGATAAATAGATAGATAGATAGATAGATAGATAGATAGATAGATAGATAGATAGATAGATAGATAGATGTTGTGGATTCCGGGTGAGGAACCACTTACAAAATAATGAACAACAAAAATAGATAGATAGATAGATAGATAGATGGATAGATAGATAGATAGATAGATAGATAGATAGATAGATAGATAGATAGATAGATAGATGTTGTGGATTCCGGGTGAGGAACCGCGAAAATAATGAACAACAAAAATAGATAGATAGATAGATAGATAGATAGATAGATAGATAGATAGATAGATAGATAGATAGATGTTGTGGATTCCGGGTGAGGAACCGCAGAAAATAATGAACAATAAAAATAGATAGATAGATAGATAGATAGATAGATAGATAGATAGATAGATAGATGTTGTGGATTCCGTGTGAGGAACCGCACAAAATAATGAACAACAAAAATAGATAGATAGATAGATAGATAGATAGATAGATAGATAGATAGATAGATAGATAGATAGATAGATAGATAGATGTT
>JBBBDQ010030770.1:0-2500 GCA_037127315.1 Ascarosepion bandense | reverse complement strand
AGATAGATAGATAGATAGATAGATAGATGTTGTGGATTCCGGGTGAGGAACCGCAGAAAATAATGAACAACAAAAATAGATAGATAGATAGATAGATAGATAGATAGATAGATAGATAGATAGATAGATAGATAGATAGATAGATGTTGTGGATTCCGGGTGAGGAACCGCAGAAAATAATGAACAATAAAAATAGATAGATAGATAGATAGATAGATAGATAGATAGATAGATAGATAGATAGATAGATAGATAGATTGTTGTATTCCGGGTGAGGAACCGCACAAAATAATGAACAACAAAAATAGAGATAGATAGATAGATAGATAGATAGATAGATAGATAGATCGATAGATAGATAGATAGATAGATAGATAGATAGATAGATAGATGTATGGATTCAATTAATAAACCACACAAAATAATGAACAACAAAATAGATAGATAGATAGATAGATAGATAGATAGATAGATAGATAGATAGATAGACGTTGTGGATTCCGGGTGAGGAACCGCACAAAATAAATGAACATCAAAAATAGATAGATAGATAGATAGATAGATAGATAGATAGATAGATAGATAGATAGATAGATAGATAGATGTTGTGGATTCCGGGTGAGGAACCACTTTCTGATAATGAACAACAAAAATAGATAGATAGATAGATAGATAGATAGATAGATAGATAGATAGATAGATAGATAGATGAATGTTATTGATTCCGGGTGAGGAACCGCAGAAAATAATGAACAACAAAATAGATAGATAGATAGATAGATAGATAGATAGATAGATAGATAGATAGATAGATAGATAGATAGATAGATAGATATTTGTGGATTCAGTGAGAGACAGAAAATAATAGACAATAAAAATAGATAGATAGATAGATAGATAGATAGATAGATAGATAGATAGATAGATAGATAGATAGATGTTGTGGATTCCGGGTGAGAACCGCACAAAATAATGAACAACAAAAATAGATAGATAGATAGATAGATAGATAGATAGATAGATAGATAGATAGATGTTGTGGATTCCGGGTGAGGAACCGCAGAAAATAATGAACAATAGAAATAGATAGATAGATAGATAGATAGATAGATAGATAGATAGATAGATAGATAGATAGATAGATAGATAGATAGATGTTGTGGATTTCGGGTGAGAACCCGCACAAAATAATGAACAACAAAAATAGATAGATAGATAGATAGATAGATAGATAGATAGATAGATAGATAGATAGATAGATAGATAGATGTTGTGGATTCCGGGTGAAGACAGAAAATAATGAACAATAAAAATAGATGGATAGATAGATAGATAGATAGATAGATAGATAGATAGATAGATAGATAGATAGATAGATAGATAGATAGATAGATGTTGTTGATTCCGGGTGAGAACCACTAAATAATAGACAACAAAAATAGATAGATAGATAGATAGATAGATAGATAGATAGATAGATAGATAGATAGATAGATAGATAGATAGATAGATGTTGTGGATTCCGGGTGACAGACAGAAAATAATGAACAACAAAAATAGATAGATAGATAGATAGATAGATAGATAGATAGATAGATAGATAGATAGATAGATAGATAGATAGATAGATAGATAGATAGATGTTGTGGATTCCGGGTGGGGAACCACACAAAATAATAGACAACAAAAATAGATAGATAGATAGATAGATAGATAGATAGATAGATAGATAGATAGATAGATAGATGTTGTGGATTCGGGTGACGAACCGCACAAAATAATAGACAACAAAAATAGATAGATAGATAGATAGATAGATAGATAGATAGATAGATAGATAGATAGATAGATAGATAGATAGATAGACGTTGTGGATTCCGGGTGAGGAACCGCACAAAATAATGAACAACAAAAATAGATAGATAGATAGATAGATAGATAGATAGATAGATAGATGTTGTGGATTCCGATGGGGAACCGCACAAAATAATGAACAACAAAAATAGATAGATAGATAGATAGATAGATAGATAGATAGATAGATAGATAGATAGATAGATAGATAGATAGATTGTTGGTGGATTCCGGGTGAGGAACCGCACAAAATAATGAACAACAAAAATAGATAGATAGATAGATAGATAGATAGATAGATAGATAGATAGATAGATAGATGTTGTGGATTCCGATGGGGAACCGCACAAAATAATGAACAACAAAAACAGATAGATAGATAGATAGATAGATAGATAGATAGATAGATAGATAGATAGATAGATAGATAGATAGATAGATGTTGTGGATTCCGATGGGGAACCGCACAAAATAATGAACAACAAAAATAGATAGATAGATAGATAGATAGATAGATAGATAGATAGATAGATAGATAGATAGATAGATAGATGTCGTGGATTCCGGGTGAGGAACCGCACAAAATAATGAACAACAAAAATAGATAGATAGATAGATAGATAGATAGATAGATAGATAGATAGAT
>JBBBDQ010030767.1:2500-171522 GCA_037127315.1 Ascarosepion bandense | reverse complement strand
AAAAGTAAGAAATAAAGATATAAATGGGGATTTGTTTTGTTTGTTTTTAGATTTAATGAAGCTCCTTTGAAACGATTTAAACCAAAAAATCAGAATCTAAAAACAGAACTTTTTGTATATATAGAAAGAGAGAACAAAAGAGACGTGTGGCGAACTTATTTAATGAAGTGTCCTTCAAATACTATTTGCCTAGGGGACACTTATTGTCTAAATCTGTTCTTGATATATATATCTTATTTGCAAAACATTATAAACGCCATATTTCTTATAATATATATATATATATATATATATATATATATATATATATATATATATTATTTATAAAAGCAATGAAAAGCTTTTTTTAATTTAATAATATCATAGTTTTATTGCATTTTTTATTTTACGATTCCGAGCAGATTTTCTGTAAATGATGTTTCTGTTCAAAAACAAAAAAATGCTAATTTAAATTCTCCAATGAATGCTGCTTTTAAATAAAATAAATAGGAAGAGGCTGAAATTTTATTTCCTTGAAAAATGTCATAAAATTAAATAAGTATTTAGAAAATCTTGGTAATATTTTTCTTTTACATCTGTTAACCTAAAAGATTTTAAAAAAATATTTTTATCAATATTTTCTAAAACAAAAAATTTAAAAAGTAATTCAATTCATTTGTGAATAAATTTTAATTAAAAGTCACTAATACATTTTATACAATAAAATTATCAATACATATTTATAGTAGTATTACTAACAATAGATATAGCAAAATGACCAACGATACATTTTATCTTGAATTGAGAACATACAATTGCTTTAAAAATATATATGGTTGAAATCATAAAATTGTATACAAAATATTTAGATTTCGGTATTAAATAACCTATAAAGTTTGATTGGGTGATAAACAAAATCAACCAACCAAACAACCAACATGAAATAACTCTTTCATAACATTAATCCACATTAATCCTAAAATTCAAATCAAACTATATCCCAAAATATAACTTGAACAAAACTACGCCATAAACTACACATATCCCCACATCTAGTAATTATGCCCACACAAACATCTATATGCACAAAAGCTGAGTATCATCTACCATGTATTCAATTGTGAAAGCAGAATAACATATATTATATATTTATTACTTCAAAGCTCCCAAGAAAGCAAAATTTTGACATTAAATGATCCATCAGTGAGTTGACATGCCATTAAAGAAACAAATCAATTAATTTTCCATAAGGGGTGACGCACTGTGCATCTCTGTCCATGAGATGGAATAGCTGGGGGGCATTGTCGTTGGGTATCGAGAGTTTTTTTTTTTTTAACTTTAAGAGGTAGGCAGACAAGGACACTTGTGAATCACGTCTCGATATTTGGGAACACCCACAACCGGACACCGTCTGAGCAGATTGAGTTACCCGATCTGAAACTATTTAAATCTGGGCCCCACCTGCGAGGTTATGCGTTGCGTTATCAAAACCTATCACCCTAACGTGCACATTTGGCTTTGATTTATGTGTCTACTAAACCCTTATCAAACAGATTGTCATGGTATATTGGGCTTCAAATGTTTGTACACAGTGTCCTTTTGTTGGCGTGCTGCTCACTCACTCACTCACTCACTCACTCACTCACTCACACACACAATAATAATAATAATAATAATAATAATAATAATAATAATAATAATTGTATATAAATGTAGCAACAAAAAGATAGCTCAATAAATCTGTAGCTTAACAGTTATTTACTGAATCTTAACTTGATGTTTTCACTGTATAATGTTCAGGCTATATGACGAACATTTATGACTGAATTAAGAACTTTGACATGTAAAGGCATTGAGTTAAAAAATATATATTTGCTGAGTAAAATATATTTTTTAATTCATCAATACGTTGTAGGTACCTCCACAAAATCTCTAAAAAAAACAGCATAGTATGAAGAAAAAAGTTCCCAAACTATATAAAAACAAAATTTTATCGGCAAAATGTTTGCGTTATTATTAAGACGATAGATCAAAGTATTTTTAAATTATTTTAAAAACTTTTTTAGTTCTTTTTAACACGTTCGAAATTTTGGTAGAAAACATTGTTTTTCTTTCATCCGTGAGTGACGTAATTTTTTACAAGGGTTTATTACAGCAAACGTAATATTACGTAAGTCACTTTTTTGCCGGTGAAAACATTAATTTGGAAATTCTTGCAAAAATCAAATAATGATCGGATTTTGATAAAAATTTCAGGACTTATTCATAATTGATTGAAATCATTTTGAAATAATTATTTTTAGAAAACCTTGGTATTTTTTAATATGTTACCCCACCACCACCACCAATTAATTTCCGGAAATGTCTAGAAATTCGCCATCGTTTCCCCCTGAACCTAATAACTAAATTCAGAAGTCATTATGAACGCTAATCAACTTTTAATTGGTTTTATGAACAATAAACATTAAGGATATCATAGTCTGAAAAGAAAAAAAGTTCAATGAATAATTAATTTTTTACAAGAATTTTTTTCATTTTTATTATTTTTTATTATAATTATAATTTATTTATAATTATAATTATTTTATAATTTATTTTTATTATAATTTATAATTTATAAAGTTTAAAAAATCTTTTGTCCTCCTTCCTCGTTAACGCTGGGTTGTTAAATTAATGCGTGACTACTATATGTACTAATCGAAAATTGAAAAGCTTTATACAGTTAATCGAGCCAATCAATTTTTAAAATATTTTAATATTCTAATTGTGTGCATGCTGATTTTATTTGTACGAGTGGCCGTACGTGATATTTATCATTAAAAGGTCATGTGATTCAAGGGTTGTCCCCCTTACAGGAAAAAAATTCCCTATAAGGAATATTTGTATTCAGTCCCCAATTCTTTTAATTTCCACGTGTTTCTGAATCACTCAACAACAGGCTTCCCAAATCCCGCTTTCAAAATTTAAAGTAATTTATTTCCTAGTAATTTACTTTTTAGTTTCATCACCTTTTACATTAATTGTGAATGTAGGTTATATTAGAGAAATTGAAAAAGCTTTCCCTTTTCTATTTTATAAAAAATAGTGTTTGGTCTGTTTTTTTGTACATTTCAATAGCCGTTTTACTAATCCTACCATTGAAATTATAATCTTTTTATTGTTAAATTCCTACTTAAGATAACATTTCTTAAATTGAGTTAGCTCGGTTATTTCAATTTCATAGTTTTATTAAATTTTAAAAATATTTTAAAAGTAACTTTTATATTATTTTAATTTTCATTTATTCAGAAAGCAAATTCAGACGTATAACTACAAAGCTAAACTTAAATTCTATAAAATATTACATTATTGCTGAAAATATTATGTTAAATTTTTAATTTTACTATTTAGTTAAAAACTAAAAATCGAAACGTACCATTAAGCTACAATACATACAATTATGTCATGTTATCCGCCATACTTAGTGTTTTTGACGGCTTCCGTTTGTCATTAGATCATTGGTCACCTCAGATGACCCTGATAAGAGAGCTACCGTGATCAAGAAACGCTTTTGTCGTACATTTCAGACAGTAAGCAAATAATACTTGTTTCAAATCAGATTAAGGTAAGTTTAAATTTGCTAATTTTAATAAAATAATATTTCAGCGAGGTATATTTTGTTTTTGCAAGATTTTTTAAAATCGAGAATTGGCTACTGTTTACAAAATGTGTCAATCGATAAAAAATGGCCAAAAAATTGAATTTTTTTTTAGGTTCCAATCAAAATAATTTCGTTTTGAAATACACCAGAGTATTTTGTCTACTGGAATTAGTAAATTTAATCTCTTGACTTTCAATTAAAGATAAAATTAAAGCTTCAAAAACAATTTTTTTTTCAATTCAATTTAAATTTAGGTAATGAAAATGAGTGGAGGTACCTACCTTACAGACTTATTGATTTATCTACGTAAACAGAGCTGTGTTTTTAATTTTCTTTTTCTTTTTACAAACAAATAACTGGGATAATTTCTCGAAAGTCTATAAATCACCAGATAAGCAAAAAACGAGAGAGCTCTTTATTGAGTCACTGTAACGCCAAGATTTAATTCGGTCTTATTTACGCCCAATATCGTTAAATAACGCGATGTAACAGAAAAACAAATATTAACATATAAACTTAGTATAAACATATATACACACGCATACACACTAGTATTGTGTCACCCCCCCCCATATATATATATATATATATATATATATATATATAAAACAAATAACTGGGAAATGTTTTTACTATTGGCATAGACAAATATTTCTGCCATGTGTGAAGTAAATCTTTCGTCACTCTCGAGCTGTTCAACAATAAGCAAAGTTCACCTCACCACACCCAAATCATAAAGTGCATTAGGAGTGATTTTTCCTGGTTGTGAATAATTTTTGGAGTATAGATAGATAGATAGATAGATAGATAGATAGATAGATAGATAGATAGATAGATAGATAGATAACGGCCGTACAGTTGTGATTAAGATTTGAGTATCTCACACTATTACTGATGGTTTCGTTCTTACGACACACTTCTTAAATATATAACATGTTTGTACCCTTTTGTTGGTGTGCTGCTCACTCACGCATTCACTCAAGCAATAATAATAATAATAATAATAATAATAATAATTGTAGCAGAACTAAGGTCGATCATTGAACTTGTAGCCTAGCAAAGTTATTTACTGAATTTTAACTTGATGTTCTCAGTGTATAATGTTCAGGCTGTATGATGAATATTCACAACTGAATTAAGAGCATTGACATTGAGTTCAACAATATAACTGCTGAGTAAAATAACTAGTTTATTCATCAATAGGTTACAGACTTATTGATTTACCTACGTAAACATGATTATGTGCGCAGTTTTTCTTTTTTTTTTTTTTACAGACAATGAACTGAGAATCTTCAGGTGATATACGTCGTGAATATGTCAATAAAGATGGGGACAACAGTCCGAATAATGTAAATAGTTACAATACCATATCTCAGAAATATAGACAGGTGAGATTTGTAAATATACAGATACCTAAATCTTTCAAAATTAAAGGATTGATTTGACATTGTATTTGCATTATGACCTCCTGCCCTCTTCTAAAATGATAAAAAAATGTATATATTTTACGATTCTGACGATATTTTTCAAATGAACGTTAATCTTTTTTCTTCTTCTTTTTTTTTACCAGCAGGCCAATTAGCAAAGAGAGCTTGGAAAATTTGGTACTCACAGAATGAGGGCAAGAGAAACGGCGGAAAACGATGCATATACTAACAAGCGAGTTTGAGTAAATGGATGGCAAAACAGGATTTAGAAGAGCAAAAGTGGAAAATTTATTAAGAGCTAAGTGCATCCACTATCACTGGTACCATACTTGTTTTCAATTTTCACATTTTTTTATTTCAATTTCCAGGTCTTTATATCTTGACAGTTTTTCGAATTCTTTGGTTGCTATATTACAATCCGCTGGACAAGCCATATCAATTAATAAGAAAGTTTTTTTTCTTTTTGGTTTTTAACAGTAATGTCCGGCCTATTTGCTTCAATTTTTCTGTCTGTATAGATGGTGTAATCCCATAGAATGGTGACATCTTCTATTTCTGTAACCGGTGATGGATGATGTTCATACCAGTGTTTGTTTACATATTTTCCATAGTGTTTGCACATTGTCCAGTGTAAATATTTTCTTACTCTATCGTGACTATTTTTATATTCATTTGGGGCAAGTACAGAACATCCTGAGATTAGATGGTCTATTGTTTCTTGGTATTTATCACAGAACCTGCATTTTGGATCCATATTATTATGTATAATATTTACCTGAAAGTTTATTATTATTATTATTATTATTTCCTTTTGTATACACATTTCCTTCCGGGTCCCAGACAGAGACCTAACGTCAGAAATAGATTTATGACATTTTCCACTGATCATTTTTTGTATTTCTTTCAGATATTGGCTACCAGGAATCCCTTCAATGTGCATATCGGGACCTTTTCCGAGGAATCCAATCGCAACTGGAATGACTGATGTCCACAGTTTTTCAATATCTGAGTTCATTGGATGTGGCACGTTTTTTAGATTTTCCTTCAAGATTTTTGTATTTTGATGGTTTCTGAAGATCTTCAAAGATACATTACAATCTTCAAGGACTGCCATATCAATAAGAAAGCACACTCTGTTTTTGTGGTCTTTGATCACGAAGTTTGGATGATTAGGTTTGAGTGTTCTGTCTGTATGCATTATAAAGTTCCCTAAAATTGATGCATATCTCTGTAACTGGGTCTTGGTGATGTTAACACCGGTTTCTTGCAGTTTCCTTTCCGTAAAAGTTGCATATTTCCCAGTGCAGATATTGGTCCACTCTATGACGCCAAGTTTTATATTCAATGGATGATAATACCTTGCAACCTGATACAAGATAGTTAGTTGTTTCTGGATATTTACCACAGTTTTTCAGTATCTGTGCTTGGTAACTTTTATTTAGCAAGCATTTGTTTCGTGAAATATTCGCTTTCAACTCTGCACTACGTCACACAGATCGTACGAGTATTGACCCTGAAGTGACTTATCTTGCTATTGTTTCAGCATTGGATACATTACATTTGCTTTTGCTACGCGCAAATACCCATGCGAAAGGTATTAATTGGTCGGGTCTTCTTCCAGCTATGGATTAAATATCAGGACTGATTGGGTTCTATAGCTTTGGTTGGCAACCAGTCTACATAATGTAATAGAAACTTACTGCGGGAAAATCTTTCGAGGCATGATCGCCAATGTATTAACCAAGTATTAAGGGCCATACGTGTATCACGTATGACACTTAACTGACAGACTGACAGCTGCTCTATGTGTATTATGGTTTTTCACCCTATTGAAATTCCTTTTTTAATTTGGTGGTTTCCTTCATTACTAAAGAAAGCTTCTTATTTCTTTCATGTTCTTTGATACAGTTCATCAGCTTCTCTTCTGTAGAATATACATCTTTGAAGACAATTGTTGTGGTTTTGTAAGATAGTTCCAGTTGAACTAATCCTCCGGACACATATAAACGGTAATTATTATTATTATTATTATTATTATTATTATTATTTGTCTATATTTTTGGGATGAGATAGTATTTACACTATTTACATTATTCGGACTATCGTTCTCATCTTTTTTTTTTTTACCATTTGTACGACGTTTCGGCCTTCTTCGGGTGCTAAGAATTTCGAACCCTTTATTACAATCACTGGGGTATATCATTCTCCTTCCTTGCGTAGTCTTTTGGTAGTCATGAGTTATCCCCCTTTAACCCTCTAATTTACCTTTTCACCACTTGTAACCTGGTATTGACCTCACACAACTCTTTGGGTCAAGTCACAGGAACTAACCAATGTCTATATCCACTGAACCATGTGTCCTTAAGGACAAGAACAACTGAATTATAACAACTGGGACTTATAAACCTAATGTTCAGTACCCATTTTTTAACAGAGTTCATAATGCAATTTTTGATGTTAAGGTTTTCTCTAGTATTTTTTATGTTAATGGTTTCTTCTAGTATTTTTTTACCAGAGCTCATATTGCAATTTGACACTAATGATTTTCTCTGACACTCCGTATTACTGGTTTGTATTCATCTCTATGTTTGGTCGGCTTAGAAGGTTTTTGTAGCTTAGCATATGTGCTGATTCATTAAGTTTACATAGTTTTCAGGGGCGTTCTCTATCTATTATTTCAACTTCATCACATAGGTGGAGGTGATCCCCTTTCTCCTTCCATATATGGTTATCCACGTCTGATGTTTCTATCTCCCCTCGTGTTACGGCCTTGCGATTTTCTTGTAGCCTTACCTTAAGGGTGCGGCCTGTTTCTTCTTTATATTTCTTTCCACAGCTACATGGAATGGCGTACACACAGTCCTTAGTCATGTCCTTCTTTGATGGGGGTCTTACGCGGGAGAGATACTTGCGAAGTATAGAACCACTTCTGAAGATCGTCCTGATGTTATACAGACCCCAGATACTTTGTGTTTTCTCTGATAACCCCTTCACATAGAGTAGACAGACCAAGGCTGTTTTCTGAAACTTGTTATCTTCATGCACTCTCCCTTCCATGTATGTTGGTGCTGTTGTCATGTACACTGGATAATTATTTCGTTGTAGGGTACTGCTTATACTGACCATTTCCTGTTCGCATGTCTCTGGGTCGCCGCTTATGACTTTTGCTTGATGTTTCAGGCAGAGGACGATCCCTTTCTTTACATTGTATGGGTGATGGGAGTTGAAGTTGTATTGTCCGGTAAATGTTGGCTTGTGATATACGGATATCTTGAACCCCATCTTTTATTCGCACATCCAGGAATGCCAGTTTGTTGTCACTCGCTTTTTATATACGGATGTATGGATGATCTTATTGAGTTCACATGGTCCAGTAGCGTCTAGACCTCCTCCTGGTGTGGCCAGAGTATGACGGTGTCATCAACGTATCTCAGCCATAGAGTTAGCTTTAGAGCTGTGGATTCTAATGCAATCTCTTCAAAGTATTCCATGTATATGTTAGCCAGTGATGGTGATAATGGCTAGCCCATTGCTCTACGCAAGGAATGATAATGATATACCCCTGTGATTGTAATAACGGGTTCGGTCCGAAATTCCTAGCACCTGTAGAAGGCCGGGGCGTACAACGGCCGAAACGTAGTACAAATGGCAACAAAGATGAGGAAAATAGTCCGAATAATGCAAATAGTGCAAATACTACCTCATCTCAGAAATATAGACAAATAATAATAATAATAATAATAATAATAATAATAATAATAATAATGACCGTTTATATGTGTCCAGATCCAAAAGAGGTAGAGGATTAGTTCAACTAGAACCTTCTGACAACGCCACAAAAATCGGTCTTCAAAGATATATATTCTACAGAAGACAAGCTGAAGATCTGTGTCAAAAAACATGAAAGAAATAAGAAGCGTTCTTTAGTAATGAAGGAAACCACCAAATTAAAAAAGGAATTTCAATAGGGTGAAAAACCATAATACACATAGGGCAGCTGTCAGTCTGTCAGTTAAGTGTCGTATGTGGTCCACGCTTGGGTGAACACGTCTCGAAAGAGACATGACTGACTGGGCAGAAGATTTTCCCGCATTAGGTTTCTATTACATTCTGCAGTAGCTCGGTTACCAACCAAAGCTATAGAGCCCAATAGTTCGAATAATGTAAATAGTGTATTATTATTATTATCATACTTTCTGTTTATTACTTGAAACCTGAGTTAAGGCAAGGCAGTAAATGTATTCTGTGTGCATAAAATCTGATATTAAGTGATATAAATCATACTGTTTATATATTTTTTCTTTTATAATACTCTGCTGAGTAGATGACCGTATGTGCGTTAAGGTGCAGTGGATATCGGCTCGGAACGAGAAATCGTGGAACCGAGTTTGACATCCAATTGAATTCCTTGCATTCACTTACGCACAAATACCCTTGGGAAATGTATTAATCCGTCTCTTCCCTCCAGTTATGGGTTCTATAGCCTTATCTGGCAACCAGTCTACCGCAAAAAGTAATGGCAACCTACTTCCTGATAATCTTCTGCCCAGTCAATCATATCTCGAAAGAGATATGATCGCCTAAGTGTGTATCACGTATGGCACTTAACTGACTGACTGACTGACTGAGTAGATGAGATTGAGCAATTCTTCAAGATGAAATGTTTTTAATCTCTTTTAAACAAGGGCTGTCAGTAACTTACGTTTTTGTTTGTACCTTATTTTTATTGTACCGAGGTTTCCAATTATTATATGTATAATTATAGTTTTAAGGTGCCACATGTTTTCAATTTCATTTTCAAAATCTTTATCTTTACCTATTTTGTCATATACATTAATAGATATATTTTATCTGATTCTTTGTTGTCTTTCATGAATAAGTCTGGTCGGTTAGATGCTATAAGTCTGTCAGTATGAATGGTAAACTCTCAAGTAGACGCGCTATTTATATTGTTAAATACTGTTTTTATTTTCATATTCTACATATAAAATTCAGTGACTTCCGCTAGTCCGTCACACCCTCTAAAATAGCCATACATTGGCCGATCGAAACCAAATTTTTGGGAAAGTGCAAACAAATAATAGGGTACAAGGTGCAGTTGGTTTTACTAGGGTGCGCAGCTTAGTACCATAATTTTTCACGTATTTTTCTTTTAAAGTAAAAGTTTTATTATTTAACGCACGAAATACACCCACTATAAAAACAAAATAATTTGATGATTAAAATAAAAAATGCATATCTTTTCTTTAAGTTTTTATTTACAAGAATCCAGTTTCCAGTTGGTCTTGCATGTGCAAGAACTATAAACAAATCACAAGGCCAACAGCTTCATAAATTTGTAATTTGGCTCCAGAAACAAATATTTACGCATCGCCAGTTGTATGATAAATACACAAGAGTAAGAAATCCTAAGAATTTATTCTTCGCTGTTAAAAAGGAAAAAAAAAAAAGAAAGAAATGTTCTTAAAAATATTGTTTACCGTAAACTCCTAGATGAAAGAAATGATTAAACTGCAAAGTAGTTTTTTATCAAAGTCTTTTTCCAAACAAACCAACCTTTTAAAATTTCGACGATTTTTCTCGACAAAAATGTTAGCGATAACTTCAACTATACTGTGAGAATTCCAGCAGGCATTAGAGTGTTGCAAAAAATCTAGTTTATAAAATAACATATAAAAAAAATACACCCTTCGTTAATAATATTTTTTGAATATTCAGATCGGTAGACGAAAATGAATATATTGTTTAAAAAGTAAACTTTATGTCTACTCAAATATGGATAACTACTGAAAATAACACTTAAATTGATCAAAATCTGTCGTATTAATAAATAAAAAAATATTATTACTTTAGAATTAGGGGGGGGCTCTAATAAAATCTGTATATATTGATTAATTGATTGCTTAGATAAAATATTTTGAAAAAAAGACCACATTTGAGGAAATCTAAGATGGTACTGTAGTGAACAAAATAAGATCTAGATCTAAAAATTCAAATGCTAAGCACTTACTCATTGATTTTGTTAGAAATAAACAAATTTACTCGAATTTACAAAACCTTGTTTAGCACACATGCAAAAGCGAATCCAAAACAAAACCCATGAAATTTCATACCTCGATATAAAATGTTTTTCAGCCAATAGAAAACTAGGAAACATCTAAAAACAACATTCAAATAATCTTCAATTATCAAAAACAAATTCTTTTACGGACCCTTTTCGCGAGCCGACGCGAAGTTTGTTTGTCGTCCAATGGAAAGGCCAGAATCAAATCCAGGAGTGAATTCCAAAATGATCTTTTCGAGCCTCACAAACGAAATAAAAGACGAAGTAAATTCGACTGCCGCCAGAGAGAAAGGAGACGAGCATAATTAACACGTACCCTCGACAAACTTCAAGCGATCGTTATTATTATCATCTCTTTCTTTCTCCCTCACCTCCTTATTCTCACGGTTCACCCATCTGCTTTTTCTTATACTTGATAACCGAACAGAATCCTTTAAGACTGCGCGAATACTTCCAAGACAATCCTACCCAACAATAACGCTCATACATACATACACACATACGTTTCTACCTAAGTACACATAAACTCATTCTTGCAAGGACTACTACGAACTCATGATACCCTTAACTTCTTAATACTGTTTCTCATAGAATATTAACTTCTACCAATTCATGTTATTCTTTTCTATTAATAAATTTCTATTTCAACATACAAAAGGTATACTTTTATTCTTCCACACATTCTAATCTCCAACCTTTTGATGATAGCGAATAATCCTAAGTTGTAGGGAGTTCAGTTATGTTTCACACAAAACTAATTTAATAAACATTAACCCTACTGCTACAATACATACCATAATTCCACTAAGAAGCACTCCTATTGGTAATCTACATTTTTGTTTGTAAAAATTATTATTCATTGTGAAATAGTGTTTCTTGATGATGAGACAGCAGATTTTCTTTTATTATTTTAGCTATTGGTAGGGAGAGGTTGATCTTTCATTGTGTTAGATTCTATTTCAAGAGATTTATTAAGCATTTTTCAACCGGTACTTCAATGTTAAGTTGCATAAAGTGATTTTATTTTTAATAAATCTTTTAATCTTGACTAGTCATGAGTTTGTCAGTCATATTTGTTTTTTTCGGCTAGGTTGCCTGATTTTTTTCATGTGATGGACTGATTTTAAGGAGAGGGGTTAAGATTTTAGTTATGGCTGTTTTCTTTTCTTTTCTTTTTTGTGAAGGTTGCTTATTCCTGAAATTAGGAGCGCACCAGAATGTCTGTTATTTGAGTTTCAGGGAGACTTTAAAGTTTGGTTGCTTTAGGATGATATTCTATTTGTCTATACCATGACTTGTTTTCATTTTTAATCAGTTTCATATAGGCTCCTTCTACCGAGCGCCCGTAGTTCAGAGGTAAAATCGCCGATTGACGCCAATTCAGTCGGGTTTCAATCCTAGGTAAAAAGCAATCGGCTGTCTAACCGAACTGATGAGCTGTGATATAGCGAAACAGATCTGTCTGCGGATGGCTATTTACGCTCTCACACCCTGATTGAGCACTCTGGAAGAATAGTAGACTTTGAAAAACAGAAGCTACTCTGGCATTTACGCATCATTCATTCAGCAATGAATTAGAACACTCTCAGCTATTGGGCGTGTATAATGATAATATACACGCTAAAAAGTCGGGTTTCAATCCTGGATAAAAAGCAATCGGAGTCTAACTGTACTGATGAACTGTGACACAGCGAAACAGATCTGTCTGCTGATGACTATATATATATATATATATATATATATATATATATATATATATATATGGTATTTGTATATCAAATTCTAATCGCTTTTACAATTGCCAGCTATATTGTCATTCTTAGCTTTGTGAGTCAATTCTCTGCATTCATTTATGATTGATGGTTTACTGCAGGCGACATTAACTATTTTTTTGCGCACTTGCCAATATTAGCATTAATATAGTTAACATAGAATCCACTTGTTCTGTGTTATTAGCCATAGATATTATATTTCTATCTTTAAATATTATCTGTGTGATCATTTTCATATTAACTCTTTTGCAATTTGCTGCTTGAAATCTCCATAGATTTTTCTTCTCATTTTTGGTTTCTTGTCTTCAGTTTTTATAATTCAATTCTCAATTCTTGTGTCAGTTTCCGATTATCATAATCAACCTCTCATACTTTGCTGATGTTAATGAGAGATTAATATTATTTTGAGATCCTCTCCGACTCTCAGATCTTTCGGTTGAGCAATGATGGTCATATTTCAGCATCTTACTGCAGCTTAGAGACGCATGTTTCTTAGCACAGAAGTTGTTCCAAGCAACACTGCCACCTACGCATCCACAATGATGTCAGATATCTCAAAGCCGTTGTGCAAGACAGAGAAATATTTCTAGTGCACCGATAAGAAAAGAGGCAACATTTGCTGCTTGATACATTTTTTCAATTTGACCAGCCACATCTAGATACCTGTATAGTTTCGCTTGATCCGCAGTCACGATAGAAATGTGCTCCAATGTACATCAGAAACCATTCATGGCTATTTTTGCGCACAAGGGTAATGTCTGAGTAATTATTTCAATTATCCAATCTTTCACAGAATGCGAAGGCCAGTTCCAGAATTACCAGCGATTGGTCGGAGTGCTTCGTGAACCAGTTATTTTGACAGTGATAGATTTCCTTTGTCTGGGTTTTGAATATAAATCCAAAACGGCGCGAATTCAACACCGGGTCTCAAGAATTCTGAAGTGTCGATACGCTTCATGCAACCAGATTAGCCAAGATGCAACAAGCGTTCCTGTGACATAATTCCTTCTACTGCCTCTTAGATTTCAAGCTGTCACTCTTGATAAAACGAATAACAAAAAGAAATGGTCCTTTTGGTTGATACCGTTTTATGTAGTAGCACAAAGATCCAGAGACGACACAGAACAACAAATAGTCTCCTCACTCAACCAGTTTTAATAAATTGGCACACTATCATTTTAAGACAATATTTGAAATTTTTGCTTCCACAGAAACCATAAAAATACTGCGTATAATTTTCTCTGTTCTTTACTAAATTTAGCGACACTATAACTGTGAAGCAGTTGATGTATGGGACTGTCATTAAAATGTTATAGTAAAACTTTGTTTGAAAAGAATCTAGAGGTGTTGTTGCAATGAAAGGAACTAAATGTGTTGGATCTGTTACTTCTGTTGAACTTGGCTAAATAGTAGCATCATGTGCTGCTTTCAAAATCAGCTACAGGTTTCTTTATTTACATTATTTACACGTGGACTATTGTCTTTATTTTTGTTGTTGTTATCATTCTCCACTCCGAATTGTACCGTGGAATAATAGACTAGCGGATTAAAGCGTTCATTAACTTGGTGACATAGTACTTGTGTGCTCAATTCCTGAGCCGGGTACTGTGTACATGGACTCAGTGCAAACGGGACGAACACTATCTGTGTAGTGCTAAATAAAAACTAGACGAGATCTCCCTCGATATGAGAAACGGAACGAGAACAGCCTACCTCGCAGATTAAATAAAGAGTTCTGTTCGAAATTTACTGGAAGTTAATCAGTCACCTGATGAAGTCCGCGTCTAATACATGTAAATGATAACTCCTCATCCAAGAAATTCAGACAGAAAATACATGTTTCTTTGTGTCACTCTTTAAAACAAAATATATAATTTTATTTTTCTATATATGCCGCGTATAATTACAATATAAACTGTTTTCTGCCGTTTTAAATCAGATAAAACAAAGTTCAGTTATATATTTAGTCAGCCAATATATTAGAATTTGATATAATTGATCCATGATTACATCTTCTCTTTCAAACATTATTATAAAAATTGTACCTTTGGTAAATGAGTTGTCGTCTCCTGTCAACTCCACTCTCTAGAGGGAACGTTCATTAGGATCCTTTTTTACCACATTTCTCGAAGGTTTAAGACGTGAATTTTGTCGCTGCTGCAAATACACGCAGAGTTGTATTCAAAAGAAGTTAATCGCTGATAAAGGGGAATTAGGGAAATACATCCTTCTTCTTCTTCTATGTGCCCTGTCCCTTCAGGACGTAGGCGATCATGGATCTCCACGTCTCCCTATTCCTTGTGGTTCTTAGTATGTTTGCTCCTGTTGCTCCTGGCAACCCCCGTTCCGTCATCCACCTGATCAGACCCTGCAAATATGTTATCCGCTGCCTTCCTCTGTCTCTCCTTCCTTCTATCTGTCCAGTCAGTATCAGGTTCTCCAGGGTCTCCTTCCTCATTGCATGTCCCAGGAACTTCAGTTGTCTCTTCCTGATGCTCAGCATCAATTTCCTTTTTGTTGCCATTCTTTCTAACACCTTGTCGTTGCTTGTATGCTCAGTCCACGATATCCGTAGCATCCTTCTGTAGAACCACATTTCGGCCGCTTCCAGTTTTGTCCTCATTTTCGATGATATTGTCCAGCATTCACATCCGTATTGAAGAACTGACATCACGTAGCAGTCTAGCACTCTTTTCTTCGTTTCTGGACGCGTTCCAGAAGATGAGCAAAATACTAACACACAGGAAGATCTCAATACATCCTTACAGACTCAAAAATACGATTTAGCTTATCACTAAGAGTAATAAGGATTCTCATCATTCAGTGTGCCAATATACTGATAATTACGTGTTTCATCTCAACAATGAAATATTTAAATTTATACTCTCTTTCCATTTACTCTGTTCCCATAAACTGCAACAGTCTGTGTTTTGCCGACTGAATTATCCCTTCTTCAATAGATGCATGAATGAGAAATAATTTTGTCTAATCACTGACAATATATAACCTCGCTTCTGTTTTGAATGAATGCTAGCTCCGAATTGTCGTTTCTTTAAATATCTCAAATTTGTTAACGTCTCAGCAATTGTTCCTTACAAAGATAAAATTTTCAGTGATTTTGCCTCTTCAACTGTGACAAACAAGACACAACGTTATTCAGCCAATGTCATCACGATACCAGATACCTGTAGAAATGGGACAAGTTCAATAATGATTATCCTCATTGAATGAGCACACTCAATTGTCTAATAACCAATATAGTCTTTCTGAATATCCTTGTTTAATAGCTTTGCTGTTATAAAACAGAAGCAACAGCGGAATATTCACGTGTTGAGGTGTATGTAAGACAGCACGATTTAAATAGGTTAGTGAACTTCTTTGCAGTTATATGCTCGCTGTATCAAGGTATCACTATTTTTCATGAAGCAGCTGTTATATAAGATTTTAGGCAACCATTAGTTTTATCAAGGTTCTTCTGTGGAAGTAACATTTTCGCTGATCTGACAACATGAGAAACGCGTAGAAACGTGTAGAAAACAAATACTTCAGATATTATTTTACATGCTTGACACAATGCGGTGGCATTGACTTTAATTTTGTATTAGATTCGCAATGAAATAATCTCATTATTAAATGTTAGTCTCGGGTGACCTGAAATTGCTTCTACAAGAATTGTTTCATTGGCACGTCTTAGGTCAAAGAGACATTACAGTACCGTCGTTAAAACTAGGGAGCAGCTTTTAGTCAAAATACTGTGCCTTTTACTAAGCAGTCATCAGCTGATGAGTTTTCTCCTTAAAAGATGTTTCCCCTTTACCACTTAGGGCCCATCAAGTTAAACCCCACCTAGAGCCCCCATCCAGGGAAAACCGAAAGAAACAGATCAGCTGTTTTCCCCGGCACCCTTAAAAAGAATGCCATTGAGGTAGAGGAAAAACAAAATGCCTTCAAAATAACAAATATGTTTTAAAATGTTCAGAGAAAAAGCATTCATCAGCAAAAGAGTTCATTTTCTCCTGAAGACGTTTAACCTTTATCCAAAGCACCACCTCGAGCCCATTCCAGTGAAGAAGTAGGGGGAAAATCTCAGCTGTTTTTAATGATACTCCTGAAAAGAATTCATTTGAAGCCGAGAAAAACAAAAAATCTGCAAAAACAAAAATACAAAACAATAAAAAAAAAAGAAAAACAAACTTCACACAATTCAAAAAAGGTTCAGAGAAAAAAAAAAAAGAAATGTTAGGAAAAGCGACGATAAGCAAAAAGAAAAAAAAGAAGGAAACGCTAATACCAATGATGAATTCACATTGGATGAGACTTTTTGTTTGGTGTGCGTAGAATCTTATTTTAGCTCAAGCCCTGGCGAGAACTTTGTAAAGTGAAAATCTTGTTAAATGCAGGCACATATTGAGGGCATTTTGGAAAGCAAGAATTATTATTTGCTTGTCAAAACATCTAGTGGGTCTGAATTTAACTCTTACTTATCGCGCAATAGGAATCAAATTGATAATTTGAAGAAAAAAAAACATGAACAAAAAGTATTCGAACGCTTCATACAACTGATTTCAAATATTCGAATGTAACTTTTCCCACAAACATTCAACGCACTCGTGTAACTTGATTGGTACTTTTGATAACATGTGATATTGCATCGTAGAGCATCGTTTTCGAAGCATCATATTATTCTTACAACAATCGCGTTAAACTTGTTCAATTATGGCAATTACAGAAAAACTCAGTATCGATTATTGTTAAGATTTCGTATAGATGCTTGTAATTTTGTTACATTTATTTATAGGAGGAATATTATTGTTTCATGTTGGTTTTTTTTCTTACTTTTCGCTTTTGCATCTTTCACAAAAGTACACAAGCATAAGATTCCACTCACTGTTATCACGAGGCGTCAGCCATTTTTATGAGCAACTAACCGTGTAATAAGGTTTTAGACAACCATTAGATTTATCAATCTTTTGTCTTTAGAAGTAATTTTTTACTGATCTGAACTGTTGATAAGAACAAACGCCTACAATATAAATACTGAAAGTATGATTTTAAATACTGAGAAATATTATATCATTGACTGCAGCTTTGTACTTTAAACTCATTTCAGTGAAACAATCTTTCAACTCTTCCAAGTTTCCTCTTATTTGTATGGTATGAAAAACTGAAAGTTTCACTCACTAACATTTTTTATGTGTACATTACTAAATTCATGTTACGCAACAACTAAAATGTATGTTATATTTTATAATGTTACTAGCAGTATAGCCCGGCGTTGCTCGGGTGTAATGAAAGCTTTAAAACTAATCCATGGTCCTGGAGCTCAAACTCTTTGGATGTTGGCATGAAAGACTAAAAAGCAATAGTTGTTTTCAGTAGAAACCGTAGACTGAAAGGAAAATGAATGGGTGTAAGTCAAATTCTGATTTCCTGATACGGATTTATATATATATATTATCGATTTTCTGCACTATTGTAGGAAATGCAACCTTGAAACTTCTGAATATCGTTTCTTATGTTTTTGTCTATATGTGTATCAAATTTGATAAAAATCGGACCACTCCTTCTATAACCCGATTTTTTCGATTATCGATTTTCGCTATTTATTGGGGGGTACCTTGGCACAAAACCTAGCTAAGAACATTCGCAGACACTTATAGTACAACTGTGTAAATTTTCAAGAAAATCTGTTCAGCCGATTTGGAGTCTATAGGTAACGGACACACACACACACACACACACACACACACACACACACACACACACACACACACACACAAAGTTCCATTTATAAATAAATTTAGATAATATATATGTTATAATGCATGCAAATTATATTTTTTATTGAAGATTTAGTTTCCTGTTCCTTCTAGAGTCTTTTCATTTTCTCTCACTGCCAGTAGCACCTTGCATCTTAGTAGCATTATCGCCTTGCTTGGTTGATCAGCAACATTAATTGAAAAACACGGAGAAAAAGTATTCGTACGGTTGGTAAATTGTAAATTGAGTAAATATTTGAAAGTAATTTTATTTCCCATCTCCCCACAACCCTTTAATGTACTCGTATAACTTTATTAGTATTTTTGACAAAATGTGATGTTGCAGCTCAGAGCTTTGTTTTCAAACCATTGTGGAATCGACTTTGCAAAGTTTAATTTAAAAAGAAGACATGACAATTTACATATAGTACTCGTCATGAATCCCGATAAAAAATATTACATTAGCACAAAACTTACTTTTGGACGCTAACTCATATTTGTTCAGCACAGACGCTGGATTGAAAAACGTAAATTTCGAAGCTCGAGTTTATCTTTGTTAGTTGGTTAATAAATTGGAGGTACATGAAAACACGTTAGGACATGTTTAATGCGCGAAATTTCAATAAGTGTTTCTGATCCGATTTGCCAGCCAGTATTTAAAGGAAGAAACCCAGCGAGAAACTTCACTTCGGGCAGGAAGCAGACGTCCATACAAGTCGCCATGTAATAGACAGCACTATCGCCCACTTCATTCGCCATACGGCGCGAACCTGAAACCTCAAAATGGGAAATTTAATTTTCAACTCTCTCATTCACTTACTTCAATTTCAGCTCTCACATATTCATTTCATTTGACATTCACCACATAATACCAAAAGAACATTTATTTAATTTAACAAATTGTATAATTTCTGCATCATTCAAACTGTTCCTAAAACAAAGCACGCCATATTAAAGATTTATTGTGAAAGACATTCAACATGAATTTTTTCAAACATACTATTTTACAACTTCTTTTCGTATGCCTATCGCCACTACAATTATTGTGTATATTATTATAGAAATGTTATATCGTTTTATTGCCGAACGGAATTTTGTTGTATTTCTTTAGTTTTATCAGTGTACAAATTATAAATGTTTGTGGATTGGATTCTGAACATGCTAGTAACTTGTATGAAAGTGAATAGCAGTTATTTGAACCTGTAATAAGTGAATAGCAATTATTTGATCACATAGATAACTACACAGCCACTACACCATCATATTATTCATATAGCAATGGCGTTAAACTTGTTCCACTATAGCGATGACAAAGAAACTCTTAGTATAAGGTTGGAAAGGAATATGACAAGATTTTAAGGAACTGAGTGTCGCTAAATCAAATGTACAGTTCATAAAATATATTCAAGATGGCTGGTATTGCGAAAAAAAACTTCTGAGAATTGGTCGTTATACACAAAAGAATCAGAACGTCAATAAATTTCAACGACGGATGATACTGGAAAATATGGGTAATCTTTTGAAATTTTATAACTTGAATGTTAGTCTGTGTAAGGCTAAAAATAAGTAAATTGCCTTGTGTACGACGAGAGAGAGCAACCGATAATACACAAAGATAAGGACGGACCGGAAATATTAAAGTCTGAAGTGGAATCTGCAATAGCCAAACTGATTAGAAACAAAACAGCTGGACAAGACGGAATAGTCATAGAACTGCTGAAATCCCCGGAAGTATTTGGTATAGAGAAAATTACAGAAATAATAAATGAAATTTATAATAGTGGTGTAATACCAGATAACCTCAGATGACTTATCTTCATAGCACTACCAAAGAAGCCAGGAGGAAACGAGTGCGAACTCCACAGAACCATCAGTTTAATGAGCTATATAACAAAACTAATCGTCCGAATCCTGATGAATAGAACGAGAAGCAAAATCAGGCCAGAGATAGGACGAGAACAGCGCGGTTTCGTCAATGACACTGGAACAAGGAATACCATATTTATGGGTAGGATGCTCTCTGAAAGAGCAACACAAATGAAGAAGGACTTATACCTGTGCTTTATTGATTGTGGGAAGGCGTTTGACAAAATACGCCACAAAGAACTGATGGAGATGCTCGGCAGTCTGAACATATTTGGGAAAGACTTAAGAGTAATCAAGAATCTTTATTGGCAGCAAACCGCTTGTATACGGACAGGTAACGAATTCAGCAGATATACAAAGATAGAAAGTGGCGTAAGACAAGGATGTATCTTTTCGTCGGATCTGTTCAGCTTGTACAGCGAGAATATTTTGAGGACCCTAGAAGTTATGCCTGGATTTGTCATCGGGGGCCACAATTTAAAAAACCTAAGTTACGCATATGATACAGTGCTGATAGCAGGCACAGAAAGGAAACTACAAGACCTCCTACAGAAGGTAGCTGATGAGAGCGATAAGAAAGGACTGCAAATAAACTGCAGGAAAACCGAATGCATGGTCATCAGTAAAAAGGACAGCCCAATATTCCAAATACAGGTCGGGGATACTAGAATCAAGCAGGTACAAAAATTTAAATACCTGGGAAGTGTTGTAACAGAAGACGGAAAGTGCGACACAGAGATCCGAAGGCGAATTGGCATGGCGAAGGAACGTTCCAGAAGTTGAGTAAAGTATTAAGAAACAGGACAATTTCGCTAGAAACAAAGAAGAGACTGTTGGATTGCTATGTGTTATCAGTTCTTCAATATGGCAGTGAATGCTAGACAATATAATCAAAGATGAAGGAAAAACTTGAAGCAACTGAAATGTGGTTCTACAGAAGGATGCTGCGAATATCATGAATCGAGCATGTGAGCAATGATGAGGTCTTAAAAATAATGGAAACAAAAAGGAAATTAATACTGAGCAGCAAGAAGAGACAGCTGAAGTTCCTGGGACATGCAATGAGGAAGGAGGGTGTGGAGAACCTGATACTAACAGGCCAGATAGAGGGGAAAAGAGACAGGGGAAAACAACGGATAACATATTTGAAGGTTCTAATCAGGTGAATGATGGAACGAGGGTTGCATGGTGTAACAGGAGAAGGCGTGCTAAGAGCCACCAGGGACAGGGAGACGTGGAAAGCCTACGTCCTGAAAGGACAGGACACAAAGAAGAAGAAGAAGAAGAAGAAGAAGAAGAAGAAGAAGAAGAAGAAGAAGAAGAAGAAGAAAAGTCATAAGCGAAAGAAGACATCTTTATTGCTCCTAATGTACTTGAAATATAGATTAAGCTTTAAAGAGATTGTAAACAAATATAAGGTATTTGAGTGTAGTAATATTGTTTAATGAGATGAAACTGTAACTTTTCAGCCTTTCAAACAAGCAATACAAAAGGTAGAAAAGCACACCACCCGACAGTGAAGTATACATGAAGTTCAATTAAGCTATGAATGAAATTGTTGTATTGCAAAAGATGTTAATCAACTGGAAATAACCATAATAAATGAAGAACTATTTGTATATTATTAAGAGTAAATCTGAAATATTTGGCCCGAAATTTACGCAACAAGAAAATGATTCAAAAAGACAAAATTAGTGACCGAATGAACGAGAAAAATTATTGCTGTCGTCATCGCCTAATCTAAATTTTACCGGAAACTTGTGGTATTAATTAAAAATTAATGGTAGAAACAACTCAGAAAACAACAAAATTAGAGAAGTAAAGAAAAGAGAAATTAAGTAAATTTTCTATCGTAGTTTGCCAAAAGTATAGTAAAAAAAATAAACACAAAGATTTCACAACCGATTACTAATATTCAATTTTTCGTGACCCGTTGTTACTATAATAATACACTTTGTTCAAATTTTCTGCAGGCATTGTTATGTGATGATACCGACCGAGCAAAAACGAAGGACCGGATGTTTGCACTATCACGACCAAAAAGGAAATGACCAAAACTGTTTCGTCCATTGTCACATATTTACGCAAAAACTTTAAAAAGAATTTGTACTTTCAACGAATTTTGAATATTTCTCTGCAACACGAACTCTAACATGGCAACGGACGCGGAAGAAACTACAACATATCCAAAACAACCAACCCATGGCTATTTCCACAGTAAGAAAAAATTCACTACCATGGTTCGCCCTTTCAACAAGAACCAAAAACCAAAAGATTACATCGAACCAAGACGGGATTTGGATAACTACCCATCTTGTACCGAGGAAACTAACGAAAACAAACCAAAACTGAAAACGAAGTCCGGTAGAACGGTTAAATGGAAGAAAGAAAACACATATTTTTATTCCTAACAACAATAACAAAAAAAAAAAAAAAAAAAAAACGAAAACGAAAGAAAGAAAAACAAAAAAAAAAACGAAAAAACAAACAAACAACAACAGAAAAACAAAAAGGAAACAGCAAAACAGAACGAAAACTAATATTTGAAAAAATGAAAAAAAGAGAAGCGACAACAGATACCAAAAAACAACTCCGTTTACTGGGGTGAAAATTATGTGGTGATACCGACCGAGCAAAAACGAGGGACCGGATGTTTGCACTCTCACGACCAAAAAGCAAATGACCAAAACTAGTCGGTGCGCAACCGGATCGGCGCAGAAGTTCCGGTTGAAAACTAAAAATTAATTAAATATTAAATTCCAGTTCGCGAGCCTACGCAAATTTTATTTATCGGCCAATGGGAAGCCCAGAATCAAATACAAGTGTGAATTCCAAAATGATCTGCTGCGATCCGAAAAGAAGATATAAAAAGCCGATACAGAAAGCATCGCCAGACAGACAGACCCAGATAGACACACGCAGACAGACTCGAGAGAGACGAGTGTAATTAGTAGCTCCTTCGATCTACGTCAAGCAGCTTACTATGCTGGTCTCCCTTCACCTCTCCTTCCTTCTTCGCTGTCTCAAAACTACTTACTGACCTAAGGAACAGATACATCAAAGACATTCCTTACTTACAACGCTCCCACATACATAAGCATTAATTCTCTTTTCAGCATTTTAACGTCCGTTGGACCCATATTTAAACGATTACTTTAATTGTAAAAACCTTAATTGATATGTGTATATATGAAATGTTATTTTTCAACTCAATTTGCTTTTCTAGATTTATAATCTTTTCATGACTTATAGTGGGCTATCTACAACGAGGCCAAATTCCGTCAATCTGCAACAACACACTACTACCCTTCAAAAGAACGAACACCCGTTATAGTTACATGACTCCTTTGTTAATAAACATATTTGCTACATATTTTATGCGTATTGTTACTGGTTATGTTGTATCTTAGTTGTGACGTAATTTGAACTTAGATCGTGTGTAAAGATAGTTATTGACTGGAACGTTCAGTTTCTATATCATACGAAAACTTTCTGCTTCGATCGTACATAAAATGAACGTTAAAAGCAATCACTGAAACGTATGGGAATCTATTAAAAAAATTTCGTTTATATCGTATATCTTCATAAACACCCATTTGATAAAGCAAAGTGTGTACTTGTCGGAAAATTCAAATAAAACAATAATAATAATAATAATAATAATAATAATAATAATAATAAATAAATAAATATATTTTGCCATGATGTTAAGAGTAAAGGAGCCAGAAATAGAATTACCCCATTTAGTTTTGTCAAACACCGTTATGTGGCGCTGTTGAAGTCTATAAAAAGCAAGCATTTCTTCACTGACTCTCTTTATCCTCTAGCTCCAAGATGTAGCATCACGAAGTAATTGCATTCCCATTGAGAGAGGAACGTTAGTTTACTCGTTCCACTGTATATCTTGTTCTGTCTTGTTCTTTTCCTTTCTCTCTGCCTTAGCAACTGTCTTCACACCTGTGTTTCCATTCTTCTCTTGCCCTTTCTCTGACACCCACTGTAACTTTTAGGCAAAATTCGATTTTATTCATCAACATAGTCTCCTTCTAGGCTGATAAAATATTTCCAACGCATTTCTAACAATTCGATACCTTGTTTTGTAGATCGATTTGTCTTTGGTCTCAAAATACGCCAGATCTGAAGAATAGGGTGGATGCAGAACCAATTCGCAGTGCAATTCGTGTAGTTTTGACATCGTTGCAATCGACTTGTGATACGGTGCGTTGTCTTGGTGAAAGATCACGTTTTTTTCATTTGTGGCCGTTTTTGGCGATTTCTTCCTTCAAACACTATGTAATATTTGCTATTGATGGTCCTTCCTTGCTCAAGGTAATCAATGAACAAATACGTTGCGCATCCCAAGATACGGAGGCCAAAACCTTGCCTGATGATGTTTGCGTATTTGATCGCTTTGGACGGCTTTCACCTACTGCTGTCCACTCAGCTGACTGCCAATTTAACTCCTGAGTAAAGTGGTGGATCCATGTTTCATCCATTGTCACATATTTACGCAAAAACTTCTTCTTGTTGCGTTGAAAAAGTTGCAAACAACGCTCTGAATCGTCGAACGTGTTGTTTTTAATCAACTGTGAGCAAGCGTGGCTCCCACTTTGGTGAATACACTACCTTCTGATATGTTCAACTCCTCTGCTATCTCACGCAACTTGGGCACCTCGACATAGTGTAATGGTTCTCTTGCTAGAACCTATTACAACTCAGTAGTAAGCGTGATCCTCAGTGCACCACATCTAAGCAGCGCTTAGTAAATCAACTATCTCACGCAACTTCGATCTGCCAAAATGAGTTTGTGGATTTTTTGGTGTTTTCCTGGACAATTGCAGACGCCGCGTTTAAGTTCAGCTTACCACCTCTTAAGCGTTTTTTTTTTCCGCGACAGAGCAGAGTCCGAATAACACTTATCAAGCCATTGCTTTGTTCGAACAGTATTTTTCCCATCGGAAAGCAATGTTTTATCAACACACGAAATTAAGATTTTTTTTTAAAGTTTGCAGCAGTAGCTTCACTTAACTGTAATTTGTAAACTAATAATCCTATTGGGCCCAAATTTTGTCACGTGCCATTTCAATGTTAGTACTTCATAAAAATCATTTTTTATTAGTGGTGCCATCTATATGCCAGACCCGGGACTTATTGAGTGATGTGTTATATATATATATATATATATAGGATAAAGAAATAGGGTTGTTCTAACGAGAGAAATTGGTATAGAATAAAAAGTGTAAGAAGCCGTGAACGTTTTCTTTAAAGTGTATATTTATTGTTTTTGTAATTATACATGTTGATACATTTAAGGTCACGGGGTTTGGGGTGTGGATGTATTCGGATTTTTGTTCCTGGATAGCTGTTTTAATTGTGTCTGATTTGAGTATCTTTAGAAGTCCGTAAAAATTACTGGTTTTTAAAGAAAAGTCTGTAAGGAAATCTCTTTCTTCTTTCGTTAATATTCTACTGTGTGTAAGGCAGAGCTGTTTTTATTTCTGATATGATTTTTTCATCTACATTCTGGTTGATTTCTTTGTAGTTATTTTCGTCTCCTAGCATATCTTGATTATTTGTTTGGTAATAAGTTTTGTTCATAATGACTACAGCATCGCCTTTGTCTGCTTCCTTTATTGTTCTTACATTACTAACAGACAAGGGTTTTCAACTAGCAGGAAAAATACCATTAGAATCCATCCGGAATAAAAAAAAAAACAAAAAAACAAGAAAAACACGAAAAAGAAAACATTCTAGCATACGTTTCCACTCACAACAAACACAATCCAGAATTATTCACAAAGATCAAAGCCCACATGGAATTACTCAACAATAAGGAAAAATAAAAGAAATCTTTAAGACAACCAAAATAATTAACAGCAAACGCCAGCCCAAAAATTTAAAAGACATCCTAACCTCATCGAAATTCGAACAACACACAACACATGGGGTCACAAAATGCAACAAAAAAAGATGTGGAGTATGCAACATAATAATAGAAGGAAAACACTTCCAGTTCAAAAACGCAACTACATTCGAAATAAAATTGGATCTGAGCTGCAAATCGAAAAATGTAGATTACGCTCTAAAATGCAACAAATGCGCAAAGACATACATAGGAGCGACACAATGCTTGAACAATAGAATTTCTCTTCATAAAAGAAATATAAAAATTATTACGTAACAGGAAATTATTTGTTTCCCAACATCTGCATGAATGTGGCAATGGCAAATTTAGTGTCATACTATTATATCAAAACACAGATTATGAAATATTAATAATGCAGGAAGAAAGATTCATAAAGAAATACAAGCCTTCGCTCAACAAAACAACATGAAAAACACACACACACCGAAAAACATACAGAAACACGCATACATACACACACACATACACAAGCCACATACATACATACACACCAAACTCAAAAGATAACCCCAAACAATATCAAAGAACCAGACGACCCATAAAAACAAACCCAAAACATACAGACAAAATAAATAAAAAAAACGCTCACACACACACACACACACACACACACACACACACACACACACACACACACACACACACACGCCAAATTCAAAACACAGTCAAAGCAATAAAGAACAACAAAATGACTGATTATAAGCTAAGTTAAGGCGACTAGAAGATAATTTTAAGTCACTAAAAAGGTCACCCCAAACCAAAACCACTTCAAATTGGGATAAACACTTGATTCATTCATCTGTTTATTTATTTATCTGTTTATCCATTTAGACACATGCTGACGTGGAAAAAACAGACCATTCAACGTGCCAACATTTGATTTTTCTTATTTTATCTCATTTTATTTTGTTTTACTGATTTTATTTATTTTCCTACTATGTTTTCTACTTACTTATTTGTAAAACAACAAGCTCGCGATAAGAAATAAAAGGAACTCAAACGAAAAACCACAAATTTATTCGCCTGAAGAGAGTCAATTTTAGACTTGAAACACGTGTAGTGTCACAAATACCATTATGGACACTTAATGTATCAGAACATGTATAATTACAAAAACAATAAATATACACTTTAAAGAAAACGTTCACGGCTTCTCACACTCTTTATTCTATACCAATTTCTCTCGTTGGAACAACCCTATTTCTTTATCCTATATATATATATATATATATATATATATATATATATATATATATATTAGTCCTCTCAAATATTTTGCAGTCATTTTTTACGGTAGGGGTACACTCGTAATATTAATAATGTACAAGACATGTCTCTCGTTCCGTGACTTTTGATCTTAATTACTTGAAGATGTTAACATGTACATATTTTGTCTTGGTGGATGAAGATGGCTGCACTAAATATCACGCTCGTTTCCACAGATTGGCTTGTCAGTTGTCGGACTATAACCAGTTAGGTATTATCGTAGAGGATAACGAACTGTACTTTTCTTGTTCATGAATGGTAGTAGAAGGGAAAGTATCATGAATGGACATAGAGAGGGTTGCTTTTTAAGTTTGGGGGATGAAGCGGTCGAAGTGACTTGGGAGCCACATCTATATACTTCGGAGATGATTTGAGTAAACTGGTTTAACCGAACTGAATGCATTTCTAATTGGTTCCCTCCTGCAAAGCCTGTCACACAACTGACCATGAGACACGTGAGAGTTTTACCCTAATTGTAATGGATGACATTATGAATGTATTAGATTTCGTATATATTTATACCTCAGTGTCACTTTATTGGCGGGCTACTCTCTAACGCAACAACAACAACAACAACAATAATAATAATAATTGCAAGGTTTTAGCACCCACTGAATATAAAACTCGGCATGACAGTGTGTGCTAATATCTGAACCAGAAGGAAACTGCAAGAAACTGGTATGAACATCACCCAGACCCGGTTAAAGTAATGGAACATGTAACAATTTTCTTTTGTAGAACCACATTTTTACTATATCTAATTTACTATATGTGATTTTCTTCTCAACGGTGGGGGAGAGTGTCAGGCATTCACTGTCATTCATCATCCGGATGAAACATCTCAGAGTCGGAGAGGATATTAAATCAAATAATAATGCTGTGTGAATAAATAATAATATAGAGTCAAGCTAGACAGGAGTTATTTTCATAGGTAGCATTTTAGTCTACGGTAGTAAACGTTGGAGATCAAATTAACGTACGGGTTGTCTCAAGTTTAAATATAAGAAACAAGGGAATTAGTTTCTAGCCATTTTTTAAAATGTCTTTTTGCCATCAAATACGATAACTGCATTTACTTATTATATATTTAAGGTAACATCTTTATCTGCGCATCGTTCTTATATATTATTTTACCGTTTCCTATCTTTGCATAAAGATAAATTTGTTTGTGAGCTTTTTTTCTTGAGCTACCATTAATAAGGACTCTATCCCAAATTTTCCTTTTCGTCTTTACCATCACATATGCGGGATTTTTTTAGGTTTTTTTTTCAGCCTCCTGAAAAGACAAAAAAAAACATCTAATTGCACTTGAAATTCCAGACAGAGTGCCGGATATTTTTTTATAACTTTTTTCTAGGTATTGATTGATTGATTCGTTTTTTACGGATTATCAACCGTTTGCAGATTATTTAAAGTTAGAAAATATTTTTAGATTGTAACATTTTGTTGTATGGAGATAATCATGGTTTTAGTGATACAATTACTAATTAACCCATAGCAGAGGGGAGGGGAAAAGGATTTATAACTTTTCCAAGGGTATTTTGCACGTAAGTAACAATCCAACGGCTCTCCGATTCTGTGCTATTATTCATTATCCAACGCGCACATCCAAGCTTATGGCACCTGGTATTTCTAAAAGTTCACTCATCGTAGTACTGGCCAGGATCGACGTTTCTTAACTTCGGTGATTGTACTGGAACCAGTGCTTCAATATGATGTGGCTGTCAGCCTTTTTTTCCAGTCATGACCTCGATTCGATTTGGTTGTAAATATACGATTAAAACTGATTTATGACAAAAACTTTCATGTTCGTTATTAATTTCTATTTCCATCTTGCCTGTTATATACTATAGACGAGTAAGACGAATTCCAATATAGTGCAAAAAGATTTGAGTTCATGCCTTCTCCAATTACATAAACGAGAAATTAATTAACTTAATTTAACCAGAAATTAAACTTTTGTTCTGTGCCATTATTTAGTATTTTGGTCCCATAACCTAGAAACTATTGTTGATTATAGAAAGTAGATCATATAATTGAGGACTTCAACAGTGTTAAAAAAAAAAAAAAAAGAATTTCATCTGGATTTCTTAAATTAACACTTTTATTAACACTGTGAAACGTTTACTGAAACAAGCCGAGGATGAAAGTTACGTCCCATAAATTCAACAAGTTTGTTTTTCATTTGGGAATATTATAAAAAAACGAACATATGTTATGAGTATGCTATGAAATGAAATGGATAAGAAAAAAAGAGAGTAAGTGATAGAGGGAAAGAAATAAGAACACACACCCGTATAAATGAATATATGTGTGTTTCTATGTGTAGAATGAAAGCAGGTAATAAAATAAAGTATATAAAAAGCTCGAGAGATTAAAAAAGAAGGAGAAACGGTAAACAGATATGGCGAAAAGAGAAAGAGTAAAAAATCTATAAGACAGCGGAAGTACCAATATTGAAAGTAAAATGAGGGAATAAAAAAGCTTATAGCAATAGCTATGGTTGTGTGAGAAAGAAAGAAAGAAAGAAAGAAAGAAAGAAAGAAAGAAAGAAAGAAAGAAAGAAAGAAAGAAAGAAAAACAGAAATAAATGACTTGGGTAAAAGTAGTCGGTTAAAAAACAGGATTCAGTAAATTAAGTTGTGAAGAAATCGGAAAGAAAGAAAGAAAGAAAGAAAGAAAGAAAGAAAGAAAGAATAAACGAAATAGGGTAAAAGTGTGCCAACTCGTCGAATAGAAGATTCAGTAAACTACTGAGGGAATGATTGAGAGAGAGAGAGAGAGAGAGAGAGAGAGAGAGACAGACAGACAGACAGACAGACAGACAGACAGACAGACACAGAAAGAGAGGAACAACTACGCTTTAATTCCTTTAATAGATATTCAATTAATGCAGACACTTATTAATAACTACTGATGCAGTTATTGTACATTTAGTATACATTTACAATTTTATTGTATCCGTTAAATTGTGGACTATCAGATTGCATCTTTAGAACGATAAAAAGTCACATTGCTTTTCATTACTTCGGAAATATTTCTTTTTTATTGAAGTCAAAATTCATTATTCTACGCTTCCATTCAATGTTTTTTTGATCGCAAAGGCATTTTATCATGTTTCACTCTTTACGCCTATATATACTACTGAATCTAGTTTTCCCAAAATACTATGTGATTTCTGCATCAAGATACAAAAAAGGTGAAGAACGTAAATCGTAGTTTATGGACTTAATGTACAGTCATAAACCGGATTATAACACTCGGAGTGCCACAACTACAGACGATGCAATAGAAATTTACTAAGCATAACTTAGATGTGGACCAAGTCCGAAAGTATAGAATACCCAGTGAGGATCGAACTCACTACTCAATTGTAATTGATCTAGTGAGACCAGATACATTGATTTTCTGATCATACCTTAAATATGGCATAAGGTCGAAAGTAGAGAGCGTTCAGTGAAAAATGAACTCACTACACTGTTGTAATAGATCTATCGAAACAAACTTGCTAACAATTGCACCATGTCGAAGTGCACTGATAGAGGATGCAATACGATGCGGGCTAAAAATTCTGGACCTAACCCAGAAGCACTCCCCACCAATCCAAAAATAATAAAGCAGATTTGATGTTTGGTTTTGGGTTAGATTTTCGGGAAGTTGATCGGATCGAAAACTTTTGAGTACTCGTTTGTGAATATTTTAGAACATGTACATAATTATTCTATATATATATCCACGACAAAGGTACGTTTGTTTCGACATTGAATCTTCAATGTCTCATCAGGTGGTATGTAAGTTAATGGAAAGTCTCGTTGGCACACTTTATTTGGTCAGTTTATTGAAAATTCAATGTCGAAACAAACGTACCTTTGTCGTGGATATATATAGAATAATTATGTACATGTTCTAAAATATAATTTATAATAAATATTCACAGCTCTATATATTATATATTGAGCACGGTTTTAAATTAATGTTTTGGACGTTGTAAGAATTCTTTCTTCGTTTTGTATTCACTCGGATATATATATATATATATATATATATATATATATATATATATATATACCAGCAGTTTGTCTAAATATATATGTATGCATGCATATGTGTATGCTCGCGCATGTGCCAATCGAAAATTAAGGAGTTTGTAATGAGTATCGTTTTCTGAGACAAGTTTAGTATAAGACAAAGCGACACTAGATGAACACTCAGTAAAGTTCAAATTCACTAACAAAGGTTTGCTAGACAAACTGACTAAATATCGGTCTACTATAGGCGTCCAATTTAGTAATAATGAGACAGCTTGCTAACCATTATATCACGTCGAAGCACCCAACTGATTTTCCAAGCGTACCTTAGATGTAGCAAAAGGCTGAAAGTATGGAGAAGACAATGAGGATTAAACTCTTTGCTCACTTGTAATTGATCTAACGAGACAAGCTTGCTAACCATTAAACCACTTAATGCGTGTATATGGCTTTGTGAGTACTTCAGCTGCCTGTGTAATCCATTTATTGTTCTATAAAAGAGTTCATTAACAAATGGTAATTTGAACCATTTCTTCAAATCTTCCTAAATGATAAAATCGAATTTTTCTGTACTGAATATTTTCATTTTTTTTTTAATCGTTTCATCCCGAGCAAGGCATTTCACTGCCACTATTGCTCAGGGGGTTACATAGGGGGGAAGGTGATGAGAAAGGATTGTTAGATATAGGAAATGTCAGAAGGAGGGTGATAGGAAGGAGGAGGGGTGTAAAACCGGGTGATAGTGGGTACTATCTACTCCAATTAAAAAAAAGTAAATTAAAAAAAAAATTCTAAGTTTTAACTTAGTATAAGTCGAAACAAAACTTAAAAGCCAAAATCATTTACAATAGCAAAATAGTACTTATGTTAGTAGCAATCATTAAAAAATTAAAACAAATTAAAACAAAAATAAAAAAGACAGACAAAAAGCCGAATTCATCTTACCAAGTAGGTAAGACAGACTGAAAAAGTTGAGCGGAAAATTTCTTCGGAAGAGACTAGTACCAAAGATTCCGCTCTCTAATTTTCCCAGATATTTTAGGCGAGTCACCCACCACTAGCCCTTCATAAATAAGTAAAAGGGAAACAACATATTTTTTGATGCGATGCAAACACACGTGGATTTTAATAAAGTATAATCTCTCATGTTGGATATAGTCACACTTCGTGGTTATAGTTAACGAGACACACTATCTTGATAATGTGAATCGACCTTTGAGACATCTTATTGTGCAGGGCCGGATTTTCACCTTCCCTAGGCACTTGCCCTAAGATATATGAATTCTTTCCAAAAGAATGTCTTGAAAACGTAATGTACTATACAGATACCAATGCATTTTGCAATTATTGATATTATTACTATAATTATTACTTTTTATATTAATGTTAATGATAAAGAAAAAATAATATATATAATTTTTATGAGCTAGTGTTAAAGAAAAAAATAATGATAAAATAAAAATATATTTAAATAAAAATGAGATCCCCGGGAGTGTGTAGCCCTAATACCACGTGTATAGCAAAAGAAATAAGATAAGGACATTTAAAAGAAAACAACAGAAAACCGACAAAGTTTTTATAGTAAACAAAAATAGTTTTATTATATTTTAGTAATTTGGTTAGTAGATAAAAAGGAAAACACACGAAGGTTTACCGGCAAGAAGTTAGAAATACTTTAAAAAGTAACTTCAGTCAGGTGTTGCTGGATTTAGTGGTATAGTTTACATGTCAAGTCAGCAAAGGGCAGTAAACGTGTGGTGAGTACGAAATAAAAATAACTATCTTTTTTTCATTGTTTGCAAATTTGCGAGCCAGTGTGAAATCCTATTTCTGATCAATAGAAAAAAGATTGTTTCCGAGCTGAGAAAAAAACCGAGCGAGCAAGTGTGAAAATATTTATTAACCAATGAAAAGAGGGCGATTTACAAAAAACCAAAACTTATAATTTCAATGACCTGTGTCCTGTTTCTACCTGTCCAAAGATGAGCCGACCAAGTGATCGACTTGGCAACATATTTCACGTTTTTCGGTTGGTCGGCACAAAGAGAGAGAGAGAAGGAATCCGTGAGCACTCAACCCAGCATAATGTAACAGAAATTATCGACCGCCAGCGACCCGTATTCGCACTCGCTACTTTTTCTCTCGTGCTGATTTTTTTTATTTCTCTTTCTTCCTCTTCATCTACTCGCCGTGCACAAAAAGAAAGAGAGGAACAAGAATATTACTACTACCCTGTTGATACATCAGATCAAAAACATGAACTTATCTTTATCTGTACAAATTACATTTCGCTACAAAAACGAACTCTTAATTCTTACAACTTTTTACTACACTCTTAGGACACTTTCACAATTAATAATTTCAAACATACAATTTGATGTTATGGTGTTTGATAAATAAATTTTCACTTATTTATACAAACGAAACAGTCTTATCTTTTCAACTTTCTGATAATATTAACTTATGGGGACTTCGATTATGTCTGACACAAGGCTAATTTAATAAACATATTCGAATTCTCCGTAAAAGGACTGCACTAAAGCAGATTTCGGCAGCCACTGACTTAACCAAAGGACTAGCTTAAATCAACGACTACAAATACCCGACTGAAAGATTTGCACTTGTAAGGTCATCCGCCAATATCAAATGACCCAGAACTCGGAGAATTTTCATTCATAAAAATAGATTTTCTTGACACTAAGATATAGCTTATTTAGCTTAAAGGTAAGTCCGGCGCTGCTATCATGAAACTAGCATATTCACTTCAATAAAAAGGCCTTCTTTATCGATCAAAGTACCAGAAATACTTGCATTTGTGGCGTAAAACATTAAACTAACTCGGATAATATGGCTTCTTTATTTAACTTGGGGTGCCTTGCAATTATAGATAACAATATTTTGTCTTTGTAGTTCAAGTTGTTAAAAGTGACTCAAACGAAATCATTTCCTACACTGTCGGACCCCTTTCTTTTCATTAGGGAGAATTTCCGCTGTGAATTGAAATATTTATTGAGACATTTCCCATATTAGTCGACATGTTTCCCGTCCAAAGTTGCATGTCAATAGCTATAATTTAACTTTAACAGAAAATTCGTTGTTCTAATTCTATTTTTATCTACAAGCTGTCAACAAACTATTTTTTGTGAAAATAATGATAAAATCCGAATCATAATAACCTTTGTCTATTGTAGCTCTTCATGGTACTTTGGTTAGAAGCATTTTACGAGAACACAAATGAGCATCACAGAAAATGCGCGCTCAGCCATGTTTGCATTTAGAATAACACTTAATAATACAAATAGAGAAAATCAAGTAAAAAGTCCTTGGAAAATAAATTTCTCATACAAAACCTTCAATTAATGTTGTTTTTAAGGAGGGTGTTTACTACTTAAATAAATAAAATAAAAATAACACAAAGATAATGTGTTTTTAACAAGTAATAAGCAAAAGTAGACGCCAATTTTAAAATATAGTCAATAGTCAGATTAGTGCATTAAAAATCTCAAAAGAATCTTTGTTAAATTATTATACAATCAACATGTCAGTTAATGATTATATGTAAGATCATAGTTAATGAAGTCGGAATAAGATAGATAGATGATTTTCTAAGCGCCGCTGAGATGTGGCACAAGGCCGAAAGTATGGGGTACTCAGTGAGGATCGAACTCACTACTCAGTTGTAATAAGCTCTAGCAAAACAACCACACCGAGGCACCCAAGATAGATAGATAGATAGATAGATAGATAGATAGATAGATAGATAGATAGATAGATATCTTGGTGGAAATTTTAAAATTATATTTAAATAAGAATTTGTTTTTTCTAACTAGGTAAATGAAAAAAATAAAAATAATTCTCTTGAATCCATCTTTGTTGTTTTGGATTTGACATTATAGCTATATGCTAAACGTAATTTGGGCACAAGGCCAAGAGTTGAAGATAGAACTCACTATTCATTCGTAATGATCTGAGAGATAAATTGTTTAATCATTACCTCACCGTGAAGATCCCAAGATTTCTAAAAATAACTACAGGTGAACTCTCAACTGAGAATCCGCTACTCAATAGTTTTTCATACCATGTGTGAATTTTTGCGATTGAAAATTTTGATATTTTTGGTGGGGGAGGCGGGTTTACAATTATGTTCACTCTATACAAGGCCTTAGAGCCACTGAAGGTAGAAAATTACAGAGTAAGAAGCATGTTTTATAGGGATACGTAGAGAAGATAAGTTAACCTTAGACTTGAACAGGTTAATATTGTATTGATCGGGGAAGCATCCTCTTGGGAGTCGGTTCCGCAAAGCAATGGTTTGTGGGAAGAAGCTAATCGTATGGATCTTAAATCTCGCCAATGGAATACGAAGAGAATGAGGGTAGTTCGTTCGAATGTGTGTAGTGTGGCGAGTCTTGAAGATTAGAACTAGTGGAACTAAGGATTCTAGTTTGTCTGAACACTTTCTATGGAAATAACGATATAGCAACAAAAGGCTTGCTACATTTCACCTGTGTGAAAGTAGTTGTAAAGTTTTAAATAGATCATCACCTCCAAGGACACGGAGATCCTTTTGAACTCTGTCGAGACGGGAAAGGGAAGACTGAGCAGCAGTACTCCATGTTTGGCCTGATAAGGCTCTTGTAAAGGTATATGATGGCACGAGGAGGCAGATACTTACTGTAGCGTTACAAAGAACCGGCCATTTTTCCAGTATCTTAAGCGATTGATCGTATATGCGAGTTCCACTTGAGGTCTGAGTTAAGCTCAATGCACATGGCTTCCCTGAGAGAACACCCGTTCATCGTGATAGGTGAATATCAGAGTCCTCTCTGTGATGATGGAACATCACTAGTTGAAAGTATTGTAGATCTTTTTCTCTCTCAAGGAACTTGACCCTATCTCAAACTTTGTTGGATTCATCATAAGTCATGAAAAATTATCTCAAACATTTTATAGTTACTTGTATTTTGTGTTTGTATTACAATATTACGTTGTTTTTCTCTTTATTTCTAATTAGCATCATATAATTAATTTTTAATTAGGTTCATGTAATTAATTTTTTAATTAGCATCAGGTAACTTCCACTGAGCCTGGTTATGCTTGGCAAATTAAAATATAACCCAAATTTGTATTAACGCTTAATCAAGTTGCGTTAAATTTCAGCCTTACTTCATGCTTAAACTATACTTAATTTTTGCATTAATCTGAGCATGTAATACTTATGAGATTTGCGCTAAAAAGTGAATGAAATCGGAATGCTTTTCTACCTAATATAATATCATTAGTATTGTCTGCAATGCATATTTGCAAATATGTATATTACTGTGGAATAGTTCATTTATTCGAACTTCTCAAGTAATTAGCGTATCTGGATAATGCAGTTTTTTTCCTAGAAAATCACCCACGGATGAGGAGAAAACTGGAGTCAACACAAATGTGGTTCTACAGAAGGATACTGAAAATTCTATAGACAAAGCGAATAAGCAACAAGGAATCTTAAAGATAATAGCAACGAAAATAACAGTTATACTCGAAATCAGAAAAAGAGAGCTGAAATTTCTTGAACTCATAATACGGAAAGGGAGATTGGGAGAGATTAAATATATATAAAAATCACCAAATTCCTAGATAAATAATAAATATATATCTCTGATTAACATTTTTTCAATTTATGCTTTTCGGAAAGTGAATCTATCATAAACTGATTCGTATCAGTTCTGAAGCATCTATTTGTTTTCTTATTCTCAGAAGTTAGATTTTTTTAATAAAAAAATAAATAAATAAACTTATTCGTAGTATAAATTCTTTTTTTTTAATCATATCACCCCGAGCAAGGCGGCAACGCCACTGATGTGCAGGGGGCTACATAGGAGTGAAAAGATTGGAAAAGAGAAAGCCGGAAACCACCTCCTAAACAGGAAACAAGGGATGAGCCTCTTCACCTGTTCAATAGACGTGGGTGGAGTGTGAACCGGGCGATAGAATATAAACTTTGAATGAAAACCATCCGTTGAATTGTCAGATTATTTTCTCAAAGAAAAGAAACTGTAAGTATTTTCTTTAGTAAGTTTTTATACATCGTAACATATTTAATGATTTAGCCACGTTATGGCAAATCTAGAAAAACCTACATGAATTTATTCTGTACATGTTCACTCAGTAAAACAGATACTGTGACTATATGTTGATGTACAGCTTAACAGATTAATATTTTGACAGATACTTATTATATAAACACACACACACACACAATAAAAGGGGAAAAAATCAACCTTGCACCAATTAAATAAAATAAAAGAGAAACGAGTCATTTGCTGATATCTCCTGACGAGTGAACAGAGTGGTTTCTGGGGGGGGGGGGAGTCTGTCTGTGAAACTCTAGATTCGGGATGCTGAAGGTAACACCAATCAGGTAAATGACAAATTTTATATTTGTATTAATTCTCTGTTTCTCTCTCTCTCTCTGTTCTCTCTCTCTCTATATATATGTATATATATAAAGGAAAAATTCAAACTCAACACAATTTCTAAAGCTGTTATAAACTCTAATTTATTTGGAAGGCTAAGCTTTTGGTACCCATCTCATCAATCCACAAATTACAGAATCTTTTAAAAATCTTTTTTGCTTTTGAAATTTGCAGTCTGATGAGATGGATGCCAAAAATTTACCGTAGAAATAAACCATAGTTTATAACCACCTTAGATGATGTATTGATTTTTTTCCTTTTTGTATATATTGTTCTAGATAGTACCCACTGGGCTCTCTGTATAGATCTTCCTTTTGATAAATTATATTAAATAGATGTGCTCGGATTATCCTCTCCGTTCAATGATTTGATATCGTTATATATATATATCAGGATGAAGAGAACCAACAGGTTTAGAATCCAGAGTTCTCCGACATTTACTTTTTAAAAAAGGACTCAATCCAACGTAGAACGTAGAGTAGAATACAATTAAATTTTTTTTTAAATTAATTTAATTTACATTGCGACACGGAAATTTTTATGTTTTGATATTTAAAACTTTTATCTCATCATCCGGAAATGTTCAATAGCTTTGATGAAAATGATTTACATTTGACTGTAGAAAACAATACATTTGCTTATTAAAGATTTAATATAGAGGGGAAAGAGAAAATTTTAGATCATATGGGTATGTTTAATTTAACTAATCAGAATGAATGTCGATTTTGAGTATTTAAAATATAGGTTAGATGTTAGAGTTTTGAGGTATTTATACATATCTAAGGAAAACTTATACTTACGGATAGACTTCCAGCAAGATGCATACATTTAAGTAACGAAGAAATAGTCTTAGAGTTATAGGTATCCCTGCTCAATGTTGTCTTTAAAAAAAAAAAAGAATCATCTTTTAAATCTGTCTTAAAGAAACTTTTGAAATGGTTAATATATATATATATATTGAAAGTAATTAAAAAATAATGTTCGATCTTAAAATGAACTTTTATTCCGGTATCTAAACTGTTTCAATCAGTCAAAATAGGAACCCTGAACATCTATACATTTCTGTTATCGATTTACAAGGATATTTATGACTTAACGATAAAAATCTAGTTTTAGACGTGAAGAAATCATTTAATATGGCTTCTGCAAAATCTCGTATCGTAAGTTGATGAGCTTCTGCAGTGTTCTCCTGGCAACATGTGGCTGAACATTGTCATGAAACAGAAATAGAACTTGTCGATTAACCAATGCCACTTGCATCTTGCTTAACTGAATGTACATTTCATTCAGTTGCTGACAATAAACTTCAGCAGTGATGCTTTGGTTAAATTCCAGAAATCTGTCATAGACAACGCCAATGATGGGCTACCCGACAGTTTCAATAAACTTATGTTAATGAAATGTTGGTTCTGGAACGTGTCTCAGTCCTTTGTCGTGATCAAGTAATTGAGCCAAGCGTTTACGACTGTCATCAAAAGTCACTATTATATCAAGAAATCGATCATTCGAATTTCTCAAATGCAGCATTCAAAACGTCTAACTCTGACTTTCACCGAGTTCATGTGGAACCTATTTATCTCGTTTCTTCATCTTGCCAATTTTCTTGAAATTGTCCAATATTGTTGAAATGCTGACTTCCATTATCTGAGAAGACATTTCTCTGACACTTTGACGTGAGATTTGTTCGACTAGTGTCTTTAGATGTTGATTGTCAATTACAGATAGACGTTCTACAATTTAAGATACCGGTGCGAATTTCAAGTAGTACAACATGACGTTTCCAAATTACTGGCGGAGTAAATTGCGCCATGGTGCCCTTTTTCTCAAAGACGGTGCCCAACTGATCCTACTCTACTGTGCACTCAACAAAATCAAAAGCGTATATGAAAGAGAGTGTGTGGGAAGGAATAGATACACGAAAAAGGAAAAAAGAAAAAGAAAAAAGAAACCGAAAAAATAGAAAATATGACATCATAATTCGGTTTGATTAACAAGATTATGTTAACAAGATGACGAGTATCCTAGAAGATACTTACAAATTGGAAATTAATGAAATTAGACCCACGGGTTCATTTCGTACCCATCTCTATAGTTTGCCCAAAGCATATAAGAATGGTGCCCCATTGAGGCTTATTTTATCTATGTCCCTTTAGATGAGACTATTGATATATGTGCTGATGCCTTATACCTTACTCAGTTGTCACCTCCAGTTTTCCTGAGGAAATATTTGTCAAACTGATGCAATTTACCATGATGTCTATTGAATTTAGTTTCGACGGTGTCATGTACAGGCAAATTGATGATGTTTCAATGGGTTCTCCTTTGGGAGCCATTTTAGCAAATATCTTTGTTGGATTCCACGAAGAGAAAGTATTATCTGAATTTAATAGACCCAATGTTTATTTCAATTATGTAGATGACACCTTTTGTCTCTTTAACGATGAAATTGAAGCAGACCATTTACTTTCGTCCCTTAATAAATATGCATCCAGTTTTAACATTTATAATAATTATTCACTTTCATTTCTTGATGTTTAGTGAATAAATCTTCCTCTGGTTTTCTTACTTCTGCTTACCGAAAACCAACATTTATTGGTTTGTATACCAAGTGAGATTGCTTTTGTCCCCCAAAACGTAAAATTAATGTCATTAAGACTTTTATCTATAGGGTCTTGATGATCTGCTCCGAAACTAAGTTGAATGATTATCTCAGGTTTATTACTACCAATCTCTGTAATAATGCCTAATCATTGGATGTTGTCCAATCGATGATTGGGAATAAGGTTAAACCAGCTACAGTACAAAGACGTCTCGTGTACCTGCACCTTCCTTGACTGGGTTCAGTCAGTGATAAATTTGCTAAGCGGGTTTCGGTTGCAGTTCGACATTGTTATTTTGCTGCTAATACTCGTGTGGTTTTTTTCTTCTAAATCTGTTTTTTTCTTCTATACGGAACGATGTTCTCCCCTACACCATAATAGCTCTTTGATTTATATGTTTAAATGTAGTAGTGGATATCACTACATAGAAAGAACTACTCAAAAACTAGAATCCAGAGTTAAACAACACGTACCTGCAAAAATCCCTAATTTGAACTAATTCTCATCAGATAGGCTGAACAATACATACGGGTCTTCTATTGCAGAACACCTTATTAATAACCATAATTGATAACTTCAGTGTGGACAAGTTTTCCATCTGAAGTACGTTCTACTCTAGTTATCACCTCAAAGTGTTAGAGGCCATTTACATTCAATCTTTGAAGACCTTTCTGTGTAAACAGAGAGAGCATATATTTGACCTCCAACTCATTTCCATTTTTTTTCCATCTACATCTTCTACATTTTTTTAACAATAATTATTTATTTACCTCGATTTGGCTCTGTTGACAGAGGTGCGAAACCGGTTGGCTATCCCATTTTACAATTGTATTTTTTTAAAAAACTCATTAACACTAAATTTATTACACTAAATTTAAAACGGCTAACCTCATGATCAAAATCAATTCACCCGCGAGATCCAAATTATAACGAACCAAAATTATTTACAAATTCACATGACCTTTGAAGAACTGCGTTCTTGGTCCTAATTTTGTAAATAATTATATCGGCCATACCACTACGAAACTAACTCGAAGACTGAGGCTACATCTCTCGAAACAGAGCTCAATTTAAACGCACAGAGAGACTTACCAAACAATATCCGGAAAATTCTTGCTGACAACACAAATATCATAGCATCATTCACATGGCAAAAAAAAAAAGGCTGAAAATAATGGAGGCCTTATTAATAAAAACGAGACCAAATACTCAATAACATCAACTACGAACACGCTAACAACATGCTAACCGTGTACGGTACATAACACATACCACTACTACACATTATACATAACACCACTTACATTCTGTTACACGTAAAATAACATTCACCCTCGAAAATGGCTAAAAGTATAGCCGAAAACGATCGGATAAACATTTAGACAATTTTTATATAATTTATGCCTTCAAAAGAAAGAAATCATAAGATCACATGGAAAATTGCATAAAAAACTTAAGCAACACACCTTGTCTATCATTTTTAATGATACCTTCATAAAAGGGTGATTGCTTCCCAAATATACAATATATATCCTGTTTTATTAACACAAATAATACTATACATATGTACGACCTCCTCATATGTATATTTATAACACGACCCCTGGCTGAGTCCAGCCAATCTTTCTGACCTTTGGTTGATTATGCCCACGTTGTGTTGTTGATCTCGGATTAGCCAAGCAGGTTTGCTTGTTATCACTTGACGAGGCTGATCCAGACATGCGAGAGATTGGTATATAACGAAAATCAGATTTAAGACCGCAACGACAGGGTGTAGATGTATATATATTCATATATATCAAATAAATTCAAGATTACAAGCAAGTCAAAGTAAGTGACGAAAAAACTATCAGTTTGATGGTATTTCAGTAGTAAGATAATGTTCGTGTTGTATTATTTTCACGGGAGGATGGTTTATTCAACTTTCAGTTGGTTGAATTTGGACTCACTGTCTTTTGCGATATCTCTGTCCCGTCTCCTTTTAAGCAGCAGACCTCGTTTCAGTCCGACCGTATTATTCAAACCGCCATTCAAATCTCTTTCCACTTTTTCATCCCAAACACGGGGGCCAAACTAAATAATTTTGTCTTGCATTCTGGTTTTATGAAACAAGCACCCAGACCGAGGTGGTAAAGTTAAATATGGGGTTTCTATTTCCCTCACTGTCAAGCTCTTACCAGCTCGAAATGAAAACGATTTCATTTAACATTTCAACTTCCAGGGGAAGGGGAGGAAAATCTACTACCTGTTATTGTCTGCCTGCTCTTATCAACTGTCCTGTAATCAGTACACAGGAAATTCTCAAGGCCGTATTTTGACTTAGGGTCACATATTTTCAATACCCATTGACAAATATTTTGACTAGAATTAGGTAACTAACTTCGATAAATTCGATTACTTCTCTGAACAAAAGAATTTTGCACTCAGTGAACCTTTTTATCTGTATTTTCCACTTGTTAACATTCGGCTACTTTATCCGACAAAAACAATATTATTCTCCAATTTTAGAGAAATCTCTTCTCATCATGAAAATCACTTAAAATTAATACTAGCCATCTGAAAATAGAGTTACATATTTATTAATTTACGTCACTATATATATATATGTGTGTGTGTGTGTGTGTGTGTGTGTGTGTGGAGAGAGAGAGAGAGAGAGAGAGAGAGAGAGAGAGAGAGAGAGAAACTACCAGAGAGATAAGGAACATGCATATTTTTAAGCGAAAGATGTTTTCTCAGAGGTCGTAATTTTCATTTCGCCAACCCCAACAAAAAAATTAATGATTCCTGGACATTCCTTTAAATCGAGTTTTAAATAATCTCTGATATATCCACAAAAAGTCTTTTATGACAATAACACAAATTTCGAAAAATAAGATGTTAGAATATGTATTTTTCAGTAATTCTCAGTTGAGTAAAAATATTTATTTCAAAATCGGTTACAGTACTTAGGAAAAAAGAAAAATATTCATATTCTTACTCATAATTCTAACCGCAGGGTTGAAAAAGTTTTTAAACGAATTTTCTCCATGCAACGTAGTGAAACCACTAAAACACAAAATAACACCACAGAGGCTTGTTAGAGATGCTCAACACGAAATATCTGCGAATGACATCAGAGTTATCAAGAATCTTTACTGACAGCAAACCGCCTGCATACAGACAGAAAATTAGTTCAGTTCATATACGAAAATAGAAAGGAGAGTAAGACAAGGATGTGTCTTCTCCCCAGACTTATTCAACCTGTACAGTGAGACTATTCTGAGAGAGTTAGAGGTTTTTCCTAGGATTTGTCACAGGCAGCTACAATCTTAACAAGATACGCAGACGATACAATGCTGATAGCAGACGCGGAAAAAATACAGGACCTCCTACAGCAGGTAACAAGGAAAAATGAAGAGAAAAAACTAAACATAAACCTCAAGAAAACCGAATGCATGGTCATCAGCAAAAAGTGGTCGCCAAAATGCCAACTACACGTCGAGAACATTAAATGAAACAGGTACAGAAGTTTAAATACATGGGAGTTATTGTAACAGAGGATTGAAAGTGCGACACTGAGATCCGAAGACGGATTGGCATGGCCAAAGACGCACTTCAAAGACTGAGTAGAGTATTGAGAGAGAGAAAGATTTGGCTGGAGACAAAGAAAAGAGTACTGGACAGTTATGTGATATATGTCCTCCTATATGGCAGCAAATACTGGATGATCTCCTCAAGAATTAAGGAGACACTCGAAGCGGCAGAAGTGGGGTTCTACAGAAGGATTCTGAGGATACCATGGACAGAACATGTGAGCAACGATAAAGTTTTGGAGAGAATGTAAACGAGGAAACTCATACTTGGTATCAGGAAAAGACGTGTGTGTGTGTGTGTGTGTGTATGTGTGTGTGTGTGTGTGTGTGTGTGTGTGTGTGTGTGTGTGTGTGTGTGCCTGTTAGCTATTTTTTTAGTCAACTGCACAATCCAAGCCTTCACTAATTGGTTACAAATTGGGATTAATAGGGTTTACTGTCACGTTACGATATTTTAGTTTGTAATAAATAATAAATATGGAGCAGCGAGTGAAGACCGAACTCACTACAGTATTAATGGTTTACTATGTTTATTTACGAAATGTTGATCCAGCATGACTCGCCTGCCTATCTATCTATCTATCTATCTATCTATCTATCTATCTATCTATCTATCTATTCTTTCACTGATCTATCTATCTATCTATCTATCTATTCTTTCACTGATCTATCTATCTATCTATCTATCTATCTATCTATCTATCTATCTATCTATTCTTTCACTGATCTATCTATCTATCTATCTATCTATCTATTCTTTACTGATCTATCTATCTATCTATCTATCTATCTATCTATCTATCTATCTATTCTTTCACTGATCTATCTATCTATCTATCTATCTATCTATCTATCTATCTATTCTTTCACTGATCTATCTATCTATCTATCTATCTATCTATCTATCTATTCTTTCACTGATCTATCTATCTATCTATCTATCTATCTATCTATCTATTCTTTCACTGATCTATCTATCTATCTATCTATCTATCTATCTATCTATCTATCTATTCTTTCACTGATCTATCTATCTATCTATCTATCTATCTATCTATTCTTTCACTGATCTATCTATCTATCTATCTATCTATCTATTCTTTCACTTATCTATCTATCTATCTATCTATCTATCTATCTATCTATCTATCTGTCGATGCACATAATAATAATAGAATTTAAAGGTGCCTATAAAAATACGTAAAAATGACTAGAATTTATTATATTTTAAAGTTAGCAGAAGTTTTCAAAAAGAAAAAAGACAAAACAACTGATCACTATATAACAAGAGCGACAATACTCCATAAATTAATAAATTAACATAATCATTTCTGTCTACCAGTGAACAATGGAGTTTTCAGAATTTTGCATAATACTGCTTATTAAAGTTAGGGGGTCTGATAGATGAGGGACACGGTACATAAAAAGAAATCACATAACAGTTTAATAACAAATTATTGCTATTCCTTAATATTTTACTTAGCTTCTGAAAAGTATTTTTCGTTATTCCAACGCGTCTTCAGATTTCATTATCGCACTTCCCGTCCTCTAACTAATTTGATAATTTATCCTGTTTTCCTTCTATCTTCGATTGTGGGGTTTCATACATTGACACACACACACACACACACACACACACACACACACACACACACACACACACGCATGGTCACTCGGTGTTCCACGTGATGACTGGTTTCCGCCAAAAACGATGCCAATAAAAGCGAAAAACATCACGTGGTACGCCAGTTAGGATTTCGTCCCGGGCCAAGAGCAATATCTCCCTAACTCACACAAACACGCGCACTAATTGCGTGTAGCAATTAGTGGCGCAAAATTTCTTTTATTTTTCTTCCCCTACATTAACACTATGCACATTAACTTTCATTCAAACAGGACTTTACATAAAATAACTTCCTACACATAAATTTACAATTTTTCCAACCTTCGTCAGTAGAAATCCACAGACGGCTACATTCGCATGTAAGTCTCTCTCTCTACTCAACGCACACACAGACACAGAACTTTGTCTTCTGTCTGACTTTCTTCATCAAGGATTTGAACTTTGAACTCTTTACGAAAATATTAACAATTGTTACAAACCTTTCTTTCAGCTAGAGAAAAAACTTCATACATCTTATTTTGTTTCTACGAACAGACGAAGGGGAATTACTCTTTCCTTTTCACTTTCTTATGCATGCTCTCTCAACCCCATGTAACCTTTGTCAATACATTGTTTTTCTGGTTACTTTCGCCTTTTTGTTCTTTCTAAAATCCTGCTTTAAAATCATGACCCCATGTTACGTCGAGTCGACTCGTTAAATCTAAATTAGTAAGTGGACCCTTCGTCCACTAGTCGATCACACTTTCAGTATTTCCATCTATGTATCTCGTTTTATTTTTTTGTCCCTCATTTACTGCACGTCTTCCGATTCCCATAAAAAGTGGCAGTTGCGATTCCTCCGACACTGTTCATTTCTTCTTTCACTTTTTGTCCCATTGCATCTTTTCCTGTTGTTTTCTGTTATAACAATCTTTCTGATTCCACTCCTGAGCTTACTTCCTGGACTCAATGAGCGTCTTTATGTTAGAACGATCAAAATTGTTTCGGACATCGGTGTATTGACGTCAAACCGCTTTAATTTTTCTGCGGTTTCATTCATTACATTACAGGGCCTGGTCTTACCTATCCTCGCTATTGGTTTTTACTGTTCATAAGTCAAACTGCAGTTCGAAATCTGCACGTAAAACCGCTAATTGCATTTGCAGATTAAATGGATCGTTTCATAAGACGTCAATAAGAGGAGGGCAATTAACAGGATGTTTTTTTTTATTTCTTTCTCATCCTTCCTCTTTTTCTTTTTTGCTTTCTTTATTTCACAGACTTTTTTCTTTCATTCGTTCATTCATTGATTCTTTCTTTCCTTCTATTTTTCATTCTTTTGCATTCTCTCTCTTCATTTTTTCCTTTCTTTTAAGTTGTTTTTTCCATCCATTCGTTCATTGTTTCCTTCCTTCCTAATTTCTTTTTCCTTCCTCTCTTTCTTTCTCCTTCACTTTCTTTCTTTCTTTTTCTTTTATTATTTCCTTCCTTTCTTCTTTTGCCTTATTTCTTTATTTCTTTCATTTTTCTCCCGCATTTATTTCTCTATTCGTTTTTCTTTCTTTCTTTCTTTCTTTCTTTCTTTCTTTCTTTATTTATTTATTTATTTATTTCACACTCCTTTTTCTTTCATTCTTTTGTGCATTGGTTCTTTCTTTCCCTATATCTTTCTTTCTTTTTCCTTCTTTCGCATCTTCCCTTTGTATGTTTGTTTGTTTGTTTGTTTCTTTCTTTCTTTCTTTCTTTCTTTTACAATCGTTCTTTTTTCTTCTATTCTTTGGTTCTTTTTTCCTTGCTTCTTTCTATATTTCCTTCCTTTTCTTTCTGTCTTTCTTTCATTCACAGTCTTTCTTTTTTCTTTCACATTCATTCATTATAAATATATATTTGACAGTTTTTCTTTTTTCTATAGTTTATTGATTCTTTCTTTCCTTCCTTTCATCTTTTTCCTTTCTTTCGCATTCTCCCACCTTTATATTTTTTGTTCTTTCTTTTACAGTCATTCTTTTTTCTTCCATTCTTTCTTCATACATTAATACACTAGCACACGAACGCTTCCTAAATTAAACTATCATCATAGCCCGGCGTTGCCCGTGCAACTCAGAACATTTTTTAATTAGATGATTAATGCAGCGTGTTGCGATTTCCAAGCACTTGTAGTCGCCGTCTCACTTTAAAACTCAGTTATATAAAAAAAATAATTATATAACAAATTGTTGTTTAAAAATTGTTAAAAAGTTTCCATTAAAAAAATCTATTTTCTTTTGTTTTGCGTAAACGTAAGTTGATGCATTGTAAACAACATTGCGTTTGTTTTTGTTTCAAAATTACGGGGGAAAATATTTACATTAAATTTGTGGACTAAATGAATTTCAGAAATTTTCGAAGAATATTTAAAAATGTAGACATGGTAAATTCTCGTTTTAGGGCCCAAAGACTAATATCCCTTATATTCGCAAACAACACGCAAATAACTTTTTATACACGCAAATAACTCTTATTTTTTTTCACTTGTTTCAATGTCAATAAATTTCTTCTGAAATTAAGTACCGAAAAAAATCGGGTATTAATTTCTGCAAGAACTTTTCTGTAAAGGAAGTAAATAGGCCCAAATTTTCTTCCTACGCCTAAAATCGTTCAGCAGTGAATGACTCTCACTAAGCCGGCAATGGCTGACAAAAAGAGCAAGAAGTTCGATTTTTTTCTGGTCGTTAACATAAAAAGGTCGGTTTCTTGAATGAATATCTAATTGCTGATTTGAGTTCAGCATCTGCATCTGCACGGAAATAAGACTATTTTGGAAGAAACTGAAGGGATATTAGCCTTCGGGTCCTAAAACGAAAATTTACGCGTTTTTTTGTGTTTGTTTTTGTTTTTTTTACATATTTTGTTTTTGTTTGAAAAAAACACTTTTTTAAAAATATCTCTTTTGTTTCAAAATTATGAGGAAATATTTTCACATTTTTTGTTGACCAAATGAATTTTTAAAACGTCGGAATAAAAATTAAATATAAAGGCTCATTTTTTTTTTTTAATAAAAAATATTTTAGACGCGTTTGACACGAGTGATTTGACTTCTGTGACATAATCTAGCAACCATCTTAGATCTTAGATGTTTTACGAAGCAAATGTAAACAATCGGCTCCGTTGGCCAAAAAGTGGGAAAGGTAAAAATTGCTGAACTTAAACTCAAAAAGTATGTGTCGATCTGGCTTCCCTGTAGATATGTGTCCCTAGAAAGTTTGAATGGCGTAGTTTAAAAAATGTAGGCGTGCATAGGGAACAGTCACACACAGACTCACAGATTGCCTTTTATATATATATATATATATATATATATATATATATATATATATATATATATATATATTATACACAGAAATACTGGTATATGAAGGTGAATCAATAAGTCCATAGCATTACACAGTTATTGGTTTAGTTTTGACTTGAAATGTTCTTTGCATGATGTTAAATATTATTTTTATCATTAGAATACAGATTTATTGAATTACTTAAATATGCATTAATAGCTCAAGTGGTAGAGTACAGGACCAGTAATTGAATGATATAAGACTCGATGCTAGTATTAGATTGATTAGTTTGATTAATATTTGCATCTACTGACAAACATGGCACCTGGATAAGGTTCAGATCTGGGTCTGTATATATATATATATATATATATATATATATATATATGCGCATTAAAAACAATTGTGTTAATATTTGAAAATGATATTAACTACACAATTAAACGCGAAGGACACGAGTAAGTCAATAATAAAATTATAACCAATCCCTAAACAGAAGAGTGAAACTTGCTAAGTTATTTATATTTTATAAGTTTTATGCTTATTTAAGCATATTTAAGATATACGCAGCATTGTGCCCATTTTTATATTACTTAGCATTGACTAACTATAAAAAATATTTAAATCAATATATATATATATATATATATATATATATATACAAATGAAAAGAACTAACAGGTTTAGAATCCCGAGTTCTCTGGCATTGACATTTTAAAAAAATGCTCAGTGCTGTGTAGAGCGTAGAGCGTAATATAATTAAATATAAAATTGTATAATTAAATTAAATATAATCATATAATTAAATTCAATATAATTATTGATTAACTTACATATCACCCTTTACTTTATTATGTATTATAAGAATCATTCATTATAATTTAATAAATTTTAAGGTTGATATAAGTTAAGAATATATGATGAATTGATAAAGAAATATACTCTGAACCCAAAAAAAATAATCATACCAAAAGTCCCTTTAAGACAGGTTTATATATATATATATATATATATATATATATATATATATATATATATATATATATAGGCGGTACAAACCCAAGATAGAATTGGTAAATACTCCGGGATAAGGTTGGTAAATAATCCAGGAGGATCCTAGTAATATCGTTAAAATATTAAAACTGATCCAATAGAGAGCTCAATGTAAATTAATTTAATTTACAGAAGAGGTATTTATTTATTTATTTATTTATCTGTAAATTCAGATTAAATTTAGAGGGGAAATAGCCATTTTCAACATGTCATTTTAAGACATGTATTAACTCCGTTTCAAAGAGCAGGGATACACTCTCAGAGTGTTTCTTTATAACTAAAATATATACATTTACGGCTGCTTACTTCTTGCCGGAAGTAAGCAGCCGTAAATATGAAAGTTTTCCTTAGACATGTATGGATGCCCCACATCCCTAACATCTAACCTATATTTTAAATTCTCAAAGTTAACTTTTATTCTGATTAGTTAAATTAAACATATCCATATCATCTAATTTGTTTGTCTTCCCCTTCTATATTAACTTTTTAATAAGCAAATATATTGTTTTCTACATTCAAATGTAAATCATTTTCATAAAAAGTTATTGAATATTGCCTGATGACGAGATGAAAGCTTTAAATCTCGAAACATAGAAATTTCCGTGTCGCAATATAAATTAAATTATATATATATATATATATATATATATATATATATATATATATATACGAGGTTTGATCAAAAAGTATCAAAAAGTTTGAAAGAAAGAAGACTACAACATATATCAATTCAGTATTTAATTTCCTCTTAAGTAGTCCTCTTCTGAAGACACACATTTTCATCCAGCCTCGTTTCCATTGATGGAAGAATTCCTGGGACTCCATTTTGGGGATAGCGATCGGCTACCTCGTCACATTCTCTTGGATTTCCTCGACGTCTTTAAATCTCGTTCATTTCAAGTGCTATTCGATTTTTAAAGAAGTAAAAGTCGAAAGAGTCCAGATATGGAAATATGCTAGTTGCCGGACCTGGAAAATGTGCTTGGACAAAAAACTGCTGCACAAGCTATTGTCACCGATGGGACCTCTGTTGAGAAAAATTATGTATTTTATTTATCTCTACTTTGAGATATATATGAACTGTATAATATCTTCTTATTTTCATCAGAGTAGGAAATATCTAGTAACTCATCGATACGCATTAAGTCACATTCATAGATTGATCTAGACCAAAGCGAATCCAAAAGGCTATCGCCTTGATACAAATTTGGTACAGATATTTAATGGGAACACCAGACCAGGTATGGCAAGACCATACTCTATACATTTTCCTTCCAAACACTGCTATAAAAAGCGGAAGTGAGCGACAATGTTATAACTGAAGGTTTATGCGCAAGATAGTTCAAGTTCAATCTGAGCCAAGCGGCTTCATTCTACGTACTTTAGTTTCGTTACCATAGCAACAGTCTCGATTCTTTTTTTTTATTTGTTCTCGTATATGCGAACGTTTAAAAATCCTGTAAGTTATATTGAGAGGGTGTGCTTCTTCTTCTTCTTCTTCTATGTGCCCTGTCCCTTCAGGACGTAGGCGATCATGGATCTCCACGTCTCCCTATCCCCTGTGGCTCTTAGTATGTTTGCTCCTGTTGCTCCTGGCAACCCCCATTCCGTCATCCACCTGATCAGATCCTGCAAATATGTTATCCGCTGCCTTCCTCTGTCTCTCCTTCCTTCTATCTGTCCAGTCAGTATCAGGTTCTCCAGGCTCTCCTTCCTCATTGCATGTCCCAGGAACTTCAGTTGTCTCTTCCTGATGCTCAGCATCAATTTCCTTTTTGTTGCTGAGGGTGTGCTACAATTATTTAAATCACTTTATACCTACAACTATGTTTTTTGTAGGTATTTCAACGTGGTGTCATGGCCAGAAAGCTTTTATTTCTAGATCAATTACAAGTGAGTAGAGAGTTAGATTCTTAATGTTCCATACTGCCGACCTTGTACCGCATCTAAGATATGCTTAATAAATCTCTGTAAATATAAACAACGAGATACTCTCAGTCAATTTTGCAGTTTGATATCTTTATTGATACGAGCATTTATAAAAAGATAATTAAAACTTTAAAAACTATTGCATGTTGATTTATTCAATATTACCGACTAATATCTGTCGAATGAATAGACGGACAACAGTTTAGTAGTTAGTTTCTTTATTAATATTTGAATAATTAAGTAAAACCATCATCTGAAGTGTTACCGGTAGCGTTTTCGTACCTCTCACGTAATAGAAAGAGGAAACAATAGGTGTCGATAAATCAAACAAACAGTTCTACTTTCAATTGAAATTTATAAATCTTTCTCTTAAAACAATTTTTCAATAAAATAGATTTCTCAAGTCCGACAATTATAACTATTTCCACTATAGATGGAGGTTTCCTTCCTAATCTTTTTAAAAGAAGAATCAGCAATATTATTGGCCCTATTCTGGCGTTTCGGCTTCAGTGACTTTCACACCACCGTTATGCTGCTTCCCTGTGTCTTTTCTATAAAGAGTTTTATGGTAATTGTTCAGATGAGCTATACGCTATGGTGCCTAGACTCTTTGAATTTAAGCGCAGTACGAGGCTGGCGACGAGATCTTATCAATTTGCAGTTGAGTTGACTAGATGTAACCGTGAAGTTGAGGATAACAGTTTCTTTTCTCACACTTCTCGCTTGTGGAACTCTCTGTCGTCTCCATGATTTCCATTCAACTTTAAGCTTCAAAAATTTAAATGCAATGTCAATCGCTATCTACTATCTCCCTGATTACCCTTCTTTTGTTCTCACTCCTTAGTAATGTTTCTGTTTTCTAATTCTTCCACATCTAGCTATCCCTTGTGTCTCATTAGCGTTACTGTCTTGCATGGGGGTGAACTCGTTTTTTTTTTTAAGTGGTTGTTATTGAAACTTCTCACGCGATGTGGTTTATGTTATTTACTTATTATTCTTTAGCGCCAGTTCACAAGTTTCTTAGAAGAGTGGTCCTTGCAAAGACCTACAGCTTTCGTTCGCTGGTACCACGTATGGAATTTCTCACTGACTGAGTGTGCGAGCTTCAAAATTGGTTAAATGAACTTATCTACGAAGAGTGCTAAAAAGTAAACCTCAACCAACAAGTTCCACTATAAACTAAAAAAAGTATATTAAAAAAAAATTAATCTTCGGTAGTAGGTTAGACCAAGAACTTTTCAGTATCACATCACACATATATATATATGTGTGTGTGTGTGTGTGTGTGTGTGTGTGCATTTCCTTTATTACTTTCCTATGGGGCAACTACTGAGTGCAGTTAGATCCGTATCTGTATCTGTAAATTACTCTCTTGTTCTCTTGTTTTTAAATACAAAGGCTTTTCTTATATCTGTTGCGGAAACCTCGTCAAAGGGATGAAAAGTCGGAAATTCAACTGATTCAATACCGCTACGTCCGCAATGAGACTTTATCATAATTCCTTCTTGCATTTTCATCTTTGGCTCTATGGTTGAGCAGTGGTTTTGGGAATATGAGCCCTTATAATAATAATTGTATTATTTTCTCGTAAATGGTTTGATTTAATGGTTTGATTTAAATGTTTTCAAAAGGTATTCGAATCGCAGTCGCTTTAGTCGTTTTCAATCTGTATTGTGTGGATATTTAAAATGATAAAATAAACACTCCAAATATTTCCAAAAATTATCTTTTTACAATTCATAATTCATGTTGCGTTTGTTGAATTTTCTATACCCGTTTTGACTGATACACTTGGACAAAGGTGATTCCTTCATTATTATTATTATTATTTTGTCATTTTTCACCATATTTCTATTTCTGCTATGGTTGCACTACCAACCAAGTCTGCGGGAAGACCTAAGGCAGGTCGTGGAGTGTTGTTATGGCTCCATTTCATTTTTTTTCTATCTTCCCTATCATCCCTAGCGTTACATAGATAAAGTTTTCCTTAGTGTGTGGGCTGTACTTAATAAGACAATTTTTTTGTATATCTCTTAAGCTGGAGTTTCCAGGGATTCTTTCAATGTGTTGTTTTGTTCCATTTTTTATCATTCCATTATTATTTTTATTATTATTATTATTATTACGGTACCCATGCTGTCAAAAATGACGGAAATTGTTAGAAAGTTTTGATTGTGGGCTGCATTGAAACAAAAGCCTTGAAACAATGTATTGTGATTCAGTGAAGCGAAGAAAAAGAATTCACAACTAGAACAGAGGCCAGTGAACCGTTTAACTAATCCGCTCCATTTATATTTTATTGACGTTCAACGATATCTATGAGTCATGGATTACACCTGATATTATATAAATCGCTTTTTGCTACTAACTTTTCATGTTAATAGTTTACATGTTTAATCTAACAGTGAAATTGAAATATCTCTCAGAAGAAAAATTTTAGTAAAAAAAACGACAAAGACGGCGACGACAAAGCTTATTTCAATACCAAGTTGAAGGCAGACGATGACTTAATAGACAAAGGCATCTGAGTGTCTCGCATCAAACGCTTGAATAGCTGGTTAACTAAATTGTTCATTTTGCTTGGGAACTAATTTTAACTAAATGCAGATAAATATTTTACTTGTATAAATTATGAAAACGACGAAGGGAAGTAATCGTATAAATTTACTAACTTAAGTTGATTTACCTCCCTTCCCACTATAGATGGGTAAGAAATATGAAAATAGATAGTAATATATAAATAAATGCACTGATAATAACTATATGATTTTCTTCTTCTTCTTCTTCTTCTTCTTCTTATTATTATTATTATTATTATTATTATTATTATTATTGAATGGGAGAGCAACATGCTAACAAAGTGATGCTAGGGTACAAATACGCGAAACACTAAAAACCCAGTCTTGTAAGAGCATATCACGTACATGCATCACAGCCAAGTATGCATGGGATAGTTTCAGGTTCCAATAAAGGCAGCGAATAATCTTACACGTGGGGCCCAGTTAGAATTTTTTTTTTAAATTTTGGACAACCCAGTCCTCTCAGACGGTTTCTGATTGAAGGTGTCCCTATGTTTCTAGGTGTTTTCTTGGCTGTCTCATCATTCAAATTTAAAAGCACAAACCTCTCGACACCCGCTATGATGCTCCTCCCCTATTCATGCTCATATACACAGTGCGCCTATCCGGAAAAAACATGCTCAGATAGTTATGGTCAGATTACTGACAGGCAAATATTTCGTACTGATCGGGTTATTTTTTGTAACCCATCTACATTCACTCAAACAAAACAAGTATACATTAATACTTCCAATCAAGTAAGTTTAGAAGCCATGAGCCATAAGTGACATGTCTTCTACTGTATCAAAGCTTTAGTAGTAGTAGTAGTAGTTCATTGGCTATTTCTGGTGGCTATCATTGGCAGCAAATATTCTCAAATCTCCACCCAGTTATTCTTCGTTTACTTACTTAAATGAGAATATGTATATTGCTCAAGTAATATAATTAGTTACCTTTTTTTTTTTCACATTTGTAAGATTTTAAATTTGTTGCAGAAATTACATTTAACTTATTTTCCTATCATACTTGTCAAGGACTATGTGGTATGATCCATTTCTTCCCTTACTGGATTTATCTTAAATACATATGTTCAGGAGAACTCTGTGTTAAAAATTCATTAAAGTCGGACAAACCCTCGTCCGTGGTAAATAAACGAGATCCTGACTCCGAGCATGGTGAATTTTTTGCCCTGGCATACGCGCTCAGAATGACCTACAGTAAAAATCGGCCTTTAGCCAAATCCCCTTTTTGTGGAGAGGCTGGGGGGTAAATATCGAGCTCATTAAGGCTCTGTCCTTGTCGGACACTCTTCGGGCGGAGAGGAACCCAGACGAAGCTATGCCGAAGGACAGAGTCCCGACTGGGGAAAAGTTGACAAGAACTCTACTCCGCGTATGCGGGGTCTACGGGGAACTGTTGCCCGAGTTTACGCACTCAGAATGTCCCACGTTAAAAATCGGCCTTGTGTGGAGGGCTCGTGTGAAATTTTGATTAGCTCTCGTTTTACAGTGTTAGTAAACTTTCATTATCTCCCCCGACAACAAATTTGGATGATTTTATTTAGCGGCATGATAACTTTTATGGGTTATTTAATGCAAAAATCTAAATATTTTGAACAAAATTTCATGGCAACTGCATATTTTCTACTACAGGTAAAATGTATTATTGGTAATTTTACTAAAAATATGTATTGTTGATATTTTTTAATATAAATTACTACTGGTATTTTCACTATAAAATGTATTTTTATACTTTCCTAATATTTCGTTTTTGTTTGTGGGGTTAACTATTTGCTTATCGCTAGGAACAGCAGCAATTAAAATCTAGTTCCACAATCTCAAAACCTTCAATCTCCCGATCAGAGGTCTTGCTGTCGGATGCCTCCTTATCAACATCACCAACGATGTGGCATCAAAAAATAAAAATAAAAAGTTTGCACCGAAAATGCCTATAATCAAACTACGTGTATTAAATCTATAACTAAGATGCTAGATTATACTAATCGACGATTACAATCAGGTGCATGACTTCAGAAAGAAAAGGAAACTTATAAAATAAAATGAATAAGTGTGGGTACTTCCACTGATTTTCAATAACTAACTTTTAAATTGAATTTTTAAAAATAAAAATGCTTTCCTGAAACTTTTCTTTTAGTTTTAATTGAAAGCTAAATGATTAAATTTACTATTTCCAGTAAGCAAAATACTCTGGTGTATTTCAAACAGAAAATTATACTTATTGGAATATAAAATTTTCAATTTTTCAGCCGTTTTTAAGCTATAGACACATTTGTAAACAAAAGTTAATGCTCGGTTTTATCACAAAAATAAAATGTACATATGTGACACATTATTCTTGGAAAATTAATAAAGTTAATGTTAAATTAATCTGATGTGCACAAGTATTACTTATTTATAGCATGAAATTTAGAATAAAACTATTTCTTAATCAGAGTTGAACTTTATGACCTTACCGCGGTATTTGAAATGTGTTGACAACTCGACAGATGCGAATAAATAAGATAAGTGTATGACAATCACAAATGACAAAATTGTACAATTTTTTTTCGGTAAAGGGAAGCACATGACCATTTAATTTACGCATAGAAATTCACTTTATAACTTACCAGTCTAACGTCTACAAGTCTTGAATATATTTTTAAAATATTTTTGAAACTTTATAAATTATTATAATTTAAAAGAAATTAAAACAGTTCTTTTAAAATTTCATTATTAATCTAAAAAATCTTCTTCAAGCTATAATGTCCTTAATATATATTATTTATTAAAGCAATTAAAAGTTCATCAAATTAAATCATGGCATATTTTATTGCATTTTTTTATTTTACTATTGGAAGCAGAGTTTTGGAAATAAAGGCAAACTGTTTAAAAACATAATAGATGATTTACATTCCCCAATGAGTCCTGCGTTTAACTAATAAAACCAATTTTCTCAACAAAATTTAATTTCTTAAAATTTCATGAATTTACGTACAGGATAACAGGTACAAAATAAAAATTACCATGATGTTTTAAAAATAATAATTTAAAAAATAATTTCATTCATTTGTGAATAAGTCCTAAAGTTTCATTAAAATCCGACAATTATTTGATTTTTGCAAGAATTTTCAAATTAATGTGTTTTTCACCGGAAAAAAACGGAATTACGAAATATTTTTCATTGTAAAATCTCGTAATGATTTGGTTACTCGCTAACTAAAATCAAAACAAGATTTTTTACCAAAATTTCAAACGTGTTAAAAGGGATTAAAAATTTTTTCTTAATAATTAAAAAATGCTTTGATCTTTTCTCTTAATAATAACAAACATTTTTTTATTAAGTTTTGGGCTTCTTTCTTCATACTATGTTGTTTTTTCAGTGATTTAGTGTAGATACCTAAATAAGTGTTAAAGCAACACTAAGTCTAGAAGAAGGAAAACATTGGACAGAATATAAATTTAAAAAATGTCAAGAAAGAAAGCAAAATTCACAAAATAAACAAAAAATTATCTTGAAAGAAAATACAAATGTACAAAATCAATTATTGCTTTTCGTTCAGTTTTTCACTCTTTCATGATGTAATGGAAAAAACCCTCAAATTTAATATATCACACATCAGGGGTAAAAAAAATAACAAGTACTACCACCTTTACTATTAGGATGTCCCAAAAGTTCGTAAACACTTGTGAAAAATTGAATTTTTATGCAGTTTTGCGTTTATATTGTTATAGTGATCTTCATCTTTGTATTCCAGATGGCAATTAACAAAACTGAGCTGCGAGTTTTGATTCGTTACTGCTGGAAGCGAGATCTTTCAACCAGAAAAGCTGCAGAAGAGATTTGTGCTGCCGAAGGTGAAGGAACAATTACATATGCGGCGATCTCAAACTGGTACAAGCGTTTCGATTCTGGTGACATGAGTCTTGAAGATAAGCCTCGTTCAGGACGCCCGTTAAAGTTGAATGACGGAGACTTGCAAACCGGGTTGGACATTGCGCCTTCATCGAGCACTCGAGAATTGGCTGATGAGCTTGGAGTTGGCAAATCGACAATTCACCGACATTTGAAGCAACTTGATTTTGTTCACAAAAAGCCGCGCCAAGATCCGCACGAACTCATCGAAACACAAGACAACATACAAGTTGAAATTTGCCGTCAATTGCTCAGCAATCCATTGGACGAGCGTTTTTGGAAGCGCATTGTGACAAGAAATGGGTCTATCTGGTCCAGCACAATCGAGACAAGCGATGTGTTCAGAAAGGGCAAGAAAACAAGATCCAAAATAAGATCGATTCGACAAGAAAGTCATGTTGTGCGTTTGGTGGAACTTTGAAGGAGTCGTGCATTTTGAGTTGATTCCGAATACTCGTGCCATCAGTGCCGAACTTTACTGTCAGCAGCTTGAGCGGGTCTATATATATATATATATATATATATATATATATATATATATATATATATATATATATATATATATATATATACCGCGTTTCAAAGTATTAACGAGGTGACACTTTTCTACCCTATCCAAAAACTACTCGCTGGAATTTAACGAAATTATCAGAGAATGATGACAATATTTATATACACCTACTCTGTAACGATTGTAATGTTCTAGAAAAAGGAACAAAAGTTAAGGTCATTTTCCTAACTTACTTAAATTATTAATGTGTCAAATTATGTAAAGGTGTAATAAAAAACTTTGTTTAAAAAAAGAAAATAACACTCTAGTTGCTTCATTTACAGAATTTTATGGATACATACAGTATTTAATTTGAAATTTAATCAAAATAAAAAAGTAAACAGTTCTAAAAAATAGTGGATTTGGTTAATATAAGATATATGATCATTTTTTTACTGACTTGGAAATGATGTAATTTTACGTGATACGTTGACTATTTCCTGCCATAAGTCATTCTTGCTTTTTAATTGGAGTCCATTCTCATAAACACCTAGCTTCAGAATTCTCCACAAGTTTTCAATTGACCGGCCAGTTCATCTTTCAGAAAAGCCTAATTTCTGCAGGTACTCCGTAGTTTTATCCGGTGATTGCGAAGGAGCATTATCTTGCATAAATACGATGGTTCTCCTGAAGGTGATTCTTTGCTTTTTAGTCAGGATTCCAGGTGCTCTTTGAGGAATGCTATTTTTGTATTGTCAGGCACTCTCCACAGACCAAATATGATATCTTCAATAATCCCAAATTATAATACCTCCTCCTCCTTGTTGGCGTGTCGTGCGTTGATTTAAGACCCAAACTTCGCTCCAACCATCAAGGCTATCAAACATTGCACGACTTTCATCTTTGAACAGAACTTTCCAGAAATCCACCTTCATGTTCTTCTTTGCCTATTTCAAACGCATTTGATGTGTATTTTTTGTCAATCAAGGCTTTCTCACTGGTATCACTGATGTGCCAAACTTTTTCAGAAGACGATAGCAAGTACTTCTGAACACTGTTGCTTCTCTAATGCTCCTGAAAAGTGCTCTACTGGTCAGACTCTGGTTATGTAAACGATACCGAAATGTTGAAACCATGGCAGTGTAATTTCTAATTTGAATATATATATATATATATATATATATATATATATATAGCTACTTCACGTTTAGCTGTAAAGCTAAACGTTTCATCGTGACAAAAACGTTTGGAAATAATCATCGAGTGACCCTTATAGGTGCTTTTACGTACCTTTGTAGGAGCTGCAATAATTTTTTTCACAGTTTGTTGACCTTCCAAATACTTAAAATATTTCTGATTTAAATTTGCCCTTGGAAAGTTCAGATGTTACAATATCTTTTTCAGAAGGGGTCAAGTCACATTTGCGAACCATAATTGAACGATTAAAATGACACTCGTTTATAGACTGGAACACTTCTACATTGTGTTAAAATTGTAAATGATCGCCGTCTGTTTCTTGTTGCACGGAAGAATAGTTTTTATACAGACTGAGCATATACCTACTCCCATTATACTGTGAAAATATCGTTAATTTCTGAATGACAGATATTTTAACAAAATATATAATTTGTAAGTATATCGTTGCTTTGAAATGAGTCGAATAGTATAAAATTAAATAAAATGTCATATACATATATATTATATCAAAAATTCCGAATTCTACATTTATTGAACAGCTACTTCAGCGAAAAAAACATCTCGCTTCTTTTTTGCTTTAGACCGTTGCTGAAGAAGCTAGGTTTTTCTCGTTTAAATAGCTGTTCAACGAATGTAGAATTCGGATTTTTTTCATATAATGTACATATTTGGCTCTGAAATAGATAATACTCTTTGCATCGAGTTCTCCACCTGGATCAATTTTGATATTTATAAAATGAATATTAATAGAATCTGATTTTGGGGGATTTTACCTATAGGCTCTTCTTCATTTTAGGATTTAAAATAATATATATATATATTCTTCATTTGTAAACGAGTTATTACGCGACAGAGCTTTCTACCATGTGGTGTTTTCAGGAGATTTTGCAAGAACTAATTTTACCGTTTTTTTTTTTTTTAGAAAAATGTCTCGTAAGAAGGATCTTTTATGAACGAGCGATTTTCAAAATTAGAAAAAGTTACTTAAGAGTCTTACAACACTTTTAACCATGATTGTATAATTCTAATAGGTACTTGTTGGTATGGTTTCACTTGGCCATATTTTCTGTATTTTTTTTATTTAGTGATTCATTTTGTGTTTCGGAATAACATAATAGCCAACATTTCTCCTTGACACAGTCTAAATATTTTACCACCGTTGTAAGGCTTGGCTGTTTTTATTATACTCCTCGTTATGTCGGTGTCTTTTCCATACTTTAATTTCAATTTCCACATTGGCTAACCAATTCTGTACAATTTTTAAGCTAATTTCCATATTCCAACTTAATGAGCTGATTGTTTCCTTTCATTTTTGGCAAAAGTCTTCATTTTAAATGAGATTTTTCTCATTTTTTGATTACTGGATAGATTTTAACGATTATATTTATCAGATGATATATAAAGTTAACCTTTTCACCAGTTCGATATTTTGTCATATATGCCATTTTCGAACTCATGCATATATTACTTGAGAGGTGCATTTCAATTTATATTATAATAATTTATATCATTATAATAAAGTTGGTACCTCCACTCATTTTTTAGGAATAAGATGTAAAATGAATTTTTAAAAATAAAAAAAACTTTCTTGAAGTTTTCATTTTAACCTTAATTGAAAGCTAAATGATTAAATTTACTATTTCCTTAAGTAAAATACCCTGGTGTATTTCGTGAAAGAAACTATATTAATTGAAATCTCAACTTTTTCGAGTTTGCAAAAGTTATTATTTTTTCATACATTTTGACAGATTGACAAGTTTGTAAACAAAAGTTGATTCTCGGTTTGGAAAATAATGCAAAAATAAAAAATAAAGCTATGACACGTCATTTTTTCGAAAATTAGCAAATTTAAAATAAATTTGAAAGCCAGTATTACTTGTATATTGTATGGAATTTAGAATAAAAGTATTTCTTAATCACAAAGAACATCTTTTTGGCTTGTTAAGTGATTGATGACGGCCAGATGTGTTGATAAGCTAAGTATGCTTGACCAGAATTGACATAATTGTCTAAATTTTTTTCTGTAAGAGGAAAACGTAATCTTTTAATATAACGTACGAAATATCATACTTAAAACACACGCAAAAAAAAAAAATATTTAAAACATCTTTTGGCGCGAGCGTTTGTCTTAAGCTTTTCAATTTCGATTAGTAAATATAATATTAGTAAAAATAATCTTCAGTTAATAAATTAATAAAATAACCAAACCACCACAAGACTTTGAAGAATTTTTTAAAATTTGAAACTTTATAAATTATTGTAATTAAAAATGAAAAACACTGAAAACAATCTTTGTAAAAAATTATTATTCATCTAAAAGTTTTTCTTCAGATTAAAATGTCATTAATATATATATATATATATATATATATATATATATATATATATATATAGTAATCAAAATCTTATCCAATTAAGTAATGTTACAGTTTGATTGTATTTTTTATTTTACTGTTCAGAGCAGATTTTCGGGAAAAAATGCTGTTTGAAAAAAAAGAAAAAAAAAAAGACAGATGATTTATTTTCCCCAAGGAGTCTTGCGTTTAAGTAATAAAACAAATTTTCGAAACGGAATTTAATTTCTTGAAATTTCATCAAATTACGAGGTGGAGTAACAAATGTAAATAAAATATTTTTACAAAATTTTTCCAAAAATAATAATTTCAAAAATAATTTTATTCATTTGTGAACAAGTCCAGAAAGTTTCATTAAATCCGACAATTATTTGATTTTTACTAGAATTTCAAAATTAATGTGTTTTTCATCGAAAAAAAATGAGTTTCGTATTAGATTATCCATAGTAAACTCTGGTAAAAATTTCGCTAACGAAAAAAAAATTTTTTTTACCATAATTACGAATGTGTTAGAAAGGATTAATTTTTATTTTAAATAATTAAAAATTACTTTAATTTTTTCTTTTAATAATAACATAAACAATTTGATTGGAAAACTTTGTTTTTATTAAGTTTAGTGCCTTTTTTCATCATACTGTACTTTTTTTTCAGAGAATTAGTGGAGCTACCTAAAAAGACGCAATTTAATTTTTATAATAATCTTTAAATATCATACTGAGATATAAAATTCTTGCGATTAAAAATGGGAATACAGTTGTGTTCGTGCGTAAATGCATATGTTCTTTATTTTTGTTATTTGAATTTAATTGGCGGTTTTTATTTGGTTTCATTTGTTGTTTGAACATATTTAAGTGCCCTACATTTTAAATTGATGAAAGTGATATAACATTGTTATTAGCTATCCCTCTCCTCTATTTTCCATTTTCAAACACCTCTTCCTCTATTTAGATCCTCCTTCTTTTTCATTTTCTTTCTCTCTATCGTTTTTACTTTTACCCTCCATGACTTCGCTACGCACTCTTTTCACCGCACATTCTATCCAACTTCCTATTTGAAGTGGACAACAAGGATCTAGCGCTGCACCCATCCGTGATGTGGTCATCAATGTTTTTCCCATATTTTGTTCTGTATAAATATGGCCCGTTCTGGAGTGGATTCAACACAAATGAACGGCGGGGACATCTCGTCATAATCAAAACGAGATTAGATCCAAGAAGAAAAAGAAGAACTTTATTTATTATTGCAAAAACTAAACAAATAAGTTAACAAAGTAAAGTTTAAGTAGAACGAACCAGTATAGCAGATCCTTATAGACAATATATAAAAAAGTTCTTTATTAGCTGCCCCACCACTAACAAACGACACCCGTCTCCACCGTCAGCACGAACTGTGTTTCTAACCATTTATCTTTCACTTGCCTTCATTCTGGCAGTAACCAACAAGAACGGCGTCGAGGTTGCCAAAAGAAAGTGAACAAAATAAGAAGAAAAAATACTGAGAAGCTAAGACAACTGACAGTTTCAAGTGAGAGAGAGCAAAAGGGACAAGTGTCCATCCTGTCCTCTTTTCATTTGGTGGCCGACCGGCCCTTCACCCACATCTGCACAACTCAGCAATACCAACCTGGGGCCGATATCATCCTCCTTCTCGCCACCTTTTTACTACTAAAAGGGCTCCGTTTTCTTCTTTCCATCTAAAGAAAAAAAAACAAACTTAACCTTCTTTTTCGCTGTTCTTCACAAATTCTAAGCACACCATGCCACGGTTAAGTGCATTGCAACAAATTGGACTGGTGCAAGTAAGTTGTCATTATTATTATTATTATTATTATTATTATTATTATTATTATTATTATTTAGCAAATTCATCAAGAAAACTTATTTACATTATTGATTATTAGTCTGGTTCAAACTCCCATTATCATCATCATCATCATCATTACCAATAATAATATTTATTCATTTTACAAGATTTATGGTGGCTAGGTGGTGGTGGTGACAAATCTCCTTCGGGACCTACTTGTAGTGTTGTTGTCACAATACACACGCGCGTGCGTGCACACACACACACACTCACGCACGCACACACACACACACACACACACTAAACTCACAAATAAGTACATACATACAAAAATTCGTGCTACTATTTTTTTTACTACATTATTAAATTTTATTACAACTACATTATTAAATTTTACTACATTATTAAATTTCATGCAAAATTAAATTTCATGCAAACTTAAATTTCATGTTAAAGTAAGCAAATTAGGGAACTCATTTCACAATCACATTAACAAAGTAAACCATGCCACATGTTATTTTCACTTACTGAAATTTTTATAGATGCTTAACCCGTAAACAGTGTTTAAAGTATTAAAATAAGCATTTTAATCTTTGCTCTATACTATGTTTTTATTGAACCTGCAACGAGTATCGCCGGTATGGCATTTGAGGAAATTACTAGGTTTTTAACACTTTTTTCTGTATAAAGTTCACCCACTTGTGTTTGCGACCCGCTAACAAAAGAAGCCAAAGTAAGATAAAAACATTGAAATAAGAACCAAAACAAGTTGTGTCATTTGCACGAAAATATGGTTTTAAGAAGAATAACAATGATTACAATTCTAAAAGCTATAGTTGCATTGCAATGTACACATATATACCTAAAAAGATATACCTAAAAAGATATACCTAAAAAGATGTGTATACACATATATACCTAAAAGATATCTCATATTTAAGAAAAACAACAAAAACACAAAATAAATTAGAGACTACGAAACAGAAACCACTATATTGTATTTATTTATAAACCCGTCGAATTTAATCTGAAGTGTTTAAAAATAGTCATCTACATAGACAATGGCTATTATAATTAACGAAAAGGCAAAAGAAACAGAAAATGAAGCATTTACCCTTTGTCCCTTTTAGGTTTTTCTCACACTAACACACACACACGCGCGCGCACGCACGCACACATACTCTCTATTTATTCACCTCCTATTTCTCTCTTTTTGTCACTCTGTCTCTCTATCTCTCTCTCTCTCACTCTGTCTCTGTCTCTGTCTCTTTCTCGTGCAACGTCTCTTCGGTACGCGGGTAATCATGGTTCTTCACAGCTTCCATTCTGTCACACCTAACGTAATCATACATTAAAGTGGGTTATACAAGCTCACTTCGATTTGGTGCAATGGTTAGCAAGCTTGTCTCGCAGATCAATTTTGACTGAGTACAAAACTCAATCCTCACTGGGTACTTCATACTTGTGACCTCGTGCCACGTATAGCTACGCTTAGTGGTTGATTAAGTGAGATGTACAAAGTGTTACCTAAAATTTCATAGAATTTTACCATGAGTAAAAATTATTTCTCTAACAGCTAGTTTTCATCATCTCTTTCGAAGTAATCCTAAGCGACTACCCACAAAAACTACTGCTCACAAAGGGTAGAGGAAAAATTCTATATTGGTTTTGAACGTTCTTCAGATTCCTGGATTTTCTGTCTCCTTGAAACCTATTCTTTTATTGTCTTCCCCTCTTCTCAATAACGTTTTCTCAGTTTCTTTTATTCTCAGTAATCATTTGTATCTTAGTGGATTTATTGCCTTGCTTAGTATGAAATTATCTAAAAAACATTTGGTTAGTAATCCATATATCCAGATTACATTTATTTATTTATTCAAAAGTGAAATAAATATGAATATAAGAAAGTTAATTGATGCAACTAACATATTCGATAAAGAGAATATTATCCTTTCATTTTATAGACATTGTCTTGTTTTGAAGGTTGCACTTTTCTACTTTTTTCATAGCTGTCATCTTTATATTTGTAAACACGTTAAAAAAAAAGGAGCGCGGACACACGCATACACGCGTGTGTGTGTGTAAAATTAGTAATAATAAATAAAATTAAGCCGTCAATTATCAAATTACGAAATAATATTTCTGAAAAGAATTGACTTCTATAAAAAATCTAATTTTACAATCAAGTCCCCTGAATTTTATTTTATTTCATTTTTTATTATTACTATTAAATCTCTATTTATTGATATTGTTAAGCCTACCTTAGTAGTGTTGTCTCCAAATTATAATCGAATTTTTTTCGTTATGCAATTTTTCTTGCACACACACACACACACACACACACACACACACACACACACACATATATATATATATATATATAGAGAGAGAGAGAGAGAGAGCGAGAGAGAGAGAGATTTTACTAATGTTCACCCTATGTAAGGCCTAAGAGCTACTCGAGGTAGTGTGTTACTAAAGGAGTTTGTAGTGTAAGTGGTAAGAGTAAGAGGTAAGAAGTCGCAGTTTATGAGGATGTGAGGGAAATACAACTGTTAATCATAGACGGTTAACGTTTAACCACATTAAGACTTAGTGATCGGAGAAGCATCATCCTGCGAAACGGTTTCACAAAGCAGAGGTTAATGGGAAGAAGTTGCTGGAGTCGAACTTACATCTTACTGATGGAATACGAAAGGAATGAGAACGATTCGCTGTAGTGTACGTGGCATGGAGGGTCTTAGCTGTGAAGGTTGAAACTGGTGGAACTGAGGAATGTTGCTCGTCATAACATTTTCTATGGAAATAGCGATAGAGTAGAGAGAGGCCTGCAAAATTTTCTCTATGGGAAATAGCTTGTAGGGTAGAAAATAATTTATCATCCGCAAGGCCGCGTAAATGCTTTTAGACTTTACCAAAACTGGAAAGTGAAAACTGGGCAACTCAGCCGAGATATGACAACAGTACTCCATTTTGAACCTGGTTTCACTTTTGTAAAGTTAGAAGATAGTGAGATGAGTAGGTACTTACTGGAACAGTACAAGGAACTGACCATTTTTACAGCTTCTTTAGCGATGGATTACATATAGAATTGGAGTAATTTTAAATCCCAATAGACCTTTGCGACAAGGATCCTTCATGAGAGAACACACATTCGCTGCGATAGGTGACAATTCAGAGTCCGCTTGGTGATGATGTAATGTTACGAGTCTGTTTTTTGAGGCATTGAATGTGACCAGCCAGTTTTTCCGCCCGTTAAGTTGTTAGAACTAGTTCAGAAGAAAGATCATATGCTAAGCTCTGGTCATCTAGAATTTTGGAGATACATCAATACACACACGCACACACACACACACACACACAATTATATATATATATGCATATATATATATATATATATGCTATTTTTCAATTAATAGAAAAAATCTGAGATTTAGAGATTGTACTTGCAAAACTTAATGAACCGAAAACGGCGAAATTTAAGATGGTGAATTCAGAAATTAAATTATTTTTCATTTTTATCTTTCGTTTCATGTTTTAGTTTATCTATAATTCAGATTCAATTATATTACACCCTTTAATTACCTCGTAGATCTTTTGAATAGATTGGCTTGTTCCTACTATGCAGAACTTAGCTCTCTCTCTCTCTCTCTCTCTCTCTCTCTCTCTCTCTCTCTCTCTCTCTCTCCCCTCTCACTTTCTCTCTCACACACATACGGTACTCGCATATATATATATATATATATATATATATATATAGAGAGAGAGAGAGAGAGAGAGAGGGTCTGAAAATTGCGTTCAAGCATGAAACAGACTGTCGCCGCTTGGTGTAAGCCTCCATGTTCACTTTTTTAACCCCCAGGGTGCGATGGATAAATTGCCATCTAAATTGCGCAAAAATGAAAATAACAATGACAACTCATTTTAACAGATATGTTTTTCAAATTACATAAAAATATCTTGAAATGATAAAAAATAAATTTATTTAATAAAATTGCCATTGGCTTCAACTTCGGTCTCCAGACGACTTCGGAATCTCCTGCAACTCATCTGAATGATCTCCTTGTTTAAGTTGCTGAATGCTGCCGCAACCCTTGCCTTCAGTTCATCTTTGGTGCTTCAAGGAATTTATTGGTCGCTCGCTCAAGTGCGCTCCGCATATAGTAATCAAGAGGTTTTCAGTCTGCGGAGGTAAGTGACCAGGTTTAAGGGGTGCTGTCGTCGCAGAAATTGTCTGAAAGCCATGACTGGGTTATCCTGCTTGTGTGGCATGGTGCAGAGCCTTGTTGCCAGACACAGGGTCTTCCTGCAGCCACCCTCTTGACCCAGGACAGCACTACCTTTTCAAAGCACTTGATGTAAGCCTCCGTGCTGAGACTGAAGAGTATTGAAGATCATAATTAGTGATCACTTCAAACACCTTCGTAATTACCATTAGACTCATCCATCTCTTTCCACATCTTCTGCACTGTCTTCAGACTGACATCCAAACACTCTGAAATATTCGTATTACAGCTACCAGCGTGAATACTAAGCAATACAGCATGATGTTTCCAAATTTCTGGTGGAGCGAATTGTGCTGTGGTACTCTTTTTCTTACAGACGGTGCCCAACTGACCCTACTATACTGTGTAGTCGACAAACTCAAAAGCTTACAATACACATGCATGAAAGTAAAAATTTAAAATTTGCACATTGCATTATATATATATATATCGTGTAACAAGGCAGCAGTTAATTTTCTAAACATATAGTTAAATATAAGGGACAATGAATGTTTATTATGTTTAATCATGAGTCGTTCTAAACATCGTATTTTGGCTTTGATTTCAGTTGAAAATAAAGACAAAATTGTCCAACATTTAGATATTTTTTAATTAAGTTGGTTCTTCAGCCATTATCAAAGATGAAAATAGTATTTGCTGTAACGGGCAGTTCGCGGACGAACGAAAGTAGTATATATATATATATATATATATATATATATATATATATATATATATATATAGGTATAGCTGTCTAGTCCGTAAACGGCGAGGATAATGCAACAAAATAATCTTAATATAAAATATTAAGTGTTATATCTATATATAGAGCTCAATGGATGTTATCCATATCAATATGATATTTATAAAGGAAAACTCAACACGTCATTTAAATTGGTTATGAATTATAATTAATTTCAATAGGCTAAATTAGCTCATTTCGGCAAAAAGTTTTGTACCAAATGGAACGAATATTGTGTGGTCTGATGAAATGAGCTAATTTAGCTTATTGAAATTAATTATAATTTATAACCAATTTAAATGGCGTGTTGAATTTTCCTTTATATATATATATGTGTGTGTGTGTGTGTGTGTGTGTGTGTGTGTGTGTGTGTGTGTGTGTGTGTGTGTGACGCGTTTCATCCTTCAGGTCGAATACGGCTAGATAAAAAAATAATTCTAAAATCCCCGAATCCCTCGTTCGTGCGCATGTGTAGTCGTACTAACATAACAATTTTTAGCCCGATGAATTCCTGAAAGACGAAACGCGTCACAAGTAAACTTTTTACACTTTGTCATAGAATTTCTCCAATATATACTTTTGTTCTCCTGCATACATAAATACGTAACTTCGATCGGCAATTATCATTCATAATTAATTAATTTTTCTCGAAGTATTCTAACTCCGCATTTTGACTAATAATGCCGTCCGCTTTTACTTTTTTATTAGTTTACGTTTCCCTTTAAAGTGGTCGTGAATTCCATTTTTTTTTTTTTAACCATATCACCCCAAGCAAGGCGGTAATGCCACTGATGTGCAGGGAGCTACGTAAGAGTAAGAAGATTGGAAAAGAGAAAACCGGAAACCACATCCTCAACAGGGAACAAGGGATGAGCCTCTTCACCTGTTCAATAGACGTGGGTGGAGTGTGAACCGGGCGATAGTTTAGTCTATCTATTCCAATTGGAAAATAAAAGAGTAAAAAGATTGGAAAAGAGAAAACCGGAAACCACATCCTCAACAGGGAACAAGGGATAAGCCTCTTCACCTGTTCAATAGACGTGGGTGGAGTGTGAACCGGACGATAGTTTAGTCTATCTACTAAGAATTTGCAAACACCTGATTGTCATCCATAACTGCCAGCTGAGATGCATAAAAACAAAAAGAAAAAATACGTGTAAAAAAACAAATGTTAAAATCACAGTCATAAAGTTCTTTTAATATAAATAAAAAGAATTTACTTTTAAGATTTCTGATTGTTTAGGAATTTTTTTTACGTTATTTCTTCTCATGACCAATTTTAGCTTTGCGTAGAGACGTTATAATATTTTTGGAAAAAATATTCTGGAATAAATGAGGCGTTTATTATTACTAAATTTTTTTAAAAAATTTATGTAAAATACCGTCTTTTCCATATAATTTACTTTCAACATTTACTTAATAATTTGATATGTCGTCGTAACGATGTTTTAAAACATTCACTTGTTTGATATATTCACTATAAATACAATGAAAAAAAATTCTCAAAATCAGCCCTTAAAGTTTTTGCCTCTTTCTGTTAAGAATAGGCAAACAAGCAAAACTACAGCCTTCGTTAGTGGATGTCATAGAAAATCATAGCAGAAAAACAAAAACATTATTCAAGTTTCAAAAAGCAAGGCATTTATGAATACAAATGAAGTAAATTAGTAAATGAATCAAGGGAGAAAGAAAGAAAGAAAGAAAGAAAGAAAGAAAGAAAATATTGCGAGACAAGGATGGATTTGAAAAAGACTAAAAAATATCGACGGAAAATAAAATGTAAGAAAAAGTAAAAGTTAAAATAAATATAAATAGGATAAAATAAGAAGATAAATAAAGAAACTGGGAGAAAATGTGTCTGTGTCTTTGAAGAAGACAAAGAAAATCATAACTTATATAAATAAATAAATAAGGAAGGAGAGCAAAAAATGAACTCTAAAATGTTATCGTAAAATCTAAAAAGAAAAATAGACAAACGAAAAAAAACTTTGATGTCTACTGTTTATGCATGTTTCGTTAACAGCTGAGAAAAAAGATGTAGAATAAAAGAAAAAGCGTTAATGTCTCCGGCAAATCTACCAAAAATTATGCCATCCAAACACAACTAATAAAAAGGGTCTTTGTTGATATTTCTTATATATATATATATATATATATATATATATATATATATATATATGTATGTATTTAAAAAAAAAATAAAGCTAAGTACATGAGCATCAGTCAAAAGGGTTCGGACCGAGTCAGCACGTAGCCCCCCCCCCCCAAAAAAAAAAAACCCAATACGGGTAATCAACTAATAAAAAGCGCTCAATACTTAGGTAGAGCGGAATAAGCAAAGAATACCTAGTGAGCCAGACAGATCTACCTAGGTTTCACCTAAACGAATCGTCAGGGAAAGCCGGCTTTCCTTGACGATCCGTTTAGGTGAAACCTATGTAGGTCTGTCTGGCAGACTAGATATTCTTTACTTATATATATATATATATATATATATATATATATATATATATATATATACTCAGAGAAGTTATATTAAATTCAACCGACTATAATGACCGAAAGTGTTGAAAGTACTCGAACAAAATAAAAAAAATATTAACATTGGACACTTTATCCACAATTTCGATCTGGGTATGTAACAACGGATTCGAAAATCGGAAAAGTACAATAAGATGATGCTGTCAGACCTTGCCAGTTAAATGTAATACAATATATTTAAATCAATTCTTGCTCTCTAAATATATAATTTATATCTATCTATCTAGCTAGCTATCTATCTATTTATCTACAGACACAAACAAACAAACACACACACACATACAGAGAGAGAGAGAGAGTAAAAAATTATCCACACCCTTGTCTAAAGATATTTTATAACGAAATTTCAGATAATTTTTGACATATATATATAGTCATCCGCAGACAGGTCTTTTTCGCTGTATCACAGCTCATTAGTACGGTTAGACACCCGATTGCTTTTTACCCAGGATTGAAACCCGACCGGATTGGCGTTAGTCAGCGATTCTACCTGAGCTATGGGCGCTCGGTAGAAGGAGGCAGACTTTTTAGCGTGTATATTATCATTATACACGTCCAATAGCTGAGAGTGTTCTAATTCATTGCTGAATGAACGATGCGTAGATGTTAGAGTAGCTACTGTTTTTCAAAATCTACCATTCTTCCAGGCTGCTCAATCAGGGTGTGAGAGCGTAATATATATATATATATATATATATATATATATATATATATATATGAGACTGACAGAATTATTACTTAATTTTTTTCTGAAATTGTCAGTGAAAATCTATGAAAAATAAATATGCATTGATCCCATCACTCTTTGGAAAGTTTCTGAAAAACATACTACGGGTTAACCAATATCTGAACCCATGAGTGAACCATTTTTAAGACGTCAATGGCTATGCTAGCACGAAATCACAAGTCATTGTGATCGAGAGTTTGAACATGCTGGCCATGGTAAAAAAAAAAATATACCACTGATCATAACAGATTATGCGTTCAAAGTGTAACTAAAAAGTACGTCAGTTTTGTTAGCGTATAAACCACAGGTGGACTTTGTGTGTTGAGTGGACATCTGTAATAGGATGTGGCTAGCCGCTTTGGCAGACGGGTATGCTCGGAATAGTCAGCTCTGTGTGTGTGTGTGTGTGTGTGTGTGTGTGTGTGTGTGTGTGTGTGTGTGTGTGTGTGTGAAGTGCGGAAACGTTTCAACCTGACCCACTTCCCAAACTCTGATTGACTTATCAGAACAGTCTGAGACAATTAAGCTAGTCTGTAAAAACAAGGTTATAAGCGAGTAGAAAAACCGGAGTAAAAAGTCTGAAAGAAAAAGGAAACAGTAAATAGATCGTTATTGATCGACGTGGTATAGAATGTAAATATAGTGTCAGAAGAGAAAAAGAATGAATAGGATCTGTGCAGGAATGAAGTGTGTACGGCTAGTTCGACAGACGAGTAAACAGATAGAGTAACGAAAACACAAGACAAGAATTAAATGTACGAAAGTCCAACCAATGTGATTCAAATGGAACCCAGAACATTTTGGCAAATACGATCAAAGGGCGATGCATGAGAAACATACAAAAGTACTCACACTGAAAATACGTAGTTACACAGTATATAAAGTCTGCACGTTGCTTGTCGTCGTGCGATAATTAGCAGGTTGATCCCGCAAGTCATTATTAGTGACTAGGATTCATAATGGATGATCAATGGTTGTAACATTGTGTCAGATAAGTCAGTCAGTCAGTTAAGTGCCATGCGCGATACACGCTTTGGGCGATCAAGTCTCGAAAGAGACATGACTGACTGGGCAGAAGATTATCCCGCAATAGGTTGCCATTGTTTTCTGCGGTAGACTGGTTGCCGACCAAGGCTATAGAACCCAATCTGTCCTATTATTTAACCCATAACTGGAGTGAAGAGACGGATTAATACCTTTCCCAAGGGTATTTGCGCGTAAGTGAATGCAAGGAATGGCTTAAATATCTGTTCTGTACAAGAAGAATTGTTAAACTAATGTTCAGATATTGAAACAACGAGGCTTTAAGTAAAGCCGTTTTTACTTTTATGATTTTTAATGTAGTTTTAGGAACTAACGTAATCATAATAATATATTACTGGCAAAAATTCAGTTACTTTTTATTAAATGGAAAACGAAGTAACAATTTTTTGCGTATCGTTTTTTTTTTAACACGCTCAAGTGCAAAATTTTATTTCGTGAGACAATATAACACTAATATTCCGAGGTGAGTGATAACATTTTTTAAATTCACGATTTTCACAATTTTCTTCTGAATTCGGATATGATTTGCAAGCTTATTGAATATATTAAACAAAGAACGTCAACAGAAATAAGAACGTATTTTTTTATCATTTCACCCTAAGCTCTTTTTTTTTCCATCAGAGGAACAACTTTTAAGCATGCTTTATCATATGTGCGTTGCAATAGATATCAGCTCGGAATGAGAAATGGGAGAGCTGACTTCGAATTCCACTTGAACACGTTGCATTCACTTATGCGTTAATACCCTTGGAAAAGGTATTAATCCATCTCTTCTCCCTGTAGCTATGGATCAAATAGAAGGATAGATTGGGTTTTTTAGCCTTGGTTACCAACCAGTCTACCCCAGAAAGAAATGGTAACCTACTGCGGGAAAATCTTCTGCCTAGTCAGTCATGTCTCTAGAGAGACTTGATCGCCCAAGCGTATATCAAGTAAGACACTTAACTGGCTGACTGATGCTTTACCAATTGGGCAATATAGTATTTACGCTCTCACACCCTGATTGAGCACTCTGGAGGAGTGGTAGACTTTATAAACAATAGCTACCCCGGTATTTACGCACCGCTCATTCGATAATGAATTGGAGCACTCTAGCTATTGGGCGTGTTTATATGCGCTAAAAAAAGCCTGCCTTCTTCTACTGGACGCTCGTGGCCTAGGGGTAGAATCGCCGACTGACGCCAATTCGGTCGGGTTTCAATCCTGGGTTAGGAAGCGACCGGAGTCTAAGCCGTACTGATGAGCTGTAATACAGCGAAACAGATCTGTCTGCAGATGACTATCGTATATATATATATATATATATATATATATATATATATTGTTGGGGTGCCATCCCTCTAAAGAGTCTGTGTTGGACTCTTCCGCCTACTATAAGATTAGTAGGAGAGGAGGCTTTGGGGGAACAGATGAATTGATTGAACGCTGGACAACCGACACACGCACTCGTGTAATACTCTTCTGTTGTTAAATATACAATATATGTGAAATCTGTATGCATTCAGCAGTGTTCTATTGTGCATTTATGCTTTTGTGAACATATTGGATGCACGATGGTGTAATGGATAAGAATGAGAAATTAGGACCGAGTTCGAATCCCAGTCAAGTTCGTTATATTTGTTTACGCGCAAAATACCATTGGGAAAATATGAATCTATCTCTTCTCCGTCACTCAACTATGAGTAAATCGCAGGATAGACTAGGCTTTCTAGCCTTGGTTGGCAGACAGTCTAAGAAAAGGGTAATTGAATTCAAACCAGCATGGTGAGGGTTCGACTACGTTAAACTATTACCCAAGACACACCACTGCTCCTATGGCTGCAATACAGGTGGTATCCTACGACCATAAGGGGTTATGGGACATACTACATATTATTATGCCTCTCTGTGCTTAACGAAAGAGTGAGTACTGAGGTATTGCATTCGTCAACCAACTTTATCATGCGGGATCAGAGACCTGTATGTATTTGTATGCGAGGATGTGTTTTGTGAGTGTGTTTGTATATATACTGATAATATACACGCTAAAAAGTCTGCCTTCTTCTACCGAGCGCCCATAGCCCAGAGGTAGAATCGCCAACTGACGCCAATTCGGTTTGATTTCAATCCTGGGTTAAAAGCAGTCGGAGTCTAACCGTACCGATTAGCTGTGATACAGCGAAACAGATCTGTCTGCGGATGACTATATATATATATATATATATATATATATATATATATATATATATAAGCATGCTAGAAAAGCTGAAGAACAGAAACTCATATATCTTGTGTCAGTGAGTTGATGTATGCGGATGTTAAGACGTGTATGTATATATGAAACTTCTTAAACGTTAGGAAAAATATACAACTTTTGAAAGAAAGAAAGAAAGAAAGAAAGAAAGAAAGAAAGAAAGAAAGTGAAAGGAAAGGAAAGATGTCAGATTTTTATTTCATCCCAGTTAGTTTTCTCTCTCTAGATTTGGAACGAGCAGCTGATGGAGGACGTTTCATTGCAATGACGCTTTGCTATAAAATACGTGAGGTAGGGTAGGTGTGAGTGAGTGTGTGTGTCAATGAGATTAGCAGAAGAACCCGCCATCAGGAATTGGGCCGGTTCGGCCTTCAAAACATTCAGTGTTGGTTTCCTCGAGGCCAACTCCAATATTTTAAGGAAATTGCGTTTTGTTCGGTTTTTAATATATAAAGAATATGCATATAATTACAGGCCGGGGTGATTTTAAATTTAATTTTTATTTAATTACCTCCTGTTTTGTACCCCAAATAAGTCAAGGCTACTTCTTCTTTTGTGTGCCGGGTCACTTCAGGACTTGGTTATCATGACTCTCCACAACTTCCTATCTTTTGTTGCTCTAAGTAATGTTTGACTCTTTATTATCTCAAGTCACTAGCTGCCACCCATTTACAAACTCTCGTGGCATATGTCACTCAATGTTTCCAACTTGCTTTTAATATGTCCTTTGAATGACAAATTCCCCAAGTTATCTGTCCTCATTATGCGTCTCGGAAATATCAATTTTCTGATTCTAATTGCAAGTGTCATTTCGTTCCTAATATCCTTAAAACTTCGTTGCTGTTCATATGTTCAGTTGATGGTATTCTCATTATCCTTCTGTAGGACCACATATCTCTTGACTCAAGTTTACTCTATATCTGAAGAAATTGTCCAACATTCACTGCCATGTAGAAGGGTTGATGTTATATAGCAGTACAGCATTTTTTTTCTAAATTTCTTTGTTTCTTAATACTTTTTATTAGCTTTCGGAAAGCATCTTTCACTATTCAGATGTTTCTTCAGATTTCTTTGTTACTTTCCACAAAACTTTTCTGTAAAGAAGCATAAATGGTGCATCGGTAAATCAATAGATTGATGGGCAGTTTTTATTTTGCTTCATTATTCATTGCAAAAACAAGGCAAATCATAGTGTTATTGAACAAAAGCTTTTATTTTGTCAACTTTTTCGAAATTCAAAATACCTCTTCTCTTGTGTGTGTCACCAAATAAATCGGTAACTTTATTTTTAATATAGAAGCTAATAATGCACACACACACACACACACACACACACACACACACACACACACACACACACACACACACACACACACAAACTCTGCGTGCAAACGTAAGCGTGCATGCGCGGACCAATGTCCTGTCAGACTGTAGGTCAATAAGGCAATGTCAAAACATAACAAAAACAGACACATGATGAAACCTGGCCAGCTACATTACTTACGACACTGTCAGGTTGCATGGTATTAGAAACCAGCTTAAGAAAACGCTCTTAGAGTGTGTTTGTTTTCCTAATCTACAAATAGAAAGCGTGAAAAAATGGAAAAACTAATTTCAAGCAATATATCATTTATAGATGGATGCGATATAAATAAATTGTGAATTGAAAAATTCGTTCTTTTTTGCTGAGCCGTCGGATGATTTGACTGAATTTGAAAACAGACAACTGAAGACAAGTGTGTTCATTCCGCTCATCTCAGATTATTTTGATTAGTTCAATTTGCTCCTAACATCTGTTCTTTTCGCTGACTGCAAAGATCATGAGGTGTGAAAGATAAATCCCAAATCTAAACCAGTGTTTATATATGGCATATCCAGGATGCTAACGAGACTGACAGCTAAAAAGGAAAATCGAAAATAAAAATAAAAATAAAAATTACTCTGTAAGTAATGAAAACCTAAGACAGGATGTGATGCAGATTTCGAAATTAAAAAAAATGATGGTATTCTACATGTTAATTCTTTTTGCCATTTTTGAACTTGAACATTCAAAACAAGCGTAAGCAAAAAGAACGGGGAAGGAAGCAATAATAATAGTCATCATTAATTATTTGAAAATGGCAACAAAATTAATGATAATAATTTTCAATTACAGTTCTTACTATCTGTTAGGACAAACCGACCTTAAAGAGAAACAGGGTTATAGTGGAAATAAAATAAGAATTTCAAATACAGGACAATTCAGTGCTGTCTGGCACGTATTTGATTTTTATTTTTAATAGTATTTTATCCAAAATCTAGATTTTTTTTTCCGAAATGTCATAGTTTATTTCATTCGTCTATGTCTATGCAAGTATTTGATATGCACAAGTTCTGGTATCAGTTGGTAAGCATTCGGCTAAATGACTCAATTGCTAGATCTGCTCCTCTAGACTTACAGCAGTTGAATTGGGCTGTAAAGAACTTTTTTTTTCTTTTGCCTCGCCGTTTATTTACTTTTTTCAATTCTGAATTTTCGTCGCCAGCCAGTAATAAAAACTGCAAATGATTTACAAACTTTATCAAAATCTTTCCTCATTTGATTGTTTCAAGCCAAGATGATTTGATCAAAGTTTCTAAAAAACAACATTATACATCTATCAATGCTATAATAAATACGATAGATCAATGAGTTCATAGACTGAGATAGAGATATCAACTGAATCTGTATGTGAAATTCCATTTGTGTAATGTCCGACATGTGATTAAATATTTACACCAAATAAGGTGTATTGAAAGGAATGAGATTATGTTGAAGATCAGATATTGTAAAAAAATAAATAATTTATCATTAGACTAATGCCTTATTGATATACCTGCATAGATTTTTGGTTTGTTGCAAAGCAAGCCTTTCCACCCACACCCAGTTTTGTTTGATTTTATTGGCATAATTGAAAGTGAATCATTCGTGTACATTTTTCTTGAAATAATATTTATTTTAAAAGAAAATGTTGATGGCATATCTGTATTATTTATATTCGAACTAATTTTTTCATCTAGTTATTATTGTCACAACTTTTCAACCGTAGTGCCCTTCAGCCTTCTTCAGATGTATGTCGATCCGAGTAAACTTCAGGGAAAATTCGAGATTCTGAAGAAGGCCAGAGGGGGTCAACGGTCGAAATGTTGTGATAATAACAACGAATGTGGGGCATTAGTCCGAAAGTAAATAACTTTTCATCCCAGAAACTCATACAGAAAATACATATTTGTAAACTGGGATAATGACCAATGCCTTAAATTGATAAAAAATAATATTTCCGTTTCTCTTTAATCTTTTATAACGAGATATTCTTGGCAAAGTAAATTAAAAAAAATATAGCAATAAATAATGTTGACCTGAAAGTTAGGAATAATTTACAAAACATAAAATGCCAGATATTTCTTTTTTTTTTTCTTTTACTTGTTTTTTTTTTTTTTTTTTTTAGAGTTACGCTATAACAGGGGATTTAATTACTTTCTGCTGAGTTAAATTTAAATAAAGAGGAAATCATTAAACGTAATACGCAAAAGAAGGCAAATGCTATCATTAATAAGGAGCATATTTAATATTAAAAGTTTAGATTGTAATATTTTTCAAAAAGTTTCCATTAACGGTTAGTGAATATCTTTCAAAGATGTAAGCAATTAATATTGAATTCTGGAGAGCAATGCATGCAAAATGCTAAAATAATTTTACAGACATTTCAATATAAAAGTTTTTTCATGGATGGTGTTCACTCTCAAACATATCATTAAAACATGATATTTTTTAATTATAAATTCAGTTATTCATTTTTCTCTATGGTCGTTTGCTTAAAGACATCTGGAACCAAGTCAAGTCTACTTATAGAATTTGCATCATTATTTTTATAAAAAGTCGACTAAAAAGAACGGAATTTTTTTTTAATTCACTTATTTCCATAGATTTTAGTTGATTTCGGATTTTTTCTAGTGTAATGGACTGGTGCTTGATAATTGAGTAAACTCCAAAGAAAAGATAAAGGAAAACCACTCCACTATCTTTCTCAAAAATGCATGACAATTCACGGTTAATAAAACAAAAGGAATCTGTGGAGAGCCAAGATCATTGAAGCGATATGGTAATAAAAATAGTTTGAAATTGTTCATGATAAAAGATGCAAAATGAAAAATGAACTCAATGTAAGAATATGTCTGTTACATTCAGAATGAAAGAATGCATTATATAGCCTTAGTAACATAAGCTCTTTCAAGACAAAAACAATATATTCTATGAGAAAATAGCGAATTGATTGGTTTTTGTTATGGTTAGTTTTCAGTGTAAATATCCTTTCTATCTTAAGTAAAAGTTTCCAACTTTTCATCATTGCCATGAGAGTTATAGTAATTTTAGTCACTTATTTCAATTTTTTTCTTAAAAGTCAAGTTGGCGTATCATTTCAAAGCTACTAGTGAAGAGGAGACGATAACGGTGAAACAAGAGAGAGGGTGAAATTGAGACTAAGTTATTCTGCTTCTCTTTCCTTTGCTTTTTTAATATTTTTTGTAAGTTTCGTGTCGTGTGAAAATACCACGAAAGACATTATTTGAGTGGGTTATTTTGTTTTGTTTCTGACAACTTGATGATATTGGACATAAATGGATCAAATTACACGTCTGTCTTCATCAGGATTTTCGAAGAGAGTGGAAAAGAAAACATGTAAATTTCAGTTCAACATAAAGCTCCAACACTGAGAACATTTTTTTCGAAAAAAACAAAATCTATTTAAAGAAAACGACATACTGGGATAACAATTCCAGATCTTACTTCAATCTTCTATCTTATGTTGCACTTAAGTCTTATAGCTTTAACAGAAAACTTTAACAGCAAACCCTTGCTTTTGTGGGCAAAACCCAGTGATTAAAGTAGCAGCCATGTTTCTGTCATAATAAATATAAATATAAATATAATAATTTTTTTTTTTTTTTAATCATATCACCCCAAGCAAGGCGGTAACGCCACTGATGCGCAGGGGGCTACGTAAGGGTAAAAAGAATGGAAAAGAGAAAGCCGGAAACCACACCCTAAACAGGAAACAAGGGATGAGCCTCTTCACCCGTTCAATAGATGTGGGTGGAGTGTGAACCGGGCGATAGTTTAGTCTATCTACTCCAATTGAAAAAAAAAAATAAAGGAAAAGAGTGAAAAGATTGGAAAAGAGAAAACCGGAAACCGCATCCTAAACAGGAAACAAGGGATGAGCCTCTTCACCCGTTCAATAGATGTGGGTGGAGTGTGAACCGGGCGATAGTTTAGTCTATCTACTCCAATTGAAAAAAAAAAATAAAGGAAAAGAGTGAAAAGATTGGAAAAGAGAAAACCGGAAACCGCATCCTAAACAGGAAACAAGGGATGAGCCTCTTCACCCGTTCAATAGATGTGGGTGGAGGTGTGAACCGGGCGATAGTTTAGTCTATCTACTCCAATTGAAAAAAAAAATAAAGGAAAAGAGTGAAAAGATTGGAAAAGAGAAAACCGGAAACCGCATCCTAAACAGGAAACAAGGGATGAGCCTCTTCACCCGTTCAATAGATGTGGGTGGAGTGTGAACCGGGCGATAGTTTAGTCTATCTACTCCAATTGAAAAAAAAAATAAAGGAAAAGAGTGAAAAGATTGGAAAAGAGAAAACCGGAAACCGCATCCTAAACAGGAAACAAGGGATGAGCCTCTTCACCCGTTCAATAGATGTGGGTGGAGTGTGAACCGGGCGATAGTTTAGTCTATCTACTCCAATTGAAAAAAAAAATAAAGGAAAAGAGTGAAAAGATTGGAAAAGAGAAAACCGGAAACCGCATCCTAAACAGGAAACAAGGGATGAGCCTCTTCACCCGTTCAATAGATGTGGGTGGAGTGTGAACCGGGCGATAGTTTAGTCTATCTACTCCAATTGAAAAAAAAAATAAAGGAAAAGAGTGAAAAGATTGGAAAAGAGAAAACCGGAAACCGCATCCTAAACAGGAAACAAGGGATGAGCCTCTTCACCCGTTCAATAGATGTGGGTGGAGTGTGAACCGGGCGATAGTTTAGTCTATCTACTCCAATTGAAAAAAAAAAATAAAGGAAAAGAGTGAAAAGATTGGAAAAGAGAAAACCGGAAATCGCATCCTAATGCCTTAATAAATATAAATATAATAATATGCCTTAATAAATTTAAGAATGCGATTCATTTAAGATGTTTTTGCAATCATTTCCTACAGATGCAATGTTATAGTCTTAACTATATTCTGTTGCTAATTCCATGGCAAATGTTCATATGAACTCCATGTTTTAGTTCCACCAGTTCAGACTTTTTCAATCGATCCACCCTCAACAAAGGCAATAATCCCATTAAGACGCAAGGGGTTACTGGGTGTGAAAGAAAATGAGAAGATCCTAGTTAGAAAAAAAAACAGGATTTAGGAAGGTAGAATAAAGTGATTGTCGTTTGAATCGGATTTTAACGGCTTTACCAGTGGGCGATCACCAGTATTTCCTGGCGTGAATCACGAACTACAGTTGAAAATACTTAATAAAGATTATTTCCCGTGCTATTTGGTAAGATACCTAGTACATACTCAGTCATTCGGTTAAGTGATACGCGCTTGGGCAATTAAATCTCGAAAGGGGCATAACTGACTGGGCATGATTTTCCTGCGGTAGGTTACCATTGATTTCTTCAGTAGACTAGTTACCAACCAAGGCTATAGAACCCAATCTGTCTTGCTGTTAAATTCATAGATGGAGGGAGACGAGACGGATTCATACTTTTCCCAATAGAATTTGCGCGTAAGTAAATGCAACGAATTCAACTGGAATTCGAATTCAAGTCACCGATTTCTCGTTCCGAGCTGATATCCATTGCATCATAAAAATACAATATTTCTATTGAAATATACCCATATAGTTAACGGTATTATCGTCATTATTAAACTATTTTAATCAAACCCAAATTCAGATCCAGGGCCTTCTCACTCCTGATTGACCATGTCTTCAGGGTTGTAACTGTACTCAACGCGCGCTTGGTGAGACTATTTAACTCATAGTTGGGTAGGCTATTGACTATGATGATTTAATTGTTTTTGTGCTACTGGGGTTCCACTTACCCTTCTCACCAGATTTTGGTTAAAGGACTAGGTTAATCGCCAACCAATATACCACTTAACCATTAAATTTTAATTCAGATTTATCCTTCTCCTAGACTATTTACTATTGGGGAGTTGGATTTCTCAAAGGAAATTTGCATAACGAATTCGACGGGATTCCTCAGTTCGAATCCGCTATCTATTACTCTGTCGTTCTTCCTTTAAATATTATAATATAATTTACATTTTTTTCAAACATGATTTATTTATTCTGTATTTTTTGTGGATGATATAATTCTATATTTTGATACCGATAATTTCCCCATTCAGATAATACTATAATACTATAATGCCATACATCTGCTAAATAAATTGTGATGACATGTTTAGGTTTCTACTATAAAACGATTGTTTGCAAATGACTTGAAGTTCATTATTTCAGATAAATTCACAGTAAACACCCCTTTATCGTAGTTGTAGCGAATAATTCTCATTAATGTCTAAAATCTTTTAATATTCGTACTACTCAACTATATTGTTCTTATTCGCAGGTACTATTCCTAATAGCATCATGTTTTGCTGTGCCTCTCCCTCCTGATCTTGGTAAAAACTATGTTATTGGTCCCAGTGGACTCGGATCATCAGACCCCTACACAAACAAAACAATCGATCAACTGATCACCGGAGCTCTAGGTGGAATAGGACGTAAGTAATTATTAAACGTTTATTTTTCATTGTTAAAAGTAAAGCTTCAACTCTCTTTTATACAAATTCACTTTGACATTCTTTTTTTTTAAACAAAAGCTGGTTCGGTCACAATCTAAAATAAAAAAGTGAGAAAGTTCCTTTATCTTGAATTTTTATTGAATGAATTATTGTAAATCATTCGCGATGTATTACTGGTCTTTCAACTTGATTTTATTTGCTTTGCATCGCAACCATTCAGATGGTCAATTATGACCATTTTCAACGCAACCATTAAAGTGGTCATTGGTAAACAACACCATCTAGAGTAAAAACTCTCGTAGTTACTTGAACTCGAGTCACTTTTGACGTGGGAATCCAGTTTATTTAAAACAATGATATACCGCTTGAGCTATAAGAGAATTATTTTTGGCGATCAAGTGTAACAATATAACTTATTCTTTAGGTTATTTTTATGCTATTATTTTTATGTAGATTAATATGAAAGAGACATTAATAAAAATGACTAAAGTTCTACGTTTGCTTAATTTTGAAAAAAACAAATCTTGTTTTAATAATCGAATATACATGAATATCTCAGTAATATCAATTACGAACATTTAATGTTCATGTGATACAGTAAGACATAGCTGTGATCAGGATATAGACATAGTAAAATGAACAATAAAGAATTTTATTTTAGTCTGAAGCGATTGTTTTATGACCAGCAGTAAAGTCGGCAAGTGAGATCTTCAAAGCAATCACACGCTGTCCACAAGTAGAGAAAACGAAATAGAGTAAATGAATAAATGAAAACTTTTGGAATCAAGTGCCACTTGCTTGGAAGGTAATGAATTCCGGTCGGGAGCTTATATAGGGCGCATTCTAATTATAGTTATTCATAAGAAAACCGACCATTAAAAAGTTAAGAATCGATTGTTGGGGATCAGAAAGTCATAGGAGAGAGTCGGCAGTCAAAGTGGCTGGAGAGAAAATATTATAGCAAGAAAGGTGTAGAGTCAGAGACAGATGGGATTCACGCGGACCAAAGGGAATATCTGATCCGTTAATCTGTCGTTAGAAAAAACAGAAATAACCGCGAAGATGTCCTAAGCATCACTTGTCTCCTATCCATCAGGTGAATTCGTGAATAAATAAACTAATATATTAGAAGCAGCATTCATGTTTTCCTTTCTCTTTGTGATATTATTTCACCTTTTGTCCTGTTGTTAGACGTACATCGGATCTTTTCCAGCGTTTTATTTAAACCAATACAAACGAAGATCGAAACACATCGTAGAATGAAGGCTAAGTGAGGGCCGCCGTTATATGCTTACATTAATTAATATTCTATTGCTAATAACAAGATTTATATAAATTTTACAAAACATGTTTTTTTTTAAATTTTCTATATTATGATTATATTTTAAAATAAAAAAATAAAATCGTGAGATGCTAAAAAAATCATTATTTTGAATTATAAATATCTTATTTTCATTATGTTCGTTTACACCTTTGATTCCATCAAGATTTTCAAATAAATCTCCTAGCAAAAAATATATTTCGTTCACTAATATTATATTAACTGCAACCTGTTTAAATATTCTTTCCGTTTGGAAAGTTCTGTTGTTTAGATTTAGCTTATAACGTTGACACATTTCAGTTGAAAGTTTTCTTTACACTCAATATTACTTAATGTCTGTCTTTCAGGTTAGAATATATTTGGATATATCTTTAATGTTCGAAACTTTGTCTTTATCTGGATTTGATATCAGACTTTTGTCATTGAAAACCAGTTTGACATCGAAATATCCCAATTCCCTTTCGTTTTATCAACTGAAGAAGTTGAAAACCTTATTCAGTAAAAAAATGAAAAATAACTAGATTAAGAAAGAAGAAATAAGTACATGTTGACAATTGATAATCTGGTACCATTTGGATCCATAGTATTTTTAATCATTTCACCCGAAGCAAGGCAAATAAAGCCACTAAGACACAAAAAGATTACAAATAAGCCTGTTGATTTACATAACAAAGTTCGTCAAATGTTCTACTTTATCTGTTACTAGCAGTATAGTCCGGCGTTGCTCGGGTGTAATGAAAGCTTTAAAACTAATCCATAGTCCTGGAGCTTAGACTCAGCCTAAAGAATATTTGCGTGAAGTTTGGTGAGAATCGGATAAATATTGTGGATTTGTATAAAGGACATACAGAGAGATAAACAGACACACACAAATATCTTGCTTTATATATATATATATATATATATATATATATATATATATATATTATCGATTCTCTGCATTATTGTAAGAACTGCAACATTGAAACTTCTGAATATCGTTTCTTATATCTTTGTCTATGAGTGTATCAAATTTAATCAAAATCAGACCACTCCTTCTATAACCCAATTTTTTCGATTATCGATTTTCGATATTTATCGGGGGTACCTTGACACAAAACCTAGCTAAGAACACTTGCAGATGCTTATAGTACAACTGTGTAAATTTTCAAGAAAATCGGTTCAGCCGTTTCGGAGTCTATAGGTAACGGACACACAGATACACAGAGAGAGAGACAAAGTTCCATTTATAAATAAGTTTAGATAGATAGCATATAGTGTTTGCGCTTCGCATGGTTCGAATGGATAAAGCGTGTAATTCTCAGCAATAACCATTCTTTTTCCAGCCTCTTAGACTGGGGCTACACAATCAAAAACAAAGTTCCTTATAAGATAACAGAAACTACATCACTTGAGCAACAACTAAAAGGGGCTGCAAATATAGCTTGAAGAGAGAATAATGACATTATCAAAAGGCTAACTTTTCAATTCCCCCCCCTACTCCAAACAAAAGAAATGAAGAAAAGCACCCATCAACACTTGAAAGAACGGTAACAGCTACTGGACTTGAGAAAGCTATTTTTCTGAAAAATTGTTTCAGATTTTATACATTTCAATCGATAGCTGCACTAAATGCTCGGTCAATGAATGCTAAATGTTTCCTTATAAGGAAACGGTTAGTTTTACCATCAACACAACAAGAAATACTTCCTAAATTTATTGGAGCTACCAGTGAGGCTAAACATCAGTTATCTCCACCAAACGGAGTTTGGTGGAGATAGTCATTATTTTGAACTATAAATGTCTCCATCAAGATTTTCAAACAAATCAAGTGCCACTTGCTTGGAAGGTAATGAATTCGGGTCGGGAGCTTATATAGGGCGCATTCTAAAATAGTTATTTATAAGAAAACCGGCCATCAGAAAGTTAAGATCAGAAAGTTGGGGATCAGAAAGTCACAGGAGAGAGTCGGCTGTCAAAGTGGCTGGAGAGAATCCGCGAAATCTGAAATTGTTTTCGTTGAAAATTGATCCAGATTCCTGATTAACCAATTAACTGACTGCCGGATTAATGATGCATAAGATGTATTGCAACAATGAATATATTAATTGGTTGAACAGCTTAAAATTACTCAGCTGTTATTTATTCATCTTTCCCAGGAATGTATGGTACTTATCTCCGGTGATCAGCTCAGAGTCAATACTTCAAAGATATCCAGGTCAGGTAGAGGAGAACTATGCACGCTGCAAGATGATAAATTAAGCCAATGAATGATAAAACAAAAATAAAATTAAAAAAATACATCAACAAAATTGGGCATCAATTTATTAGGTCATCCACATTAAATTTTTGCCAACACGTGAATTTAATAATCAGTAGGAGATAATGAAAATTTACACACACACACACACACACACACACACACACACACACACACACACACACATATATATATATATGAGATATGGGCAAGTAGCTGAGTGGTTAGAACGTTGGCTTTCATGAAGCCCGTGTTCAATTCATCATGGCCAATTCGTCACGAAGGTGACTTCTTGATGCTACCGGTCTGGGGAGGACGATCCTAGTGTGCGGCACATTTGGTACGTGCCTGAAAGCTATACCACGGGTCGACCCAAGACTTATTTTTTTTTAATCATATCACCCCGAGTAATGCGGTAACGCCACTGATGTGCAGGGGGCTACGTAAGAGTAAAAAGATTGGAAAAGAGAAAGCCGGAAACCACATCCTAAACAGGGAACAAGGGATGAGCCTCTACACCTGTTCAATAGACGTGAGTGGAGTTGTGAGGGAAATTGTTTAGAGGGGCCGTCAATGGTTGTGCTAACTCAAAGTCATCGTGACCGAAGTTTTGAGCGTCCTAGCTTTTTCCAGACTGTTGTTCACGCTAGAAAACGCTCTCTTTCCCAGAAACTTTAACTACCTTCTGTTCAGCATATCAACAGTATAAACCACGGGTGGGCTCTGTGGTTGTTGAACAAACACAAGTAAGCCTAGGCAAGTGTGCAATGGGGATTAGCTAGAATACGAGTGGCCAGCCATTATATATGTGAGATAACGGTACATTTTTTAAATGAAAGTGTGTAAATGTTATTGTTGTTAAAATCAGCTTTTATAATGTAATTATTATTTATATTATTTTAGTTTGATATTAATTTATGTATTATACATCTAAACTTATTTATAAACGGAACTTTGTCTCTCTGTGTGTGTCTGTGTGTGTGTGTGTATCCGTTACCTATAGACTCCGAAACGGCTGTACCGATTTTCTTGAAAATTTACACAGGTGTACTATAAGCGTCTACGAGTGTTCTTAGCTAGGTTTTGTGTCGAGGTACCATCGATAAATATCGAAAATCGATAATCGAAAAAATCGGGTTATAGAAAGAGTGGTCCGATTTCAATCAAATTTGATACACTCTTATAGACAAAGATATAAGAAACAATATTCAGAAGTTTCAAGGTTGCAGTTCTTACAATAGTGCAGAGAATCGATAATATATATATATATATATAAAAGGCAAGATGTTTGTGTGTGTGTGTGTGTGTGTGTGTGTGTGTGTGTGTGTGTGTGTCTGTCTGTCTGTCTGTCTGTCTGTCTGTATGTCCTTTATACAAATCCACAATTTTTATCCAATTCTCACCAAACTTCACACAAATATTCTTTAGGCTGAGTCTGAGCTCCAGGACCATGGATTAGTTTTAAAGCTTTCATTACACCCGAGCAACGCCAGGCTATACTGTTAGTCTTATATAATGGAAAGTTTTGAAATTATACTTTTAAAAAAATTATAACAAGTTTTATAGTTATGTATATTTTCTTGTGAAACGAGTATTCTGCATGTGTTGAAAAAGGGTTTAATTCGCATTATGCAGTTATCTAATGCATGACTAATGATTATCTAAATTAATTGCAGAGGCTGCAAATAAACTGGTGTCCCCTGATGGCAAAGTCTTGGCAGAACTTGACATGATGTTGTCAAGTGAGCAGTTCAATAACCTTTATGAAATGCCTGAAATGTAAGTTCTCTTAAAAATGCTTTATGATTGTCTTTTTTGTTATCAAGAAATACGCCGACAAAACAACTATTTACTCCTGTCTTAACAATATGTTTGATCGGTTTGATAAAATCAAATTGATCTTTAAAAAAAATGATCTACAATTTGTTGTTAAATGGAGCAAGGAGTGGTTTGTTAATTTTAACACTACAAAAACAAAAGTGCTCTCTTCTAATCCTCTGAGAGAACCTTTTGTTCCTTCCATCATCATGGGAGAGTGATTAATTGTGCATTCTCGGACTAGTGGTTTCAGCTCACTTGAAGTGGAAAGAGTATATCAAATCAATTTTTTTCGTCCTGGGCATGATGGTAAACTGCATCCAGCAGCAAGGCCTCTGATTGGGAGGTTATGAGGAGCATAGAACAACTTCTTAATTGCTGTTTTCCTCACATCCACCCTGATTCGGAGTGGTAGTACCTGTTAGGGTCCCAGCTATGAGCAAATAGTTAATCCCCAAACTGAGGTCAGAACATTATGAAAGTATACAAATACACTTTTTTTTCAGAAATATATACACAAAAGTAAACTTTTATAAAAAAATATACAATTTTAAAAGAAAAATATTTCCAGCAATACATTTTTGATGAAAAAAATTATTACCATAACACATTTTTGAAGGGAAAAAAATCATTCTCAGCAAAACGTTTTTAATACAAAACTAGAAGACATTTTCAGTTTTTTTAAATAAAAAAGAATAAAAGCAAAAAAATTTCATTAAAATCTGACTAAATCAACCTTCTCACTAAAACTGCACATTAAAAAAAAATAACTAAAAACCCCACCTTATTGGCGTTAAATAACCCACAGAGGTAGATATGCCTTTAAACAAAAATCACTCACTCAAACCAATTTCTAAGTCTGAAGCTAAGAAAATTGGTTTACTATTTCATGCTAGAAAATTTTCATAAGAAAACTGTGCTCTTCTATCTATTACAAACTATTGGTTGAACCGACCAACTTGACCTTAAGTCAAATTAAACTAAGTTGAATAAATCCTTATATATATATATATATATATATATATATGGTCATAATTAAATTAGACCAGTGCACAGTTGTATTAAGTGTTCATTACAATTATATTGTAAGACTTCTGAATATTTTTCATTTGTGAACGATTTATTACGCAATATATGTTTCTACCTTTTCGCTGTCTTCACACAATTTACAATAACTAATTTTACCGGGTTTTTTTTTAAGAACGCTTACATATCAGGGATTTTTTTATGAACGGGCAAATTTCAAATTAAGAAAAGTTAGAACGTTTTCATCCATGATCCTGTTAGGATCATACAATCATTCAATCATACAATCGTGAAAACATTCTAACTTCTCCTAATTTTTGAAAATTGCGTGTTCATAAAAAAAAAACCCTGTTACGTGAGCATTAAAAAAAACAGTAAAATGAGTTATTGTAAATCGTCTGAAGAATCCGAAAAGGTAGAAATCTGGATTGCGTAATAACTCGTTTACAAATGAATATATATATATATATATATATATATATATATATATATATATATATATGTGTGTGTGTTTCGATGGATAAACTTTCGCCTAAATTTTAAAAAAAGGAAAATAGCATTACCATTTCATTCTAACAGATATATTTATTAAAATTAGACAAAAATATCTTCAGTTACTAAAGAGTAAATTTGTTCAATAAAATCGCCATTGGCTTTAACTATGGCCTCCGGACGACTTCTGAATCTCCAGCATCTCTTCTGAACGGTCTCCTTGTTTAAGTTGGTGGATGCTGACAAAATCCTTGCTTTCATTACATGTTTCGTGTTACAATGTGTTTTGTTGGTCACTCGCTCAACTGCGCCCACACATCAAGGTGGTTGCAGTGTGGAGAGTTATGTGTAAGGATTGATGTGGTAGCAGAAATTGTTCGACAGCCATGGCAGGTTTCTCGTGCTTGTTTGGCATAGTGCAGAGTTGCCGGACATACTATCTTCCAGCAGCCACCCTCTTGATCCAGAGCAGCGCTACCTTCTCAAGGCACTTGATGTAGGACTCCACGTTGTCTGAGGTTCTGTGGGATGATGTCGCCATAATGATAACTTCAAACACCATCGAAAACACCATTAGACTCCCCCAATTCTTTCCGAATCCTCTGCACTGTCCCTAGATTGACACACAAAAACTCTGAAATATTCGTATTGGAGCTTCAAGTGCGAATGCTAAGAAGTACAGCAGACCGCTTATTTCTGGCGGAGTGAAGTGCGTCATGGGGCTCTTTTAATCACAGACGGTGGACAACTGACCTTACTGTACAATGAAGCCGTCAACAAAATAAAAAGACAACCAACACGCATGCGCGAAATTAAAAATATAAAATGGAGGCAATTTAAACATCGCACTCTGTATATGCAAAAAACCAAAACCCTGAAATGTTATACATTTTTTATCCTCAGGCCTGATAACATCAGAAAAAAACGAAAAGCTGCACGCAATGAAAAATTCCGATGGCCCAAAGCACGAATTCCTTACGAAGTCGCTCCATATGATTTCAGTAAGTACTTTTTAAAAATTCATAAATTCATCTGTGTTTGCGAAACCAAAATTATGCTATTTTTCTACCGTAGAACTAATTTAAACCCAAAACGTTATACAATTTACTTTTTTAATTTCAGGTAAAAAAGACATTTATACTATGGGACGTTCTTTCACTGAATGGGAAAGGTACACTTGCCTTAAATTTTACAAAGCCACTCATGCCGATTACAACAGGGTGCGTTTTCAGAACGGAGCCGGGTGAGTTTAGTAAATGTATTTTTTCTCACATACTCACGAAATCATAAACAAATTATTCCGGAATATATATATATATATATATATATATATATATATATATATATATATATCATCATCATCATCATCAGCATCAGCATCATCATCATCATCATCATCAAAATCATAATAATAGAATTTTAAACCAATATGAAACAACCTAAATAATCAACAACATCCTTAAAAAAATGAAATATAATAACATCAGTACTTGCAATTGCCAAATACCGCTTGAGTGTCAATTACAAATGAAATGTCTAACTAGTCTACTAATGCACTATTTCTACCATAGAAAATACAACAGTAAAAAAAAATACATCGGGAGTACCAAGAATCCATTTAAAACTCGTTATTATCAGGATATTTTATCTTTTAATAATAAGGCGTATCGCAACAGCACATCACTTCCACATACTATTGGCAATAACAAGAAGTCAATAGAAAATAGAAAATATTTTTAAAAAAGTAGAACTTTGTAAACCTTTACATGAGCCATGTTTTTTGTGTTTATACGAAAAAATACAAATTATTAAATTCCCTAAATTTTAAACCTATTAAACAAACGTAACGAAGTAACTTCAATCTGCCATCATCGTCTTATATATACCCTAAAGATAGTTAACTTATTTTTATCATAACTAAATCCAACAATCAAAATCCTACCCTTTGCATTAATATCTTGATTCTTCCATCTTCTGATAATTACTCTGTTTTAATTAACTAATATATTACCTACTATGTCATCTTCATATGTTTGACGTACATCATATTTCGTTCTTAATAACAACACCCCTTTAAATGATCAAAAACATAATATTAACAAATAAATTCGTAACCGTTCTACAGACACATTCGATAGAATTACCAACATGTTATAATACAACTATACACAATCTGATGTTTCATAAGTGACACCAAATAAGCTAGCTTTTCACGACATCTTAATTCTCTACCCCTTTAACTCATTTCCCTAACCATCATTGACTTACTTTCTATTCTATTTCTAACCTAATCCAATCCCTTGAATTCCACAACCACCCCACTCTTAACTGACTGGATATAGTAACAACTGTGCTGTTTCTAAACTTTTAAATTTTTGTATATATTAATCTTAACAGAAAATATTTCACTGCTTAATAAAGTACTAACAAGTAGAACCGAAATATGATAGCTCTTTGCTTGCAGTAAACTATGTTTTAATTATAAACACTTATGATAAAAGTGTTAATATATATATTGGTTTACTAAGTATCGAGCACTCTTCAAAAAAGTAAGTTACTACGAACAGTAGACTGTTAACCCATTTGTTTGTACTACTCCTTATATATATATATATATATATATATATATATTGATTGATTGATTGATTGATTGAGTTTTATTAAAACACTGAATAAATTCTCTTTCATTTGCAGATGTAATTCGGCTTTGGGTATGGTCGGAGGAACACAGGCACTTAATCTCGATGCCAACGGTTGTCGATATGTAAGTTTATTTTCTTGATAACATAATCTTTAAGTCCCAATCTCTATAAGACGGTTTTACCATATCGTTTCTTTGTTTACAATGTATAAATTTTCTTTTATGTGCTGTTTCCTTTCAAGAAGAGGGCGATCATGGCACTCCACAACTTTTTATTTTTCATAGCTTTTAGTAGCATTTGTCTCCTTATTACACCCCCTTTCGGAATTTTTTGGTTAATTGATTCGTTTTCTACGGTTTATCAACCCTTTTGCAGGTTATTTAAAGTCAAAAGATATTTTTAGATTGTAACAATCTTTTTAGATATTTTTAGATTGTAAGAATCTTTTTTAGAAAATTGTTTAGTGGTAAAATATTTACTAATTAACCCATAGCTGGGAGAGAAAAGGTGAATTTATACCATTCCCAAAGTTACTTACGCGTAAGTGAATATAACGACCCCAAGGGGAATCGGAATTCGGATCTTAGATTAACAATTCCGATCCATTACATCACCATCACATTCATGCTTACAGAGACCCTTATAAATTTAGGGTGCCAGTTCAAATAAACATGTCAATGCATGTTTTCTGGTTCCTGGAACAAAATGATCGTGCCGCAGAGAAAATTATTTGAAAAATAATTAGTGTGTGAAACCAAAGAACCACTGCTCCGAAGGAAAAAAAAAAACTAAATAAATAATTCAATCATACCGGCACTTTAATTATTGTCTTGTAAAGTTGACGCTAGCAATATTATCAACATATGTTGAATTGCCTTTTATTAAACAGTCAAGGAGTCAAATTTGCTCTGTTTCTTTTCTTTATAAATACAGAAAGGTCTTTACTTGCATGAAGTCGGTCATGCTGTTGGTTTGGTCCATGAACATCAACTCCCAGATCGGGACGATTATATCAGGATTATCTACCAAAACGTTCAGCCCAACATGAGGATATGGTTCAATAAATACAAACGTAATGAAGTCAACAGCATGTCTGTACCATACGAGTTATCTTCTGTCATGCATTACGGAATAACGGTGAGTAAATTTCATCTTTTTTTTAATCATATCACCCCATGCAAAGCACTAAGTGTGAAAGAATCAGAAAAAAGACAAACATTAGTGAACGAGAATAGAAGAGTAATCAAGACTGTACGATATCAACGCAGTAACGTCAGAGATTTTTTCACTGATTTTTGTCCCCCTCATAGTATGAAAACTAGGCACTCTTTCCCCCAACAAAACAATCTCAATTAAACGTACACGTTTCTTTTTTTCTGTGGAGGCAAAAGACATGCAAAGTCATTATTCAGCGCTAGCAGAGACAAATGCTTTACTTACGGAAAGCAGGTACATTGGGCTAAAATTTGTAGAAGTACAAGACGGGGAGGTAAAACAGTATCTTGTTCGGTATTAGTGGATACATTTGACTGTCTATCAACTACAACGACAGAGATCACAGCTAACGAACAGCCACTAAAAGCATTGGTTAAAACCGGGAGCACAAAAAATTTCCTTAAATCAAGCGTAGTGAAATAAAATTCATGAAGAACCTGCCCGTGTCTAAATCGACAATAGCATAGGCTTTTTTTTATATATTGCAGAATGCCTACGTTCTGATTTAGACAGGGTTATGGAGAAAAAGGCTATAGGCTTCCCTAACTGTCTTAAAGAGGCATTGAAAGGCGTCTGTCTCTACTACCAAATGTAGTGCATGATCGGACCTAGTAGTGGCTACTTTTGCTATGCCCCTATTCAACACGTTAAATGCTTTCTCTGCTATGGGAGATAACGGAATTTTTGATACATTTGTTAAAGATAAATTCTTTTCTGAAAACGATGGTATCCAAAGAGCATAGTGAGCGAACATTTCTAATGCACGGCATAGAGCGGGTACATCTTTCAGAACCGGTAAGCTGAATAATGGATTCAAACGTTCTGGATCAGATTTTATGTTATTTTTAGCATATCCAAGGTTTTATATTTAAAATAACATTTGTCTTAGTTAAGCATCAGCTTGTACCTTTTACCAGCCGCCATGAATAATTTGAGATTCCTATCATGTTCCGCTCGACTTTCCCTGCAAATGATCCCATTATCGATATAAGTATAGGTGCCTTGTTGGTTCTCTTTCAATATTATCTGGTCTATCACCCGTTGAAAACTAGTTATCCCTTTAGTTACGCCATACGGTATATTGCGAAACTGTCAGAGTTTGCCGCTAGCCTCAAAGGATGTATATGGTTAATTGCTGGTGTTTAGATCGGTGAGATAATCACAATACTTCTTTGCAGTTATTGTTTCGCCGACTGGAAGAAGCTTAAAGTGAATTACCCCCCTGTAATCTCAATAAACATACAGCAGCACTTTCATTGGATGCAAGACCAATCTAACCACGGGTTGTGAACAAGCTTGTTTCCAGCTCCGTTTGCGCCGAACATTATCATAAACGATTCATTTTTCACCGCCTGTAACAATTCTGTGCAAAAACAGCCCCTTTTCGTTTCATAACAACAAAGAAACCTTCGCAAAAACACAATTGGACTCGTTCTGTTCCGTCAGAGGACCTGGCACTCATGTGTTAAGATATCGATTTTCAAACTCTTACCAATCTCTTCCGTCGACATCGTTGTTTAATCGAACTCGGAAGGTCGCCTGGGACATGGTTAAAAAAACCACTTTTTAACAATCCGAAGAGCTGGAGTAGAAAACCTTCTGCATGTGTATTTTTTTTTTTTTTTTTTTGTCGCAGTAATGACGCTTGTTTCTTTCCGAAATTCATAGAGCAAAATATGACGAAACTGCAATTTTTCATCCTCCGTATTTAAGGCATTGATTTTTTTGACAAAGCGTCAACATTCAATCAAGTCCGAGTCGTAAATAAACGATAAAAGTCTACAACACCAGAGGAACCGGCACCAAAGCAAACCCCAATGTCAAGTTGAGATCATGTTAACAATTAAAAATCAGGCGAAATTATTTTTTAAAAAATAATCGTATTCGAAGTCCTATTTTCACTGGAAGATAGTTCTTTGTTTCAAGATTCTTCTTTTTAATTTCTTTCAAATTCTAAAAAGTCATGTTCCCTAATCTCTTTATTTTTTAGGCGTTTTCTTACAATGGTCAAGCACAGACTATTCAGTCAATCGATTCATCGAAAGAAGATGAAATTGGACAAGTCTGGCGTAAAGAATTATCCTTCACGGACGTCAAAATTGTAAATTTAATGTATAATTGCTCGGGTAAGAAATCATATTTTAATTAATTATTGAACCTCGAAAACATACATTAAATGAGGCTGTACTATGAAACAACATTCAGAGATTGTGAAATAATGAAATAATCACTTTCTTTTGGCTACATATTTTGAATACTTATTTTATGTCAAAGTTCAAACCTGATAATAATCTTTATGGAATCGTAGAAAGCAAAGCTATTTATTTTTTCCAGTTTTCATTATAAATATGTAAAAGAAAAATAATAAGAATCTTAAATTCTTTTCATCTTTATACAATACAGTTATAAGGAAAAAACTCTTAAATTTCGATATTTATAACAAAATCATAATTACATTACATAAGGGCATTAACGATTTATTTTAGTTAAACAAAATATAGTTTTTCTTTTGTCTATTTTTATACACACACACACACACACACACACATATATATATATATATATGAAAATTGACACTGAGATCAAATCTTAGCGGCGTTAGTCTGGTTTATGCTTGAGCGCAATCTTCGTGCCATTTGTGTTGTGTTGGCTCGACTACTTATATATGCTGGTCAATGGCGCATTAATCATAAATCAAATAAAATTACATTACCTTATCGATTTCCAATGACTAAACTCGGTCTTGTTTATGTTAAAATCGTTTGGTATTGTTCGATTTCAAATTAGAAAGCGTTTTTTTTTTGTTATATATATATATATATATATATATATATATATATAAAGTGAACATTGAAGTCAACACACAGAGGCGACAGACTATTTCATGCTGATTGCGCCTAGCATGAAACAATCTGTCGCCTATGAATGTTGACTTCAAGGTTCAGTTTTTATATTTACATAGACTCTATCTCTACTGAGCACTTTATCTGTGATATTGAGCACTTTATCCTTAAAACTATATTTCTTCATGTATATATATATATGTGTACATACATGCAGGCATTAATTTCATTCATAATTCCCACTTTTCTTCAGAGATCCCAAGCCATTTTCCTCACATATAGTTTTGTCTTTCTTTTTATTCTGACGTAAGGAAACCAAAGAGATCATACGCTCTCGAAGAAACGCGACGTTAATAAACTTTCCACTTTGTCCCATCATCTTCACTTTTGTTTTGGATTATACATCTTTCCTGCCCATGTACTTTCGACCTTCCCCCAAGATCATCCTCAGGGGAGAACTTAGGACGTTGGTTGAAAAGTCGAATGCACGTTAAACACAATTACCCAAAATCCCCCCCACACACACACATGTATAAATATATATATTTATTTATTCATTTATTTGTTTATTTCAGCCCGTTGTGAAAAGAAGATAACCTGTTTGGAAGGCGGTTTTCTGGATGAGAACTGTAAATGTATTTGTCCTGACGGCAGCCATGATTGTAAGGAAGGAGTGATTAAAGCAAGCAGTAAGAATCGATTTTGTCAAATTATTTTATTATTGCAATTACACATACGTAATAGGACGTTTAACGATTTAAATCGTAGCCAATGAGTTCATTTCATCACTCAATGACAGCCATTCTTAGAATAAGAACAAAATTGGTCGCCATTAGATTAACAGTTCAATCATGAGTTCTTGATCCCAAAAGCTTGCTGGCGATGGAGAAGAAAAATGGTTTCCCATACTCAGAAATAGAATAGAATTCACCAAGAAGTAAACAGTAAATTTTTTCCTTTAAGTTTTTTTCTAGTCAAGATCAGTGTTTCCCAATCTTTCTAAGCAACGGCACACCTAGGAGTAAATAAAGATATCACAGCACACTTAGCAATATTTTAAAGGGATTACATTATAAATGTTATGAAATAAAACCACAGATTTAAAAAGAAAAGAAAGGTAAACCCACAAATATGAATTTCAATGTTTCCATTTAACTATTTGTGCAGTTTATTTAGTGGGAGACATGTGCCTGATGTTTTTAGTGATTTCTTCAATATTTGGTCGTATATGCGATAAGCAGGCTCTCATTTCTTTTTCGGTTGAGCGTAGTTTTTCCCGCTTCTTAATTTTTGATGCCATTTAGGGTTGAGAAGCCAAATTCACATAAATGAGAAGTAGAAATTGCAATAAAACTGGTAAAGCCTTTTCAGTTAAAAGTTTAATACGTATTCATTTATTGAAATACTAACGCTGTAACATTACTACTTCCACACACGTATATATATGTATGCCTTGACAATAAGTAGATCACGTGTGTACCGCTGCACAGCGGTTGAGAATCACTGGTCTAGATTAATATAATCGCAGAGGAAGAGAGACAGAACCATTAGCATTTTGCTGACAGTTATGTCTACAAAAAGAACATCCCAACTGAAAAAGTAATGTGAAAATTATTGGAGGTACTGTAACCATTGAAAATAGTTTTAAAATGTATCCCTGCCGTAAAAAATGACAGCAAAATATTTGAGAAGATTATCAGCCGTTTCCTCAGGTGTTATACACCCTGGGCGTGATAGAAGGAAAATTATATGAGCACTGTGGAAGAATGGTCAGTCAGTTAAGTGTCATACGTGAAACACGCTTGGGCGATCATGTCTCGAAAGTGACATGACTGACTGGGCAGAAGATTATCCCGCAGTAGGTTGCCATTGCTTTCTGCGGTAGACTGGTTGCCGGCCAAGGCTATAGAACCAAATCTGTCCTGTTATTTAACCCATAACTGGAAGGAAGAGACGGATTAATACCTTTCCCAAGGGTATTTGCGCGTAAGCGAATACAATGAATTCAACTGGAATTCGTACTCGGCTCCTCGATTTCTCGTTCCGAGCCGATATCTACTCTACCACAACGCACATCCGGAAGAATGGTAGACTTTGAAAAAACAGTAGCTACTCAAGCATCTATGCATCGTTCATTCAGTGATGAAGTTGAACACTCTCAGCTACTGGCGTATGTTCACATTGTATATAACACGCTAAAAGTTCACCTTCTACCGAGCGCCAATAGCTCAGAAGTAGAACCACCGTCAATTCGGTCGGGTTTCAATTCTGACTAGAAACAATCGTACTGATGAGCTGTGATATAGCGAAACAGATCTGTCTGCGGATGACTATATATATATATATATATGCTAAAAACAAATTGTGAGAAAGCTAAAAGCAAGCACTTTCCATCGATTTCATTGCCCAAAAATTAAAAATTTTCTCTCTTAGTTGTTGGATGAAATTGTTATCTTCTGTAATGTACTTGAAAAGTTATTGTCTATGAAGATATTTTTAAAAAATCAACGTGGTTTATGTTTATAGAATCCAGAGGTCTAGGGACGTATGAGTACAGACGCGAAAAATATTGCTGTTCTCCAGAGAAAATTACTTGCAATATACATTGACCGTGAAAGATCTCAAATGAAGACATATAAGGTGAAATGCTTACCTTGGAGCAAAACCTTGAAATGAGAATACTTCACCTTCGTAAGACTTCTAATGAGATGGCCTGAAGCAGTGTTTCTCAACCTTTTATATTTCAAGGTAGACTTCTTGAGTAACTTTAAATTTTAAATTTAAATTTTAATTAAAGAAGATTAAAAAATATGAAATTTTGTTTTAGTATACTCAAAGAAATACATTACGTTTTCCATTTAAAGGGATTTATGAATAATCAGTTTTGTTTTAGTTAGGCCGATGATGACAGATTTAAACCCCATAATGAAGGTAAAAGAGAAAGCATTATCCACTCCTTCGTAAAGATTTAGCATCCAGTTTAAAATATCAAATGACAAAGAACTTGACATGCGCATGAAGTCACTAGTTTTTTTTTGTTTTTTTTGTTTTTTTTTAATAATAGATATTTTTAAATATAAAATAATTCACAAATTACTCTTCTATTAACTTGGAGTGGCAAAAATAAATATTTTAACTGACATTACAATCCAGTAGCTCTTCTTCAATGACAAAGCTTAACCTCCGCCAACAAAGCGTCAACATTAGAGTTCATGAAATATTTTATTTTGCGTAAAGAAAAAACTAATAATAATTTGTAGCTTTTTAAAAAGGTATAATGCTTCTGACAAAGGACAGAAAGTGCGATACTGAGATCCAAAGGCACATTGGCATGGCCAAGGATGCATTCCAAAAGCTAAGCAGAGTATTGAGAGACAGGAAAATTTTGTTGGAAACAAAGAAAAGAATACTGAACTGTTATGTAATATCTGTCCTCATATATGACAGGGAATGCTGGAGAATCTTCTCAGAGGTGAAGAAGAGACTTGAAGCAACAGAAATGTGCTTCTACAGAAGGATGCTAAGGATACCATGAGCTGAACATGCGAGAAACGGCGAGGTTTTGGAGTGGATGCAAGCGAAAAGGAAACTTATACTTAACATCACGAAGAGACAACTGAATTTTTTGGAACATGTAATGAGGAAGGAGGGCTTGGAGAATATTATACTCACGAGACGGATATAAAAACACAGGGGAAAGCAACGCGAGACACACTTGATGGACTTGAGCAAGTGAATAGCAGAGCAAGGTTTGGGAGAGATATAGAGGTAAAGTGTTAAGAGCAATAAGAGTAGGGTAAGTGAAGGTCCATGATCGCTTACGTTCTCAAAGGACACGGCACACAAAGAAGAATGCTTGTATCAATATTGATTGTTTTATATAAATTTATTAGAAGCAAAAAGAAAAAACGGTTTTCTTGTTATCAGACAAAATGGGAAATTTCCTCTCACAATTCAAACATCTATTTCAGCTTCATTCAAATTGTATATACATACGTTTTTGGGTACGCATGTATATCTTAATTCAACGACAAACATAAAGATAATTATACAAAATAATTTTTAAAATTAAATAATTCTATTTATTATCGAATAATTTTAGAAAATTTCTTATAATTATCTTCTTTTTTAGAGTTTTAAAAATACTTTTGATTCTAACTCGGATTTCATTTCTCAGTCCAGGGTAGGGGTTGTCCAGACTGAGTGGGTGAGGAATGTGTTATTCTGATATGTTATTTCAAATTGTGAATGTCTATGAGTTTTCGCGTGTGTTTATGAGTACATTAAACAATACAAGCGTATGTAAATCACACACTTACACTGTAGACATACGCATATGCTATACACACGCACATGCAAAATCGTGTGTAAATAGAGTGTGATAATACAGATTAGAAATTAGAAATAAGAAATATATCTTGAGAAAAATTACATCAGTGTTATTGTTAAATAAGAAATGTTATTTTCATTGATCTAAATCTAAACTTATTTATAAATGGAACTTTGTCTCTGTGTGTGTGTGTGTGTGTGTGTGTGTGTGTGTGTGTGTCCGTTACCTATAGACTCCGAAACGGCTGAACCGATTTTCTTGAAAATTTACACAGTTGCACTATAAGCGTCTGCGAGTGTTCTTAGCTAGATTTTGTGTCGAGGTACCCCCGATAAATATCGAAAATCGATAATCGAAAAAATCGGGTTATAGAAGAAGTGGTCCAGTTCTTACAATAGTGCAGAAAAATATATATATATAAAAAAGGCAAGATGTTTGTGTGTGTGTCTGTTTATTTGCCTGTATGTCTGTATTTTTTTCAGCCCTTTTATTTTAGTTTTTGCTTCGGGTTTGGCTCTAAGTAGGTATAATGGTAGTTCTTAGTCTAGGCCATGATACCATTTACTCAGAGGACTTATTTAGCCTTCAAAATTCATTTTACGATGAAAAAAACTTATTTGATATCGATACCAGGAAATCAAAATTTGACTTACATCCATTCATTTTTCTTTCAGTCTACGGTTTCGCTTTAACTGGAAACAACTATTGCTTTTTAGTCTTTCGTGCTAACGTCCAAAGAGTCTGAGGTCCAGGACCATGGATTATTTTTAAAGCTTTCATTACACCCGAGCAACGCCGGGCTATACTGCTAGTACTTAATAATTGTCTTTCTTTTCTAGACTGCTATAATGAACACAACAGCTGGAACTGTTACATCTGGGCACGACAAGGAGAATGTGAACGTAATCCTACATTCATGAACAAATCTTGCAGAAAAGCTTGCGGACTTTGTGGTGAGAAGGAGGAATTAAAAGCGCCAAAATCAGGTATATATTATATTTTTATTTTAATTAAGCGTTATAATTGCTTGCTTTTTTACTTCTTAAAACATAAATTCGATTAATCGTTTTAAGCTTAAAGTCGTTTTTTTACGTTCAATGAAACTGACTTGTTATATTATATCATATACTGCATAGAACCGCTTATATGACGCACTCTATACCGTAGAGTACCTGTTATATAACTTACGTGATGCATAGAACCAGTTTTATGACATATTATAAACTGTTTAGAATTCGTTATATTCTGTATTGAATCACTTATATGACTTATATACGTGGAATGGATATTAGCTCGGAATGAGAAATTGGAGACCAGAGTTCAAATTCCAGTTGAATTTGTTGCATTCACTTACGCACAAATACCCTTTGGAAAGGTATTAATCCATATCTTTTTCATCCAGATATGGGTTGAATAGCACGACAGATTGGGTTCTATCTATAGCTTTGGGTGGCATCCAGTCTATCACAGAAAAAAATGGCAAACTACTGCGTGAAAATCTTCTGCCTAGTCAGTCATGAATTGAAAGAGACACTTAACTGAGAGAACCCGATTCTGTAGAAAAACTACCTGGCCCGACACAGTGACCCAACAAAGGTTGGGTCACTGTGTCGGGCCAGATAGTTTTTCTCACCGGAATCCACCTTACACATATCCAAATCAACTATCCACCTATACATTGAATACTGTATACCGTTGTCATATTTGGTCGGGCACCCCTGCTATTCATCTTGGGGTTCTCGACAGGATCCAGAGGAGAATCTGCAATGTAATCGATCCTGACTTGGCAGCTTTACTTCAGCCACTTTCTCACCGATGGGATTTGACTTCCTTCTGTCTCTCCTGCAAATACTTTCATGGCTTCTGCTCCAAGGAGTCTATCTCCCTGGTACCCCCTTTACAAGAATTTACTCGAGCAACCAGACTGGAAACAAGACCCCACTCTTTTACAGTCAAAACATCCAAATGCAGCCGCCACTTCCACTCTTAGCTTCTTTTCTCGCACTTCCAACCTGTGGAACTTCCTTCCGTATACTTGCTTTCCTGATAGCTACAATCTCCAAGAGTTTAAATGCAACGTCAATATCCATCTCATCCCTTTGATGCCCATCTTTCTCTTATCCTTTCCCCAACATCCCCTGTATCTTGTTGTTCTCCCTTTTCACTTTACCCTCTCGTAACTCTCTTCATATCAGTACTCTCATCCTTCTCTTCCCCATTCTCTGACATCTCCTCTAACCGGTTCCTCTTTCTCTTCACTCTCTTCCTATTTAACCGTTCACTCTCCTCTTATGTAGCGCTCTGCGCAGCAGTGGCAGTACTGGCTTGCTTGGGGTTAAACTATTAAAAAATATATGTATTCGGGTTCTTGTGATCTTATGTTGGGTGTAATTTGTATCCACAATATAGCACTATTAAAAGTCTGTCAATTTTGAAAATGCAAATAATTCTAACTTCATTTAATATTTTGAAATTATTTTATTAACTGAATATTATTTTATTAACTGAATATTGATTTTCCCCTTGTGTTTAACAAACTTCTTTTGATTGAGAAGAAGTATTTGCATATCACATGATGTTTATATATTGTGAGTAAATGAATGTTGTCCTTTTAAGTTTACTCAACAAAAATACTGTAATGAATTTGAACATATGAATATTATGATTACATATACTATACAGTTAAGTTCACTGAACCAGAAGTAGAAATTTAATGCTTTCTTTTACTATTTCAATTTACTTTTATATTAAATTGTACCGTGTCCCTTCAGGATGTTGACGATCATGAATCTCTACAATTACTTGTCCTTTGTAACCCTTAGTAAATTTTGTCTTTTTGATATCTCTCCAAATCCCTGTTTTGCCAAACATTTACGCAAGCTCGTTAGGTAGGTTATGCACTGCTTTTTCTTTCTCCCTTTTATCTTGAATATGTCAAACTTTCCAAGGCTTTACGTGGTCTAGAAATTTAAACTGTCTTCCTTTTAAACTCAACAGATAAATAATCGGACAATGAATATCAATAATAATGTTGGATAAGACTGATTGCAAATCAAGTTTTTCTTTTCTAATAATATAATATTTGCTTTTCTTCGATTTTTAGATGATGTTTTCCACAACTACATGTGGCAGTGGATTGGAGCATTGACAAACTTAACACCAAAAGAATGGAGACTTGGTAACGTATACTATTTACCTAGTTTCATATAAATCTATTGATTATCCTTCTTTCTCTCTCTCTCTCTCTCTCTCTCTCTCTCTCTCTCTCTCTATCTCTCTATCTCTCTCTATCTATCTATCTATCTATATATATATATATATATATATAGTTTTAAAATTTTCTATATTAATGGGTAAAAGTATTCAGTATGAGAGATAATGTATATAAATATAACATTGTGCACTGAGATTAACACCGAACAGCGACAGTCTGTTTTATGCTTGAAGGCTATATTCATCCTATGAAACAGACTGTCGCCGCTCAATGTTAACTTCCTTGCCCGATTCCGTCTCATTCACAAAACTTCTAATGAAGCCAAATAAATAGCGAAATATGTGAAATTTAGAAAGGCTCCCTACTTGTCCCTTATTTTAACCTTCTTTCGTATTTAATCCAGATTTTCTAATTTGACGAAGTAGTTTTTAATCGTATTAAGTGGAGAAATATGTGCAGAAAAGGAATAACAATTTTTGAGAGGTCACGCATTGAACATCACTGTATGCCAAGGCAGAATACTAACCACTGCAGGCTTCATAAGAAGTTCTGTTCCTTTCCTTGTACGTGGAACGTTGTGTGGGTTTGAAGCTAGTTTTAAAGGTTATAGGAAGCGCAAACACTAGTGAAACATCAAAGGCATGACATATAGTTGTACTGTAAACCTTCAGCAATAACAGAAGAGTTCATCGCGCACACACACACACACACACACACACACACAAACACACAAACACACACACAAACCCACATATATATATGAGAGAAAGAAGTGCTGAAAATATTAAAAAAAGAAAGTAAATAAAATTTTGTAGACTATATATTCAAACACATATTTAAAAAAATAAATTTTAAAATTTCTGCAGCCCCTCTCCTCTATGCGCATGTGTAGTTTATCATCACTTTAGTCTAATGACGTCTTAAAGAACGAAACTTGTCAGACGAAATATTTTCCACAGATTTTTCCTAACGTGTGTGTGTGTGTGTGTGTGTGTGTGTGTAACCCTTACTTCGAAGAAAATGGTCCTTATAATTTCTAGCTCATAAAATCCCCATATCTACTTTATATTATCATCTCTTTCCTTTCTACTTCTCTTACGAGCTAAAATGACTCAAAAATTAATCAGATATTTCTATTTTTATCCTCCATGCCATTCACAGCTGGAGATTGTCATGATGAACACCATACAGACAAATGTTATGACTGGGCACAAAATGGCGACTGCATCACGAACACCAATTGGATGAACAAACATTGTCGTAAAAGCTGTCAAATGTGCACTGGTACACCTCCAGGAAGTAAGTGAAATATATTTTTATACAAAAATGCATTAAAATTCATCAATGTTACATCTATGCAAAACTTGCATAATCTTTTCTAAACTACTTAACTGCATACGTTACAAAATAAAACGTTTGGTTTTATTTTAACAGCTTCCTGTGATAACGTTTACGCCAACTCGGACAAGTGTGACCAGTGGGCAAGAGAAGGAGAATGTCAAATCAACGCTGATTGGATGTTGCCCAATTGTCCTAAGTCTTGTCGTGTCTGTAATGGCAACAGTACTGTAACGAAACCAACACGTAAGTATTTGCTTTAATTCTTTGGAGTAATAGTGAGATCACGTGATGAATGCAGTTAATGAGGCATAAAAATAAATTTCATATAGATTAAATACTTATATTAAATATTTTTCCAAATTGTATTTATTTTCGGATTTTTTAATGTGTACATTTCATAGGTTTGCATATAAATTTTTCTATACATTTAATTCTAAGTTATGGTTTTTGTACACTTTTATAAATCTTTATAAATTTACATTTTACATGCAAAATAATTTTTGTATTCAATGGCATAAAAACATTTGAATATATTTGAAATCAAAACTGTATGAGTAGACATCCGTTTTATCTCCCGAAGATAAAGGTAGAGCTGTGTTTGGTCAAAATTCAGTCCTTCGGTTTTGTGAGAGTGGTGACCAGCCCACGGCGCAGGCCTGGCCGATTGTATATGGAGGCTGTACGCTGTCCAAACTACATGCATTCCCTCACGATCCCAGCCGTACACTCAAGATCCAAAGAAATACAGAGCATTACATTTTGGGACGACTAGTTGTCAATGTTGCCGGGTTTTACTGACTGGATTTACTTTCCAGACCACGAAGGTTTACAGTCATCATTTCCTTTGATGAACTGCCTTCTGGACTGTCGGGCTTCATCTACCCGAAGTAGTTGGTTATGAGGGGACGCTTGTCCGCCTTCGACCATTGTCTGGCTTGGAGTCATATATATATATATATATATATATATATATATATATATATATATATATAGTGAGAGAGAGAGAGAGAGAGAGTTTATAAAGGAAAACTCAACACGTCATTTCAATTGGTTATACATTATAGCTCATTTCAATGAGTTTAATTAGCTCATATCATCAGATCTTACAATATACCTTCCATCTGGTACAAAATTTCTGCCGGGAGGTATCGAGCTCTCTATATGGATTTACCAATTAATATTTTATATTAAGGTAATCTTGTTGGATTATCCTCACCGTTTACGGACACACACACACACACACACACACACACACACACACACACACACACACACACACACACACACATATATATATATATATATATATATATATATGAATCTTTCCAGCAACGCGCATATATACTCAATCTAGGTTGAAGTAGCTAGGAAGCAACAATCCGAGACAGTAGTGCCGATCTAAACATAAAAAAGCTTATCGTTTCGTCACTATAATCAATAATAATTGTTTACAAATGTCTTGTGTTATTTCTCTGCTATTTTTTAAATTACTTCATAATTAAATATATAATAAACAGTCTTATTTTATTCTTTATTTATAATTTATTCATTTTTTTAGCCAAAAGAAGGTATATTTCAAAATTCATCATATTATAGTAATGTACGTGTTTTTCATCTAACAATGTATGTGTTTACTTCAACAGTGCCCAAATGCATTGATACTTACGAAATTCCTGAGAACTGTGAGGTGTGGGCAAAAGCGAAACAGTGTGAGAAAAATCCAGAATTCATGCTTATACATTGCCGAAAATCTTGTAACAAATGTGAAACTGGTGAGTTGTATTGTATTTCTTATTACCTGGATAGGAAAGCCGTTACTAATAGTTTTAGAATTGGGGCTTGCTCTCCGAATTGCATATTTTTAATATTACGAAGATTAAAGGGAAGAGTTATAAATGTCCGGTAAGGGCTAGGGAAAATAATTAGTTTTAATAAATAGCCGAATACTCATTTCTATAAATAAACTCTTACTGATTTAGGACACATTCAAACATGTTGTCGCAGAAATAGTCTGATAGTCATGACTGGGTTCTCCTGCTTGTGCTTATGTGGCATGGTGCACAATTCTATGGCATGGTGCAGACTTTTGTGGCATAGTGCAGAGTGCTGTTGCTAGAGAAATATGTCATCTTTTAAAATATGACATAAATTTCGGTTATATATGAAACGAAATCCCGTGCCACTCCCGAAAAACGCTATGATATTTTGTTTCAACCCAATATTAAGATACAGAAAATGTTCGTTAAAAACGAAGAAAAAGACTGTTTAACTGCCATATTGATCCTCCTATGAGATGTAATACCAAACCATCTATATAAAAATGAATGTTAGATAATATCGTCACAGATAAAGTGGAAACTTGAGACAACAGAGATGTGGTTCTACAGAAAGATATTGAGAATACCATGAACAAAAAGTATGAATAACGAAAAAATTTTAAGAAAAATACAAATAAGGGAACACAGGTTTTTAAGCTTAGAAAAAATAGTCGAAATTTCTGGAATAAATGATGAAGAAAGAGAGCTTGGAGAAAATGATACTCACAGGAGACACTGAATGTAAGAGAGTCAGCGAGAAACCTCAAGTAAATTACCCAATGAGTTTTGACATACGACTCAGAGGGACGGTGATGGGAAAACTGAGCTTGCAGCTACAAAAAAGTATAGGAAGTTGTAGATAGCCATGATCGACACAATCTGATAAAATACGAAGAAGAATGCGAAGAAGCGTTTTAACTATTGTAGCAAGATATACTTGCAGTTAGCCTAACGAGCAATTGTTGCAGCTGAAATAGTAAAAAATATCAACTAAAGTGGAAATTCTTTGTAGACACCATTGAAAACATTTAATCACAATCGCTCATTTTAAAAGAAAAATGTAATAATTGCTTTTTTTCATTCAATTATTACTGATATTATTATTGTTTGTAGGAACCTGTGTTAACTTATATGAAGACGACAGCTGTAGACGCTGGGCGGAAGATGGTAATTGTGAGAGAAATAAAGAGTATATGAGAGAAAATTGTAGAAAAGCCTGCAAACTTTGCAGCCAAGAAGAAATAGACAGAACAGATTACCCAGTTACAGAACCTACCACAAGTCCAACCACAGGTGAGTAATCAGTAATATGCATCATTTACACGTGGTGATGAAAAATCAAGATATATATATATATATATATATATATATATATATATATATATATATATATTGATATAAATAAACAGAAAAAGAAAATATTGATATAAATAAACAGAAAAAGAAAACAAACCCTATACAATACCAACAAAAAATAATGCAGTTGCAGCAGAATAGTAGATAGATAATTAAAATATCGACACGATAAAAAACAAAAAATAAAAAAATAAAAAGCACACACCCCAATACAAAATAACATAAATTAAATTAAGAAGAAACCAACCCCAAAACAAAACAACACCTACCAACCCCCAAACCAAATAACAACACGCAAGGCGCCAGCAGCCTAAACCCTCACAAGATAAATAGATTAACCTATCCTGAACTCAGCCACAAACAAACACTTAACCCTAAAAAGTTCAGTCAGTTAGTTAAGTGCCATACGTGAAACACGATTGGGCGATCATGTCTCGAAAGAGACATGACTGACTGGGCAGAAGATTATCCCGCAGTAGGTTGCCATTGCTTTCTGCAGTAGACTGGTTACCAGCCAAGGCTATAGAACCCAATCTGTCCTGTTATTTAACTCCTAACTGGAAGAAAGAGACGGATTAATACCTTTCCCAAGGGTATTTGCGCGTAAGTGAATGCAATGAATTCAACTGGAATTCGAACTCGGCTCACCTATTTCTCGTTCCGAGCCGATATCCACTGGACCACAACGCACATCCCTTTAAAAAGGTCAACAGAACTCAAAATACAGACCAACCTCTCTAACACCCCAAAAAAACACATCCAACACAAATAAACGGGTTTTTCAACTAGATAATTCTCATTTCTAAAAAATCACCTGAAGATGAAGCCAACCACATAATGGGCTGGCTTCGAAACGCGAAAATTTTTGTGTAGTGATACTATGAATTTATAAAAACATTGTAACAACCATTACAGTATATATATATATATATATATATATATATATATATATATATGGTAAATGCAAAGAAATTAAGATGTCACTCGTCAGACGGTGTCCTCACGAAACTTCAAGTCGTGATGAACAAGCTCAATTAAGTCACAAACTTCTCTGCATGAATCCTATTAGCGCTCTATCTTTAACACGATATCGCGTACTTTAAGATTAAAAACACTTGATTGTCAAAATACTTTTTATCATTAAAACTACGGAAAAAAACAATATTGGCGCTAAACATTATCACAACTCAGCACACACACACACACAAGTACACACTCACACACACACACATATATATATATTAATAAATATACATATTATCCTACTTCTATAGCACAACACAGAGTTTCATGCACTATGCAATCATCATCAATTGCATATTATGAATTAGTGCATGAAACACCGAGTCGTGCTATAGACGTTGGATAATAGGTATATTTTATTAATATATACTTCATAGCTCTTTTATATTACATCGAGCACTGTTTTATTAACACCATAAAAATACTTATATATGTGTGTGTACTTGCGTGTATATTCATATGTATATTTATTGATATCCAGATAGGTGTATGCGTGTGTGAGGGGGTTAATTTTGGGTAATCGTGCTTAACGTGCATTCGACTTTTAAACCAATGTGCTAAGTTTGTATTTCACCCCTGAGGATGATCTCGGGGAAGGTCGAAAGTACATGGGCAGGAAAGAACAATGCCGCCTTACTTCATGAATTTCATCTTAACATCAAGAAACTGTTTAGAGAACTGGAAAGAATCATTATAAAAATAAATAGACACAATATGTCTATATTATTCAATGAAACATACACGTGTGTGTGTGTGTGTGTGTGTGTGTGTGTGTGTGTGTGTGTGTGTTTAATTGGAAATGATTTTCTACATACTAATGTTAAGTTTTTTATTGTATTTTTCTTCTCTGCGAAGAAGAGATTTTCTTTTTGGACATAGTGTATGTATGATTTTCGTTCAAACTTTTAGGCTAATCTATTATACATTAGCAAGAAATTGTGTTGTGCTTTTATAAATGGTGTAGGTCACTGATGCATACATATGTTTCAATTTCAAAACACAGTCAGGACATTATGCTCATGTGCGCAAGGTTCGGAATTAATAATCATTTGGACACCATGTCCTAAAAACCAATCTCTTGTTGATACAAGATAAATATAATGATAAAGTTAAGAGACATTTTTAATGAAACATGTATTAAAGAGGAACTGCTTCCCAAGTATATACACACACGCACAGATACATGTACATTTATCTTTACATTTCATAATGGCCTATTTCTATTCTTTTTTTGTAATTCAGCTGGTGAGTGCCGAGATAAACATCATGACTTATACGAATGCCAGCAATGGCAAAAGAATGGCCACTGTACTTTCAATCCTGATTGGATGGGAAAGAACTGCCGAAAAACATGTGGTCTGTGCACAGATGAGGGTCGAACGGTCGAGCCTACAACTGAACCCCCTTCAAGTAAGTAAATTTTTATCGTGCTCAAAAATGACACTTTAATGAGAGGTTCAGTGAGAATGACAGGTACTGATTGATTGACTTGCTTTATTTATTTATTTATTTGTTAGTTCATCATCCCTTTGTGAGTTATTCAAAACCGAAACCTATTTTGGATTTTAAGAATAATTGTTTCTTTTTTTTTCTTTTTTTTGTATTTTTGGCGAGTGAATATTGTATCAGCAATAATTTAGACAATAACAAAAACTTTTCATATAGGTATCCTATGATTTATTCCACAGTTTGAGAGAATTTATGTCTTTCCCAAAGTTATTTGTGCGGAGGTAAAGTAACGAACCCGATTAGAATGGAATGGCCGGTAACTGCAGTATATCCTGAAATTTCAATATAAAATAGCTATTAAATTTTTTGTAGGTCGATGGTGAAAAGGAAAAGAGTTTCTTTTTGAAATTATGGGGTTTTAAAGGCATCAGTCATTTGCTACTGCTATACGTCTTCTCTACAGTCAATTCAAATTCAAATTTCAAGTAACTCAATACAGAAAAATGAATTCCTCGCTTCGTGTATAAATATTTATATTTCGTCTAACTATTTATATATTTTGGTGCTTTGCTGCTTCACAAATGTCATCATCAGTTTCGGGAAAATTTTTTCCCAGTATTACAGTAAAATACTAAGATATTTTATAAGAATTACAGAATAAATGCAATAACATAACTTTAAACTGAAGTACGTAGATTCATATTATGTATTCAATATTCTCGCTATTTAAGAAAATGTTTTTGTGAATACAAATAGCAATGAAACCATAATAGAAAAAGGATACCAAATTTTGAAAACTGAATGTCATGTTACTGTTTTAGAAACATTTACGGTTTACTGTTTTCTGAAGAAAAACTTCATAATTTAATAGCAGAATCATTTAAGTTGGTTAATGCTGCCGTTGATGTGCGTTGTGGTCCAGTGGATATCGGCTCGGAACGAGAAATAGGTGAGCCGAGTTCGAATTCCAGTTGAATTCATTGCATTCACTTACGCGCAAATACCCTTGGGAAAGGTATTAATCCGTCTCTTTCTTCCAGTTAGGAGTTAAATAACAGGACAGATTGGGTTCTATAGCCTTGGCTGGTAACCAGTCTACTGCAGAAAGCAATGGCAACCTACTGCGGGATAATCTTCTGCCCAGTCAGTCATGTCTCTTTCGAGACATGATCGCCCAAGCGTGTTTCACGTATGGCACTTAACTTAATGCTGCCATAATCCTTGCCTTCAGTTGATCTTTAGTGTTACAAGGAGTTTTGTTGGTCTCTTACTCAACTTTGTCTGACATATAATAATCAATGGGGTTGCAGTCTTGGTAGTTGTGGCTAAAAGTAAGAGGTGATGTGTTCACAGAAATTGTCTGACGGCCATGACTTGGTTCTACTGCTTGGTCAGCAGGGTGCAGAGCCCTGTTACCAGACATAAGTCTTCCAGTAGCCATCCTCTCGACCTAAGGCTGTATTGCATACCTCAAGGCACTTGATGTATGCCTTCATGTTAATTCTGAGACCGTCATCAGCAAATTAGGGAGTACTTTTCTTATCAGACTGATCAGAGTTACTTTTCCTAACTGCCGTATCTTCGTAATCACAATTAGACTCATCTAACTCTTCCTGAATCCTATGCACTGTCCATTGATTGACATCTAAAAACTCTGAAATGTTCGTATTTGAGCTTCCGATGCGAAATACTAAAATTTCAAAATTTCTGGTTGGGTAAAATGCGTCATGGTGTTTTTGTTCTCATATAAGGTGCCCAACTGACCCTATATATACTGTGTAGTAAACAAAATAAAAAATAAACAATGCGCATGAGCAAAATTTAAAATATAAATAGGTGATTATTTGTCCATCGCACCCTGTAATTTAAAATATAAATAGGCGATTATTTGCCCATCGCACCCTGTAATTTAAAATATAAATAGGCGATTATTTGCCCATCGCACCCTGTAATTTAAAATATAAATAGGCGATTATTTACCCATCGCACCCTGTAATTTAAAATATAAATAGGCGATTATTTGCCCATCGCACCCTGTAATTTAAAATATAAATAGGCGATTATTTGCCCATCGCACCCTGTATATACGTTGGTTTGTCTTATAGTCTAAAATAAGAAATACATAAAAAGAACATTTATTTAACACAACAAATACTCCTTTTAGACATAATCTCCTACATCTTTACGTTTCTTCAAGTTTCCTCCCAATTTTATATAGAAACTAAAAGAAATCCTTTTGTCTTGAAGACGTCATGAATAAATAAAAGATATAATTAACGTTTCATGTTTTTTTCATTCAATGAATGTAATGTGCGGATGGTGTAATAAATAATGGCTCGGAATGAAAAGTCGGAGAGTCGAGTTCGAATTCCAGTCAATTTATTGCGTTCATTCATGCTCAAATACCCTTGGGGACGGTATGAATCTATATCTTCTTCCAGACATTTTGTACCCGGAAAAATCATTATTTTCCAAAATAATGAATACACTCGCAAAAAAGTAAAAGTACTCTTAAAATTTAAATTAAAGTTTCGGCTTTAAATGACCCAAAATAGGTTGATAAACTGGATAAAACAAATAAGTGTTCTACTTTATGTTTATTCCAAATGTTTATATGCAAAACAAAAACTATTTTTCTAGACAGAAAATAATAACTTCTCTTTACAATTTTTGATTATAAACTCGTTGCCTACAAATAGGTTTTTCTAAAATCTGAATAAATTCAATGATTTTTTTTTATCTTTAAAGCTGAATGCGTAGATGACAACAAGTCTTGTGCTATTTGGGCCAAAGATGGTAACATGTGCACAACCAACATTGGATATATGTTGATTTACTGCAAAAAGTCATGCAACAATTGCAACGGTAAGTTTCAAAGTATATCCGTATCTTCATAAAAAAAAACATGTAGCAGACTATTATATATATAATATAATTTGTTTTTTAATTAAAATTACCTTGCGACACGGAAATTTCTATGTTTCGAGATTTTTATCTCGTCATCAGGCAATGTTAGATCATTGTTGTATGTATAAGACGACAAAAAGTCTTTGCACATTTAAAATGAAACGGGATATATCATTAATATTCATTGTTACAATTGGTTATAAATTAGAAATTATAAAAATATATATTAATGTCTATATCTACAGTCTGAAGTTAGTATGCAAATCATATAGACCTTTTAAGTAAGTATGCAAATCATATAAACCTCAATAACTCGAATTTGTTTGAGAAACTTTTGTTAAATGTTAAAACATTAATTTAGACGTTAAAACAAAACTTTGGTAATTTTTTTTAGGTAGATTCAGAATCTTTTAATAAAGTTATTGCAGTCTGAAGTTGTTATGCAGTTTAAATCTAATATTAAGGCCTCTTAAATCTAAAAAAACTATTATTCTCTTTTCTCATAATATATGTTAAAACATGGGCAATATAAATAATCTAACAAATGCTGAAAAACGGAAAATAACAAAGCTATCTAGTGAGGGAATGTCCACAATGGAGGCATCAGAGAAGCTTTGCAGAGATAATCGAATGATAAAGAGGGGTATTTAAAATATAACTAAGACGAGAACTAGAATCAAAAGAAAAGGCTTTAAGAACTAGCCTTCTCGAAGGGAACATAAACTAAAGAGATTTATAGCGAAACAATCACTTTTGACTAATGCTCAGATCTTTGAACAGGCAGGAATTGAGAGAGTTTAGAAATACAAAAGATATTGAATACTTTAAATAAATACATGACAATCTCGAGTGACACTCGATGGGCCTGAGAGATAAACCAAAGGATGGATTTTATCAGATGCAGATGTACCTGTGGCTAAAAGAATGCAACAAGAAGGCGACAGTATGGAATTGTCAAATAAATCATTATTAGACATTCAAAGTCGACGAAAGAATTAAACTTAACAGTGCTAATTACGGCGATTTCAGGGACAAGACTTTCTTTGAAGGGTACAAGTCTCAGCCTCGCAATTTCAAAGTGAAATATATCTCATATATCTAAGGTTACCCGTGAATATTTTGAGCGTAAAAAAATTAAAGGAGATAAGATAATGGAATGGCCATCATCAAATGTAATCTGAATCCAATCAAAAATTTATGCTCAATTGCGAAAATTAAATTATAGCAGGTAACAAACAATATAACAGAAAAGTAGACCTATGAAAAGAAACTAAAATCACCATGTTTAAAATGAAACCTGCCGAAGTAAAAAGAAAATAAATAACAAAATCAATGGCTAATAGTTGGTTTTCTAAGCGCCGTTTAGATGTGGCATAAGGCCAAATAGTATGGGGCACCTAGTGAGAATCGAACTCACTACTCAGTTGTAATAGGTTCTAGCAAGACAGGCTTGCTGACCATTAGACTACGTGGAGGTGCCCAAATCAATGGATAATAGATTGTTGATTATTACTGAGATTGTTGATATTACAGTTATATTTAGCTGCAAATGCTTAAAAGACTTATCATACATGTTTGTTATTTTTTCTATTATAACTTTTCATCAAATGTTGATGATTTTATTTACTTGCTATTGAAAGTAAAAACTAATTTCCTAGTTTTGCATAATAACGTCAGAAAGCAGCTTTTTGTAGGATGTACTGAAGGCAATTTTTTAAAAGTTGGTTCAATCATAAGTCAACATTCAAGCTAAAAAGGCTGAAAAGTTGTACCAAACTAGCCAACCACGTGTGAAAATTAAAAGAAAAACATGGCAAAGATCATTATGTAACTTAGAGTATATTAAAAAAAAAGCCAGACTTTGCAACGGCGGTGACGTCTGTAGATTGTGCCAAGAAGAGAAGTTGGTTATAGTATCATTTCCAGGACGAGAAATGTTGCTAAATGAAAAGTCCAAAATAATGTCAGAGTGTATACAACTTAGAAAATACATTTTGGGCTCATACAAACCCGGATGAAAGTGCGTACAATATTATTTCGATAGTCTTGAATAACATTCCCTTTATTTTGAACTTCCTGTTATGCGTTCTAAAATTCCTGTTGTGCGTTCAAAAAAAGCGTTAGATATAAAAGCGTTAATATATAACGCCTGAAGATACCAAAAGGTTGAAACTAAGGTAGCATAATGGGCTGATATTCCGAATTAAAATATTTAAATGCTCAACATGTTAATTATTTTTTCTTTAAATATGTATTAAGTACTTTTTTATACTTATTTTTATAAGTGTTTACTGGTCTAATTTAACTCTGACCAATAAGTGGTTAATAATTATATATATATATATATATATATATATATATATATATATATACCACTTTGAGTTTTATTTTATTTTATCTTATTTTATGTTTATATTTTCAGGCTGCAAAGACACTTCATCACTTTGTCCAGTCTGGGCCAACGGCAAACAATGTGAACGTAACCCTGGATACATGTTACGAAATTGCCAAAAATCATGTAACACCTGCCAAAATAAGCGAAACGCACAACAATACATATCAACAGCAAATAATCATAAAGATGACTAATTCTCCATATACAACTTCACTGACTTGTTTCGTTTCTCTATAACATTATTGATTCACAATAGAAACATTAACTCAGGCATTACTACAGAAACGATATGAACCTGTAAATATTTACATGTAAAATACGCTATTATATATATATATATATATATATATATATATATATATATATATATACTACCAGTCATAATTATTAGGGAACCCAGTGTTTAAAAAAATGATGTATTGCATACTAATTTTTAGTATTTATTGCCAACCGAATAATTGTAAATGAAAATATAATGGTTCTTTTGTTAATACTGCACAATAACCTGTGCATCAAATGAATTTTTAAATATTTAATAATCACCTATATTGCAGTTTCTTCAATGAAAACAATGAAGAAAATTTAGGGTGATTCGGACGAGTTCATCTTTCCATCCTTGCCTTGTAAAATTTTACAAAGTAATAATAACACAAAAAAACATTTTATTTTCATTTAGAATTATCCACTTGGCAATAAATACTAAAAATAGTATGAAATACATCATAATTTGTTTTAAAAAACTGGGGTTGCCTAATAATTATGGCCGGTAGTGTATATGAATAATTTTTTCTTCCGCTAAACCTAAAACATTTGGCTTTTGAAGTAATAATAAATCCTAGTAATATAACTACAATGAGTAATATAAGTGCAGATGTTGGTCTTACAAAGATAATGCTGCTGTCAGTATCTCATATTAACTTCACTTTCTTGTTACTTTTCAATTGTCTTTTTGTCCCTTTAATATTTAAATAGCAGCCACATCAACATTTTCTAGACAGACATGCCCTGTTGCTTAATCAACCTTTATTTATTTTATGCCTATCATGCATAGTCTGCTGTTTTTAACCAAGAGAAAAACTATGGATAAGTTTTATGAATTCCTCAGTTTCTAAAATTTACGAAATTGCTTTTTCTTGCATAACCTTCTGATATTTTCAATGCGTTTCAAGATTTACGCTTCTCTCAAATATTTATATATCTGGGCAACTTATGCCCTACTTTTTCACCAGAGAACATTCATCCGTTGCACTAAAACTATATTTTTTGATTGCCTTATGCCTTCATTATACCACGCATCTTTGAGAACCACAACTATTTTATCATAGAAACATCTGCCTAAATATCACAGAGATATATTTAAAGAATGTTACGGCATTTTTGATGGCTCAAATATAAGCCTATAGGCAAATATCTTGATTTTATCTAATGTTCGCATTATTCGACGTTTATTCGATGCATGTACTTAAAAAATCAATAAACAATAAACAAAAAAGTTTACACTATATACATTGTTCGGACTGTTGTCCTTATCTTTAACGTAACATTCACGATGTTTCGGCCTTCTTCAGGTGATATTACTTAGAATTTCGATCTGAACCCTTTATTTAGGTCAGAAATTCCAAGAAATATCACCTGAAGAAGGTGAAACATCGTGAATATGACGATAAACATAAGGACAACAATCCGAACACTGTAAATAGGGTAAATAGTTACAATACCTCACCTCAGAAATATTGACAGATGACGGAGCAAGAATGTATAGACATCGTCAATATTATTCAGTATTTTTATATAATAATCTTAATTCAGGTGACCTCATAAGTTTATTTATCCATCAGATGAACGCTTATAAATTCTATTCCACAAATACTAAACATACATTACACTCAGTGAATTATTTAACATCATTCAGAAAATTAAATATAGGTTGAGTCATAAATAATTTCCGTTTTTGGTTATCATTTATTTTTCGAAAAAAATAAAACGCATTAACATTTTATTTAATTATAGAGTTCTCATTGTTTCCAATGATTTGTTGTTATTTATCAGCTAGATCTTCGTTTTCAGGTTTTCATGTGAAAATGTTTCCAAGAATCTCTTGAATCTGGTTTTTATTAGATAAATCTTTCACCATCAAAGCGTTTTGCAGTGATCAAAAAAAAAAAAAAAAAAGTAATAATCGATTGATACAATTTAAGGTGAATATGGCGGGTAGATTAGAACAGACCATATGAATTCTTGTGTTAGTCTTTGTTGTATCCCGGAGGGGGGGGATAAACAGAGAACAGAATAGGGTAAGAAATACTCAGTATATATAGAGGTTTATTATACGTTAGTACAATAAACCAAATACATGTACACGAATAACACTTATGAAGGCACTGTCTTTGTATAGGACGTATGCGTCCGTCGTGAGAAGAAAGCTTCCGTCACTCCCATGTAATGACGTAAAGCCTAGTATAGACAGTCACTCGCTCGCTTTCCTCCTCTAACCTTCTACTCCTGTTTGATTCCCGTCGCGGTCTTTTATGACCCGGGCCATACCCAATGCCGAGTAGGACCAGGATATTCCTCTACAACAATATCTCTCCGGAACAGTCTTGCTGTACGCAAACTTGGGTTGCCATGGCGGAGATAATTTTGCCTATTGACGAGTGTAGGTTGCTTTTCGAACAAACTTATATAAACACGTTGCAGCTACCCAGCATATAAATGTGCATTTATATATTTCATTGCTTTTCAAGGAGTCTAAATGAATAATATTCCGACTATCTAAAAACATATTCAATATTACCTATCTTTCATGCAGCTCAGTTTTCGGGGTTGATTTTGGAGATTTACTTATTTTTGCGCTGAATGTGGGACCCATTTTTCATTTCTTGTTATAACATATTTGAGGAACAGGTTATGTCTCTGTTGTAGAAGGAAATTTGTTGCTCTGGATAAACGATCCGCTTTGTCCATTTTACTAATAGCGTGTGGAACCCAAACACCTAACTTGCTGATTTTCATTATCTTTTCTAAACATCGGCATATTGGAACTGTGAGATGTTTAACATCTTTGGTAATTCCCAAGTACTTTTTGGGAAATTGCTTTCCATTTTAAAGTTCCATCATCAAACTCCGGTGAACATCCCAATTGGATTTCATATCCCAACGACGTTTCTTCGGAACGAAACTTCGTTAAAAAACATCCGTACTTGCCGATCAGTTATGACTCCTTGACACTAAATATTTTTTTAGATGTCTCCATAACGTTATTTCGATAATACATTGAACTCAAAAAATATTATATAACGTAAATTCACTTTCAATCCTTCCTTACATTATGTAATTTATTCTTTAATCTACTATCTACGCTGTCACTCTCGCGCAAAAACTAAGCCATGTTTAGTGTAATCTCAATTTATTTTTAACTGCTACGTATAAATAATAATCAGGATGGTATATGCGTCAATACAATTGGTTCCCAAAAACGGAAATTATTTATCATATACTATAATAAATATCAGGTTTCTAAACGTATTCCTATTTTTAAAATCCTAGATATACTCCTATTCTAGACATTCGTAAACTTAATTTAAAAACAGTATTCAATTGATTTATTTCTTATTTCAATGAAACTTTTAAAACATTCGTTTATGTATGATGTGTTTTGTGTCGAGTTTTCTTTCCATATTATTTAAACCGCTTAATGTTTTTCCTTGATTTCAAACAAAAATAGAATAATAGTGTTACTATACAAAACTGTAAAATGAATTTTATTCGTTTTAAAATTTGAAATATAAATATTTTATTGCCTTTAAAGCAACCGCAGGATATTGTGTTATTTTCATTGTTGACTAGTTAATACGAATTATGCAAATCAAGATATTTACTCATCGGCCTCAACTCATCTCATATGCTTATGTAACTAATTTATCTGCTGCAACTTTTGTAATTTCCATTGCTGTAAAGCATGTTCTTTTTCCTATTTTCCAAACATTGCGTTAGTTGTGAGCTTATATTTATGCAATTTTATATTGCATTTAATATTTCAGAATTGTATAATGAAGATTACTCATTTTTTTAAACTGATCAAATTTATTTGAATATATTCAATAATTATTATTTCATATTTCTTTCATTTTTACGTTTTACTTAAGATCTATGCTTTATAATTACATATTTTCAAGTTATGCTCATATTTTAAAAACTAAACAACTCTTTGTTAATTCCTTAAAATAAAGAAGTCAATTTATTTTGGGGATCCTTATCTGTCATCACCTTTATAGATTCATTTGTTATATTTTCTTTTTTTCTATTTCGCTATTTTGGTTTATTTATGCAATTTCAACCTAAATTTGTGTGTTTCGGGTATGAATGCAGACAATGAATGATATATTCCTTTTGTATAATCTTTTAAAAAATGATATAACTATATAATTTATACGAAGACATGAAATTTGTTTGGAAGAAGCTACGATTGTAAAATACTGATAAAAAATTAAAAAAAAATAATGTTCTAAAGATTTTAATAAACGAAGAAAAAATCCTGACATGATAAACTGTTGTCATTTTCTGTTTTCTTGTCTTTATCTTTTTTTTTGTAATACTGCCGTTTTCAGTAATTTAGTATTTAATTTCCGAGAGGAATAATCATCACTATACTATATTCACTGCATGGTGGATATAGGAATGGATATAAGAGTCCATTATACATGTTATTATTATCTAGTGGTCATGAGCTCAATCGATGGGAAGCACCAGATCAGCAGGGAACGAATAATGCAATAATCAACAGGTATCCCTTATCAGCCAAACCATGAATATCTGATGATGATCAGAGTGTTCTTGGTGGAAACGTTATGTCTACAACGACATCAATATCAACCAAACTGAGAACTATAGTTCGAAATAGTACAAGTATATTGTCATTTTCAATGTCTATCAAACGAGCATTTTTATTTTTCTCCGGTTCTTTACAAAATAACAGAACAAAAATGTGATTGAGAGCAGAACACACACACACACACACACACACACACACACACACACACACACACACACACACATATATATATATAATACACTTATACATATATATGTGTGTGTGTATACATACGCATACACACACATATACATATGCGTATGTACACACAAACACACATATAAGCGTATATAAATCGGAATTTGGCCAGTAATTCTCCTTTTATACACGTTTCATTGAAAATGACGAACAATGTATTGTGATTAAGCATTCTGTTATATTTCTCTTGCACAAGAGATGTTTGTGTAAAAGAGTGTAAGAACTTACGCAATCTATTCCTAAAACAAGAAATATCTTATCTTAACGGATGTGTGTGTATATCGGCTCGGAACGAGAAATCAAAGAGTCGATTTCGAATTCCAGTTGAATTCATTGCATACCCTTACGTGCAAATACCATTGGAAAAGTATTAATTTGTCATTTCTCCCTCCAGCTATAGGTTGAATACCAGGACAGATTGCTTCTATAGTTTTGGTTTTATAGTCTACAGCAGAAAGTAAAGGCAATCTACCGCGAAAAAATCTTCTGCCCAGTCAGTCATGTCTCTTTCGAAACACGATCACCCATGCATGTATCACATATGGCACTTAACTGACTAATTGACTTGTCCTAAGCATGCTAAAAAAATATAATAAAATCTTAATCACTCTTCAATTAAACGCACACACACACACACACACACACACACACACACACACACACACACACACACACACACACACACACACATATATATATATATCCCATCCCTTCCTATCCTTTACACCTCCTTACTCTCCCCCTCTAATAAACTCAAAGAATAAAGGCTAGCCAGGCGATCATAAAACCTGTACACCATTTTCTAATGTTAAATCTGTCCACAAAAATTCCCGACACCTTCATTAATCAACTATATCCCCTACCAACCCCACTTTCTTAAAAATTCTAACGGACGATTTACAAGACTTATTCCCCTTATCGCTAACCCCCCACCAACATCTCACACACAACTTACCAAATATAAGAAAAGAGGCCTTCCATTCCACACCACCTGATGAGACATTGTAAGTCCCATGTCGAAACAAAATGTACAATTTGTAGTGGATATCTATATAAAAAAAATGTACATGTTCTAAAATATATATAACGTTGAATACACCTGTTCCCGATCGATCACCGAAGTTAGGCAACGTTGAGCCTGGTCAGTACTTAGATGGGTGACCGCTTGGGAATACCAGGTGCTGTAAGCGTTTATTGGCAGATGTGCATTGTGGTGCGGTGGATGTCGGCTTGGAAAGGGAAATTGGTGAGCCGAGTTCCAATTCCAGTCGAACACTCTGCATTCACTTACGCACTGGTACCCTTGGGAAAGGTATTAATCCGTTCCTTCCCTCCAGTTATGGGTTAAATAACTAAGGGCTCTGCGGCGAACTTCTGCACCAATTGTTTGTTATCAGTAGTTCCAAAAAGTGTGGGTGGTGCTACACAAGCCTTCGCCACTCTAAACAATTCTTTGTGTGGCAGTCTGAGTTAGACACTCATACGTCTAAATCGACGGGAATGTCCATAATATATATATATATAGTGGATAGGAAAAGTATTTAACACATCGGTTTTTTATAAATTTTGCAACAAAAATTGTTCAATTTGAATGATACTTAAAATATTTTAGTAAACACTGTCTATCTAAACAGAGAAAAATTGATACACATTGTTTTTATGTACTTTTACTGCCAATTTTCTAATTTGACTGTATATACAAATAATACGGTAAAAAAGATATTTTAAAACTATTTTCAGTTATTTTTATATGGTTTTTACTTCAACGAATCACAGGTTGTCCCAATATATGTATTAACCAAGTACGTCACTCAGTCGGCACATAGTGATAACAGGTCTGATGCACTACAGACTGTCCGGCTATCTAAACTTATTAAAATGTAAAAATAAAGAATTGTTAAATGATATGCGACAGAAGATTATAAAGCTGCACAGATGGTATGGAGTATCGAAAAATTGCACAAGATTTAAATTTGCTTGTGTATACAATGGGTGCTGTTGTTTAAAAGTGGGAACAATATGATGCTACTGAAAATATTTAAAGGAATGTAAATTAAACGAGGCTACTGAACGAAATGTGGAGAAACAACTTTTTGACTCAAAGAGAAATTCAGAACGATCTGAAAGTTGCCGAAATTGAAGTAAGTAAAGATACAATTAAGAGATCAGTGAATCGCACAGGCTTGTATTCTAGAACACCAAGAAAGACTCCATTATTAAAATGTAAACATGTGCAAGATTTTTTGAACTTTGTTAAAATGTATAAACAGGAATCAGATGAATTCTGAAAGAAAGTTATTTGGTCAGGTGAAACAAAATTGAGCTTTTCGGAAGAAACATGTGCACCCAAGTATTGAAAAAAAAGGGAACTGAATACAATACAGTAAACACCATCCCAACAGACAAATATGGGGGAGGAAGTGTAATGATTTGGGATTGTTTTTTGTATAACGGAATAGAAGTGGAAATCATTGAAGGAAGAATGAATGCAGCAAAATACAAACAATTCTTATCAACCCATCTTTGGTGCTTCACCGGGATTTTTATATTCCAACAGGACAACGATCCAAAACACTGGGCAAAAACAACTCTGCATTGTTTCAATGAAAATGTATTTGATGTTCTGGAATAGCCAAGCGAGTCACCGGATCTCGAGCCAATAGAAAATTTATGGAAAAACTTGAAGTTGAGAGTACGTGCAAGAGATCAAAAAAATATCAAGGAACTGAAGAAAGTCTGCGAAGAATGAGTGAAACGGTCAAAATCTTCATGCAAGAAGTTCGTTGAAAACTACAGAAAACGACTAGATGCTGTAAGGCAGAACAGAGGACATGCTGCTAAATATTAACAAATCGTGTTAAATACTTGTGCACACAGTCAAATTTGAAAATCGACAATAAGTGTACATGAAAACAATAAAACAATGTTCCGCAGTTTTACTCTATGTTTATATACAATGTTCATTTTGAAGTAAGATTTTGTTTTTTGTGAAATTTATAAAAAAACGACGTGTCAAATACTTTTGCTATCTCCACTATATATATATATATATATATATATATATATATATATATATATATATATATATATACTAGAAGTATAGCCCGAGTATGCTCGGGTGTAATGAAAGATTTAAAACTAATCTATGGTCCTGGAGCTCAGACTCAGCCTAAAGAATATTTGTGTAAAGTTTGGTGAGAATTGAATAAAAATTGTGGATTTGTAAAAAGGACATACAGACAGATAAACAGACACACACAAACATCTTGCCTTTTATACATATATATTATCGATTTTCTGCACTATTGTAAGAATTGCAACCTTGAAACTTCTGAATATCGTTTCTTATGTCTTTGTTTATGAGTGTATCAAATTTGATTAAAATCGGACCACTCCTTCTATAACCCGATTTTTTCGATTATCGATTTTCGATATTTATCAGGGTACCTCGACACAAAACCTAGCTAAGAACACTCGCAGACACTTATAGTACAACTGTGTAAATTTTCAAGAAAATCGGTTCAGCTGTTTCGGAGTCTATAGGTAACGGATACACACACACACACACACACACACACAAAGTTCCATTTATAAATAAGTTTATATATATATATATATATATATATATGGAGAGAGAGAGAGAGAGAGAGAGAGATGAGAAAGGAGACTGTTTATCATGGATAATATTGTCAAAATTAATTGGTACCAACCACTTTATTTGTTGTGCTGAATCTTCGTTGTCAAGTTGTCGTGGCCTTGTTAGGACCAGGAAGAAACACACAGAAACATGAAGGTAGGTTCAAACAATGTATTATAATCACAGAACATATACAAATGTAAGAATGTTAGTAATCAGGAATTAGAAGTGTACGTCCGAACTGTATAGTTACGCTGCGTCTTAACTGCCTCACGTCTGTCTCACAACTGCCACTAGACTGCCTCACGACTGCCTCCCCGGAAGTCACACAGGTTAGTATTAATGGAGGGAGAAGAGTCCATTCCTAGAGACAGGAACCATAACATTATTTAAAATAAAATTAAAAAGACAATTTAAAATAGGATTCTCGTCGAGTTGTTTTGAGAGTATGGGAGCTTTAAGTCAAGAGCGTGCGAGCAAGAATTTACATACTAAAATTAGCTTGCATATTTCTCCAGGAGTGGGGTTAAATTATTTTCTGGAGAGAACTAGTGCTCACCAGAGACCCCTTTGGCAACGAGGTTGGGTTCAAGTCAATAGATTTCATATTAATTTCTTATATAATTTAAAGTTTTATATAATACGGAATTTAAAATGTTGACTGTAAATCATTCCAATAATTTTAACATTGAGCGGAGGATATGAAAATTATTCCACTTTTTATATCCTATGCTCTATCTTAAGAGCCGTTTATAGTTATCAGAAAATCTGTTCCAACCAACGTGATCACAATAACAGGTTTTTTCATTACTTATAATACCGCTAGTTGACGTTTTCTATTTACATATTTCTTCTGATTAGTGATTTCCCTATTTTTATTTTTATTTACTTTTCCGTCATTTCTTATGCTTTTATGCTTGCATATAAATTAAATTTTTAACTAAATAGCATTTCGCATGGTTTCCTCTTAAAAAGAAAAGACGTTTCCTTAGTTCAAAATCTTTGAGACTTTTTCGTTTTCTTGAATCAGTCAACATTATCACTTAGTATTCTCTCTCTCTATCTATCTCTCTCTCACACACACACATATAGTGTGTTTATTATAAATATATGTGTGTGTGTGTGTGTGTGTGTGTGTGTGTGTGCGTGTGTCAGTGTGTGTGTGTGTGTGTGTGTGTCAGATAAGTATGGAAGTGTATTTTTGCATGTTTATCTGACCACCGAGATGACTGCGTCGATCCGTCTTCACACTGCAGTCGATGAAATTTCTGGATTCGTAGCAATGCTTAACAGAGTCACAAGCAAAAGAAAAATATGCAACAATTTACCCCGCCTTTACATAACCAAAATTATATAAGTATTATTTTCAGGATATGTCAGGGGATTTTTTTTTTTTTTTACCAAGATTATGAAAATACCACATTTGGATGCTTCTAAAACCCTACCAAATTAGCGATGTACAAAATACAAAAATTGAAGTAGGATTTTTTTTTTTTTTTGTAAAACAATGCATTAATTAATTTAATCTTTTCAAACAAGTAAGGTAAATGTTAATAAATAAAGAACGCATGTCTTTTTTTTAATCATGTCACCCCAAGCAAGGCATTCCACTGCCACTATAGCCCAGGGGGTTACATAGAGCGATTGGGTATGGGAAATGTCAGAAAGCGGGTGATAGACGACTTAGGATGTACACAGGGAGAGAGTTGGAGAGAATGGGTGTGAGTTAGTGTGTTAGGAGGTGTCTATTGACCCTACATTTAAACTCCTGGAGGTTGTAGCCGTCGGGGAAGCAAGCATGCGGAAGGGAATTCCACAGGCTGGAAGTGCGAGAAAAGAAGCGGTTGAAGTAGAAATTGCGGTTACATTTCATCGGTTTCACTGTAAAAGGGTGGGACCTAGTTACCAGCCTAGTATCTCGTGCAAATTCACACCTCGGGGACACCAGTGATTTAAGTTCATCAGAGCAGAAGCCATGAAAGTATTTATAGAAGAGGCACAGGGAAGCCACGTCACGCCGGTGAGAGAGTGACTGCAGGCGGTCAGCTAAGTCGGTATCAATCACATTACAGATTCTTCGCTGTATTTTGTCAAGAACCCCGAGGAGAATAGCAGGGGCACCCGACCAGATGTGGCAGCAGTATTCAAAACACGAGCGGATGGTAGATTTATATAAGTGCAGGATAGATTCAGACGGAAAGAATTTCCGGGCCCTGCGCAGAGAGCCAACTTTCATAGCAGCGGATTTAGCAATGGATTCGACGTAGTCATTCCACTTGAGGTCCGCTGAGAGTGTCAGGCCAAGCAGGCGTAGTGTTTTACTCTCTGGGAGGCAAGCCTGTTCCATGCTGGGAGGGATGTGCGGTTGTCTGTGGTGGTTGACAGTAGCTTCGTTTTGGAAGAATTGAATTTTACGAGCCATTTCTTACCCCAATCTACCACGGATTGGAGGTCCTTTTCAAGCTTAGCAGCGAGGTTCGCCTTGTCATCAACACCAGATTTTTGATTGAGGCGAGCGTAAACTGTGGTAGCATCGGCGTACATGCCTACTTGTGATCTTATGGCATCGGGGAGATCACTGATGTAGATTAGAAAGAGCGTAGGACCTAGGATAGAGCCTTGGGAGACACCCGCGTTTGTAGGGTAGTTCTGGGAGGCATGTCCATTTAATCCCACCTTCAGTGTGCGGTTAGAGATGACTGACTGGATTAAGTCCAACAAAAGTCCAGTAATGCCGTAGCTTCGCAGTTTCCGTAGAAGGCCGGCATGCCATACTCTGTCGAATGCTTTAGAGATATCCAAGGCGACGATTCGGGCTTCACCATTCTTGTCGAGAGCCTGGTATATATACTCGGTGATGGTCGTTAGCATATCAGCAGTAGACCTGGTGAAGCGGAAGCCATACTGTTTGTCCGAGAGGAGCCCGTGGGCTGTGAGATACTGAACGACCTCGGCATTGATAATAGCTTCGAACACTTTGCCGAAGATCGGAAGAAGGCTGATAGGGCGGTAATTTGCGGAGTCCGAGGGTTCACCAGTGTTCTTGAATATTGGAACCACAGAAGAAAACTTCCAACAGGCAGGAAAGCAGGAGGAAGATAGGCAGAGGTTGTAGAGCCTAGAAAGGACAGAGGAAAGTTCAGGGGCACATTTCTTCAAGACTATGATTTGGATTCCGTCCCCACCACTCGCTTTGTGAGGGTCAAGTTTTGAGATTATGCTAGAAATCAGCGAGGGCGTGATGTGGATGTCATTCAATTGGACCTCAGTTCTAGATGGGAAATCGGGTGTATGGACTCCAGACGAATCCAGACTTGAATTAGTCGAGAATCTACAGGCAAAGCATTCAGCCTTGTCCGCTGAGGAGGTGAGGACCTCAAACTCGTTGATTAGTGGGGGTATTGAGGACTTACTCTTGTTGAGCACGCTTTTACAGAGGCGCTAGTAGTCTTTGGCTCCGAACTTAGAGGATGCTATGCGCTGCTTCATTCTGGCAGCAAACAGCATCTTAGCTTCGTTAAGTATCTTTTTACACTTATTACGAGCTGAGGCGAAAAGGCGCTTGTTTTGGTCCAACGCGTGACTACGATAAAGCCGGAAGAAGTGATTCCGGTGGGCCGAGCAAGCAGGCGAGAACCAGGGAGACGAATGGGATTTAAGCTGAAATTTCCTGGCAGGGATGAAAGCATCGATGCCAGCCTTAACCCAGGAGGAGACCTCTGATGCACAGTCTTCGATGGGAAGACTAAAAACATTGTTCCAAGGGACGTCGCAGAGGAAGTCACGGAACGAATCCCAGTCTGCTCTTTGATAGCAGTAGGATATTCTGTTGGTCTGGGTTTCTTGGGAAGGGGTAGAGTGGAATGGGATGTTGACAGAAACTACGGCGTGGTCAGAATTTCCGAGAGGACAGAGCTGTCTGGTGGTGCAAGAATTTGAGGTGGAAGTGAAGCAGAGATCTAGTAGCGAGTCCCTTCCGTTAGGGCTGTTGGAGAAACACGTGGGGAAGTCCACCACTTGCGTAAGGGATTGAGAGATTGAAAAATTAATGGTGTGGACACCAGCAGGGTCGGTTACAGAGTTTTCGAGCCACTTAGTGGGGTGGGCGTTAAAGTCACCAAACACGAAAATATGGGCAGATGGGTGAGAAGAAATGGCCTTGTCGATATTGTCAGAAAAATAAACATAAGAGTTTTGTCATTAATTGCCGTTTTCCTTCTTTTATTCTTTCTTGCAAGAAGGGATAATTATAGTTGGCTGTTGGAAGAATTCTGGCAAAAGTGAAAACAAGTCTGCGGGTGAATAAGTCATTGGCTGCGACCTCAATTTCCTTTTTGGCTTATATTTACAAATGTCGATGCCTTTTATTTAGTTAGTTGTTTATTCATTAATATCCCTTTCTACAAACTAGATAACAGATAAGGTTAACAAGCAAATGACTGCACGCGAAAAAAGTGATTTTAAAAAATGGTGTTGATATTCCAATGAGGGATAGACTAAATAAATTAATAAAAAAACATTTTCAAACATTCAAATAAAACGCCAAAACGACATATAAATCAGTTGTGCAGTACCGCTCATTGTCCACCCAAAGGTCATTTACATTTAATATTTAGTACTGCATTTCAAATAAGCCTTCTTTAAGTTATTTTAATGTTAGATAGCTGTACACAAATCTGGCTGACTGTTTTGTTTTAATTATGAACTACAAATATTAACGCTGCCTCTTAGGAAAATGACCTGAAACACATAAAGGTTATCACTTTGAAAAATGGAATTGGCGAAGCGAATTCAAATTGTGATTTATACTAGTGCGTTCACTTTTGCACTCTGTGAATTGCCATGAATTCTTGGATATCTTCTCCGCAGTGGATCTCTTAGACTGTTTATCATCTAAGGTTTAAGAGTCCAGTCTACTCCGCTATTTAACCCTTAACTGAAAGGAGAAGATGAAACTCATTTTCTATGGATTAAGTCCATCAATACTTATGGATCAGTTTTAACATATATTCAGTATAGCAGATAAAGATATAGAACACGGGTCGTCTTCTGCTATTTTTGTCCAACATTGTATGATGCTACAAAAACTAAAATATTGACCTCAAAAAGAAGCCATGTTCATCAGTTCTAGACTCTCATACAGATGTCATTGATGGTGTATAAATCGATTATAAATATCTAAACTATCAGTTATTCACAACCGTTTACTGAAATCAATGATTAATAGTAGCTTCAAATGAATGAATTCTTTGTCTTAAAGAAAATACTCCACTAAACTTGTATTTTAAAATCCTAAACAAAGAGCATTGCCAAATAACAAAAAACACATCTCTTGAACAATTCCAACAGCAACAATACAAGTTGATAACAAAAAAAAAATGAAGCAGAAAATAATGATATAATCAAAATGGTAACTTTCTAAACTACCCAAAACAAGGAAGGAAACCGCCACTTCTACTCCATCAGTTTCTTTTTTTGTACTTCCCCCCTGTGGAACTCCCTTCCATATACTTGCTTCCCTGATAGTTAAAATCTCCAAAATTTTAAGTGCAGCATCAATTGCTATCTTCTATCTCCTTGATTCTCATCTCCTTTCTTCGACATCACCGGTAACTTGTTCCCTCTTTTTTTCTCTTTACTTTACTCTCACTCCTTGCGCACCAGTGGTGGTTTTACTTTGCTTGGGGTGAAACGATTATATATATATATATATATATAAAAAACAAACAAAAAACACTCTCACTTCTATCAATGCTAGAAAGAGCTGTAATGGTGACAGATATTATTTTTTTGAAAATCTGTTTAAAAAACCTTCAACGCTAACTGTTCGATCAATGAATATTGAATGTTTTCACGATTACCAACATTAACAATTTATATACTTGCGTAGTGATTCATGAAACATTTGGCGGTATATCTGTTAATTATGCCATTTGGTGAATGTTTAAAATTTTATTAAAGTCCTATAATTTCGTATAAAGCCTACCTTATAATCTATTTATTTCTCGTAGCAATGAGCATATTCGTCTACTTGAAAAATCATCAATACCCTACCCGGGTGGCATAAATATTTACAAAACCAGAAATTATTTGGGAAAGGGATTAGGCATTTTTAGGGAATAGTGTTTACCAAGAAAGGGAGTTAATTTCATGATCCCGCCAGTTTGTTTTAATAAGGGGCGCACGCTTATCTCACACAACCCATTTAAAAGACAATAGAATGCCTAAATACGATAGAATGGCCATCCTATAGTTAGCACTACCGTTACGTTCTGCCAATATCACCTAAATAATAAATTATTTCGTTTTGGTCGCATGGAATTACGGAAAAGACATATCAGAAATGCTACTTGATTTCAGTTGAAGAAAGAAAGAAAGAAAGAAATGTTGAACTGTTTCAGTGAAACGATGCGATAGGGGAATTTTTAACGATGCGATAGGAGAATTTTCATAAAACTTGCCATGAGTTTATTCAATCTTAAGAGTTAAAAATTCAGAATACCATTCAACAAAGAATTTAAATAGGAAAACCGAGAAATTTTCATGAGTAATTCTAGTCATTATTATTATTATTATTATTATTATTATTGAATGAAATGTCAAAGAAGTAATGTTGATGTACAAAACCTAATATACCTATCAAGACAGCCAGACACATAAGGGTATACCAGGTACATAAATTACAGCTAAGGTCCAGTTAGAAATACCTTCAGGTTGTGTAACCCAGTCTACTCAGGTGATCTTTCATTGAACGTGTTTCTAAGTATCGAGATGTAACTCCCAAGTCGCCATGTCTGCCTCATTCTTCGATCTCTCTACATTAAGCCATTCTGCTTCGCTACTACTCCCGCTCATGAACGGGAATGTACAATACGTTTTCCCTTAGGAGACGTGTTCAACTGGTTATGGTCAAGCAATTGTTCGCAAATTCACTTGGAATAAGCTAATTAATAATAATAATAATAATAATAATAATAATAATAATAATAATAATAATAAATGTTCTGATGTGACACTGGGCATGTATCTCATAGCTTCTGATCTTGAACATCGAAATCATCAAAGAAAATATGATGGACATCTGGATAACGAGAATAGCCGATGATATTGATAAGGATGATTTCTTTGTTTCAGAATTCGATGCAACGAAACGAAAACATCTTTTGATAAATCTAAGCATTTAAAATCTTTAAAATTGACTTACACATAAATTATATGAAAAAAATATACTATATCGAATCCATCGTTAAATCCGCTGCTATGAAAGTCGGTTCTCTGTGCAGGGCCCAGAAGCTTTTCCCGTCTGAATCTCTCCTGCACATATATAAATCTACCATCCGGCCGTGTATTGAATACTGCTGCCACATCTGGTCAGGTGCCCCTGCTATTCTCATCGGGTTTCTTGACAAAATACAACGCAAAACCTGTAATGTGATCGATACCGACTTGGCAGACCGCCTGCAGTCACTCGCTCACCGGCGTGACATGGCTTCCCTGTGCCTTTTCTATAAATACTTTCACGGCTTCTGCTCCGATTAACTTAGATCACTGGTGCCCCCTAGGTATGAATTTGCTCGAGATACTAGATTAGCTACTAGGTCCCACCCTTTTATTGTGAAACAGATAAGATGTAACCGCAATTTCTACTCCAACAGCTTCTTTCCTCGCACCGCCTGTGGAACTCCCTTCCATACACTTGCTTCCCCGATAGCTACAATCTCCAGGAGTTTAAATGTAAGGTCAATAGACACCTCTTATCACACTAACTCGCATCCATTCACTCAAACACTCTTGACATCTACTCAACCCCCATCCTCGCTATCCTTACCCGTCTATCACTCTCCTTCTGACATTTCCTCTATCTAACCACTCTTTCCAATCACTTTTCCCTATGTAATCCTCTGCGCAATAGTGGCAATGGAATGCCTTGCTTGGGGTGAAATGATTAAAAAAAATATATGTTTTGAATTTGGAAGAGAGTATAGACAATTTTTTTCTTTTTCGAGTAATACTTGCTGCAAATAATTCATCTATAGCTATTTATATGTATCTCCAAAGAAAAGCGATACCTAAGGTTTAAAACGAATTTTAAAAAATGAAAAATCTTTCTTGAAGTTTTTATTTTAGTTTTGGTTTTAAGCAAATAGATTAAATGTAATATTTTCAATAAGCTGAATACTGTCAGTTGCAGTTCACAAGTTCTCGAGCAAGAGTTTCACAGCATATTTTTGTACATATTTAGTTATTTTTGAACGTGCCACTGAGTCATTGAATCAGTAAATAAATATCCATAGTTACAGTTATCCATCCATACATGTGCAGATTTGTCACTACATTTATACATATATGTAGATATGTATGAGTTGTATGTATGTGTATATGCACAAATGTGTGATTGGTTGATCATGTGCACTGACAAAAAAAAAAGATAAATTTACTCTCTTTTTGTAATGTACTTGAACCGTAATTATTTGAATCGTAAAAGTAACCAGATCATTTTCCCGTCTACTAGACGACCTACCACATTAACTTCAGTCGAGGTCATAGAGTCTATAACGTTGCACTGAAGGGAATTGTGAATACCATAATTCTTTCCATGGAATTCAGAGTTTTCCTTTTCTTAGAGTTGGACACCTCGACGTGGTGTAATAGTTAAAAAGCTTGTCTCGCTAGGACCTATTACAACTGAGTCGTGAGTTCGATCCTCACGGGGTATCCCATACTTTCGACCTTGTGCTACATTTAAGCTGCACTTAGAAAGCTACTATCCTTCTCTTAGACTGGCTATAGTCTACAACTAGAGAGCTCAGTCTGTCCTGGTATTCTACTCATAACTGTCTAGAAGAAGTGATGGATTCATACCTTTCTCAAGGTTATTTTGTGAAAGTGAATATGGAGTAATGGATAGCAGCACGAATTGCGGAATCGAAGAGCCGAGTTTAGATTCCAGTTAAGCATATTACATGAATTTTATGAAAGCTACCCTCACCCGCAGCTATTATGGGCAAATAGTAGGACCGACTGTATCCTATAGCTTTCGATGACAAATTCAAAACAAGCATGGAAAGGGTTGGGTTCCGTCAGGCTGTCTTGCCCAGGAAACATCACTGCTAATACGGCTATAGTATATGTGGTACTCCTACGATCTTAACAGGTTATGAGATCGTGATAATGAATGTAACAATTTCGACCGGAATTCGATTTCGTTCGCTGCAAACCATTGGGAAACAATATTTAATGACACTTTTATTTATATGCATGTAAAGCTCAGATTAGGCCAAAAAGTAAGCATATCTTAAGCATGAAGCAAAGTTCAGAATCTTTTGGAGAAACTTTTTAAAGAAAAAAATTCACCATTCTCAAATTTTAAGCATAAAATAAGCATGAAAGCCGAGAATTTAGTAAGAACAACAACGTTTAACTCAAATTATCTGATGCTAACAAAAACAAATAAACTGCGTAAACAAAAATACGGAGGTAATTTGCAAACAAAGTAAACAAAGAAAAAAGTTCAATTGTTGATTTTTGAGATAAGCAAGTAAAAAAAAATCCTAACTCATTCATACACTAATTTTCTCAATGGTTTCATATTGTACTAATGTAGACTTAGAAGAACCAAAAGAAAAGAAAATGACAGTCATATTATTTCAACTTTATCTCCTTTAAAAACAAATAGAATATTAAGGAAAACAAAAAATAGATAAGGGCTTAAAAAGGTAACTCTTATTGTGACAATATTAACAGAAATACAAATACAAAATAAAATCATGTCAATGTTCGGATTAGTGAAAACATTAACTATATTTTACATACAGTTTTTGATTCACCTGCTCGCTATATAAGAGGGGAATTTTTTACTGCAAAGTCAGAAATGAATAGCCAGATTTCCACTCAAAATCAGACTTGTCTAACTACCTGTCTTCGAGCGGAGAGGAATCAGACGAGGCTTTGCCGAAGGGTAGAGTCTCATCCAGAGAAAAGTAGACAAGACCCGATCCCACTTATGCGGGGGTCTACAGGGAAGGCTTTTTGGAGAGGGCTCGGGTAAATACCCAAAAATTAATAGAATCCACGCTGTTAAAAAGCGGGTGTGAAAAGCTGATGAAAGACTGCTTCTGTTGTTGTTGAAGAAGACAGAAAAAAAGAAGAAAGGCCCCATTTAAAACTACGAGAATTCTCTTTACAAAGAAAACTTTTTTTAAACTTGTGAGACTTTATATCATATTTGACAACGCATGTTTTGAAACCCTGAATATTTTGTCCAAAGGTCCCAGAGTACCAGTTTTGCGTGATGTAAATATTTCCCATCACTTTCGACTTTCAACCTTAACATTATGAATTTTTTTTTTTATCATTTCATCCCGAGCAAGGCAGAAATGCCACTGATGAGCTGGGGGCTACATAACTGTAAAAAGATTAATTAGAAAAGAGTGAGGAGTACAAACTAGTTAGAAAGGAGCAATAAAAAGCTGAGAATGCAGGTGCGATGACAGATACATAGGTGGAGAGAAAGGGAAGGATATACGGGGGTGGGGAGAGAGCTAGAGTCCAGTGGTTAATAGATGAGTATTGACATTGCATTTAACTTTCTGGAGGTTGTAGCCGTCAGGAAAGCTAGAATATGAGAGAGAGTTCCACAGGCGGGAAGTGCGAGAGAAGAAGCTGCAGGAGTAGAATTGTCGTCTGCATTTGGCTAACCTGACTGTGAATGGGTGGGACTCAATTGCCAGTCTGGTTGCACGAGTAAACACCTGTTGAAGAGGCACCAGTGACTTAAGTTCGTCCGAGCAGAAGCCATGCGTGAACTTTTGAAATTAAGTAAATTTCTTTTGTTGCTAAGAAATTCATTTGTATGGGCTGTCCCTCTTTTTTTTTTTTAATACTTTTACTGTTTAAGAAAAACTTTGTTTTTCATTAACTGTTTTCTCAGAGAAAACAGATTTTTATTGCAAATAACTGTTAACCTGCATTGATAGTTTAAAATACACAAGGGGCATTTTGTGCAAGGGCTATATTGTAATTTGTACAATTTGTACATTACAAAAATATTTTTTCAGTGTAATAAACGTTTGTTTCTTTACAAATTTTACTTTAAGCAATACTCTTCTATTTTTCGTTCTTTTTTTTTTCTCTCTGTGCTTTGTCCTTTCAAGATGTAGGCGATCATGGCTTTCTACGTCTCCCTATCCCTGGTGGCTCTAAGCACACTTTCTCCTGTTCCACCACGCAATCCCCGTTCTGTCATCCACCTGCTCAGGTCCTTCAAATATGTTATCCACTGCTTTCTCCTTTCTCTTTTTCTCTCTATATGGCCTGTTAGTATCAGGTTCTCCAAGCCCTCCTTCCTCATTGCATGTCCAAGCAACTTTAGCTGTCTCGTCCTGATGCTCAGTACTAATTTTCTTTTCGTTTTCTTCCTTTCCAAAACCTCATCATTGCTCACATGCTCAATCCATGATATCCGCAGCATCTTTCTGTAGAAACACATTTCAGTTTTTCCTTCATCTTTGATGATATTGTCCCGCATTCACTGCCACATTGAAGAACTGACATCTATAGCAATCCAGTACTCTTTTCTTTGTTTCTAGCGAAATTTTCCTGTCTATATAGGAATATTATGAGAAAGATCATACTTTCTCTTGTTATACCACTCAACCCCCGTTCTGCCATCCACCTGCTCAGGCCCTTCAAATATGTTATCCGCTGTTTTCCCCTGTCTATTTTGACCTCTATCTGGCCTGTTAGTATCAGGTTCGCCAAGCCCTTCTTCCTAATTGCATGTCCCAGGAACTTTAGCTGCCTTTTCCTGATGCTCAGTATTAATTTCGTTTTCGTTTCCATCCTAGCGCCTCTAAAAGTGCCTATAAAAGAAAGGACAACTGATTTGAACACCCTCTTCCTCCTTTGAAATACCCCTTGCTCCACCTCTCTCTCTCTCTCTCTCTCTCTCTCTCTCTCTCTCTCTCTCTCTCTTCCCCATCTCTCCCCCTCTTTCTCTGGCTCACTTTTCATTTTTCTTTTTAGACGCTAATAAAAAAAACAATGTACAAAGTATTTTGTGCTTGTAAAAAGCAGTAATAAATACCATCCCGAAAGTGATTTGCTTTCAACGTTTTCTTCTCCATTTCTTACTGCAATTGTGCAGAATTAAACCGTATTGCTTTCACTGAACTGTCACATTCACCTCCCAGCGGCGACAACGCCGCCGCCAGCCAGATCAAATCTACGAACTCATTTGGCCAGTAAAAATTGCAAGCTAAGAATTTTTAAAGATAATATGTCACCGATAATACATTTTCTGCAAATGTCTAAACAGTACAGTGAAACTCTATATACCATATCTCGCTTCCCTCCCACCACTCATTCCTCATCTTTCACCCGTCAGCTTTTTTCCGTCCTTAAATGAACACATGATCCACACCCAGATTTCGAACCGTACTCCTAATGTTTTTCTAATAGAAGGGCCGACGCCTACAACATCTTTTACGCGTGTATATTTATGAGACTTGAATTTGAACTAATACTACTTATGTCCCATAACAGTGGATATATTTCACGTATGAAATGATCAGGTAAATGTAACAAATTTTGTGAAACAGATGTAGTATTACAAATAAATAGTCATTCATAATTCATTATTTACACAAAGATTAGTTAGAAGAGCCAATTAAAATGACAAATCATACCTATGGTAACATAATACAAATAGTACCAAGAATAATAATAATGCAAATAATATTTATGGTAATACAAATAATACTAATGGGGATATAATGACTATGGTAATATTATACAAATAATACTTGTGGTTATCTAATACAAATAATAATCACAGTAAAATTTCGAAAAATTCCATTGTAAATAAGGGAAAAGTGCTCAGTCCTCATTTACTGCAGTGAATACTGGACCATCTCATCACGAATGAATAAAAGACTTGAAGCAACATAAATTTTGTTCTACAAAAGGATGCTGAAAATGCCATGGACAGAATATGAGAGCAATGACCAAATTTTAGAGAAAATAGAAACAAAAAGCAAACATACTTAACATCAGAAAGAGACTGTTGAAATTTCTAGGACATATAATGGGAAAAGATGGTTTGAAAGATTTGACACTCACATGACATTGACAGCAGGAGGGGCAGAGGAAACCTATCTAATAAACTGGGGTTAATGGTTGACAGAACAAGGATTCTGAAATTTAGAAAGATCTACAAAGAACATGAAGATATAAAGAACCAGTATCGCCTACGTCCTGAAGGGATACGGCACAAAGAAGAAGGAGAAGAAGAAGTAAGAAGAAGAAGAAGAAGATAATACAAATAATACTTATCAATATGTGATGTAAACATATTTTGTTTAAGATTCGTGTATTTACTTACTATGAGTCCTGCTTCGAAAGCATACCAGAAGAGGTTAAACCTTCCTAGCAATAATCCTTTTTTTTTGCGGGAAAGGGAGCTTGTAAGTGTGTCTGAAATAGTGTGTTATTAAATTCCTTTAGATAAAAAAAATATTTTCGGTGAAAAATCGCGTATTTAAACGGAAAATAATATTTTCGACAAAAAATAGCGTATTTAGACAGAAAATAACATTTTCGACGAAAAATAGCGTATTTAGGCAAAAACTACAACAGATATTGCTCATTAACATCGTTATAAAGTTTTAAAACTGAAAACTTTCTCTATCCATCGATATGATAGAACAAATTTGAAACTATAAAATTGCTCTATCCAACGATGTTATTGAGCAATCTCTATCTATTGTATTTTTTTTTTTTTTTTTTTGTAAAAATCAACAGAAAGCATTTATTTCGGAAATTCAAAAAAATTTTTAAACTTGAAAGTGAACAAGAGTTTGTTTATTATACGGAAATTCTCGCGAGTGAGCTTTAGATCACGTGATGACGATATTCAGTGAAATAATCAATTCGTGTTAGATTTATAACGTTCACTAACACGCGTGAGTACATAATTAATACATATTCACATATTCACATACCCACGTAGATAAAATAAACAATAAAATAAGTGGCGAAATTGGATGATATTTCTCCTTAGATATAAAGCCACAGTAGTCACGTGGAGGCTCATTTTAAAAATAAAAAAAAAAACTACTTACCTTTTTCGTCCTAATGGAACTGCACGATGGCGGACATAATGTAACCAGGCGTTAAGGTATTGAGTATTGACTTTCATGCGGCGACTTGTTTTCTCTCTACACACACACATACACTCTAAAGATATTGAAAGAATTTAATTAGCAATATCATTAAATATGTTCTTCTATATTTACGCTTTGTTTTCGCAAATTTTTTTCTTCATATTTCAGGTTTCTTTTTTTACATTTCTTTGAACATCTTTACGACGTATTCCGCAATTGAAATACGTCGTAAATAGTTTTTACGTGTAGTTAAAAATGCCCCACGAATATTTTTAATTTTTGGGGTGATATTTTCTTCTTTTTCCTTCCTTCCTTTCTTTTTTTTTTTTTTTTTTTCTAATTTTAATGATTTTTCTAAATCACTGGAATCATTTCTTCTGTATGGCAATAGAGTTAATAACATTGATAAAAATCTTAAATTTGCTTACAGAGAAAATATAAACGATAAAACTGCAAAATTACTTAAATATTTCCGTCATATTGTGGCCGTACGCTTAAGCTAGTGAACATCTAATAGCCTTATTATGTCAGCTACGATTGTATTAAATCTTAGCCGGTAAATTTTCGTTGTAAGTCCCGTCGCTTTTCCCCTTCAAATTTATCCAAAATAGCATTATCTCTGTGCAAATGTATATGCTGAACTCAAATCAAGTGTTAGTTATTGAAGAAACTTACCTTTTTTTTTATCTAAATGTCCATAAAAAAAACGAACTAAATCTTGCACATTTTCTCTCCCGTAACTCTCACGAAGTCATGTAATTAACTGCAGAATGACGGACTGCGCATGTGATCGAATTTTGACAAATTTTTCTTCATTTACTGATACTTCCGGCGATGCACTTCCGGAAATTAAAGTAATGCGCTATTGTATTTCTACACTTGTTACTCTAAGAACAGGAAGTACATCGCCGGAAGTTTTAGTAAAGGAAGAAAATCAGGCAAAATTCGACAGAAAATTCTGCCTACGTAGAACATCATTCTGCAGTTAATTACATGATTCGTGAGAGTTATGAGAGAGAAAAAGTGCGAGATATAGTTCGTTTTTTTATGGACTTTCAAAGCAAAAAAGGTAAGTTTCTTCAATAATTAATTGTTGATTTGAGTTCAGCATAAACATTTACACAGAAATAATGCTATTTTGGATAAATTTGAAGGGGGAAAAGCCGTCGGTACCTAAAACGAAAATTTACCTCTTAGCCATTGACAATTCCTTTTCACCAGCACAACACAGAAATTGAATGCCGAGCAGACTTAAGATTAAAAATTACATAATTTAATATTTAATCGTGATTTTGCTTGTTATCGCTAGAGACATTCGGTTTACATGGCATTTGTCCGAAATAACCAATAGTAAGCGAGGACAGATATAAAGTAGCAGGAAAGCCAACAGACAAAAATAAAAAAATCTGAAGCCTTAGCTATTTCGACCGAATATATTCGTTGCTACAGTACAAACATGATTGTTTCATTTGCACTTCTATCACTAAACTCTTCCCTATTGTTAGAATAAATGAAAGTTTTGACGTACTTGTTCAACAAATACTCTATTTATGATGGAATATATAAATAGCTAGCATTAAATTAATTTTGAATGAATTCCTGTAGTAAAGTAATGTCTCCTGCAAGTCTACACGTGCTTTTAGCATCTGTAGTAAATTCGAACTTCCTTTGGAAGAGAAACCACAATTTAATCCGTTGTGTTTTCTGTAACAGAATGGTTTAATTTACGCCGAATAAAACGACAGTTTCTCTTAAAGAGGACACAGATTCTAACAGTGAGTACATTTTCTTTATTAAGACATAATTCACACTTAAAAAACAATAAAAAGAAATAGGGCGTCTACTCAAACATAGGTATCTACTAAAAAATAACGTTTGGAATAATAAGATATATATTCTTCTTCTAAATGTTATATGCTATATATATATATATATATGTGTGTGTGTGTGTGTGTGTGTGTGTGTGTGTGTGTGTGTGTGTGTGTGTGTGTGTGTGTGTGTGTCGAATAGAGTCTTGTCAACGCAAATATTTCTCAGATTCGCGAGTTCCACAAGCGAGAAAATTAGCTGTTAGAATAGAAGAGACAGTTGCATTTAGCTGCTTAAACAGTAAAACGCTGAAACCTATTAACTCGTTTGAATTCATGTAGTCAAGGCACTAAGAAAAAAACTCAAAAGAACGGTTACCATTAAAATATTTGTAAAAAAAAAACAGAGAAAAGTCACGTCACTACGGTGAGAAAGTGAGGGAAGTAGAGATGTTAAATCAGATTCCATTACATCACAAAATTCTTTGAATATGGTCAAAAATCTTAAGATATATAGTAGAAGCACCAAACCAGATGTGGCAACAGTATTCAATACACGGACGTATGATAGATTTATAAATGTGCAAGATGGATTCTTTTCGGCACAAGGCTAATGTTCAAAGTAAGAAAGTGTTAAATCAACTTCTAAATAGAAAGGAATTGCATATCTTGAAAATCAGCATTCAAAATCTTGCTCGAATCGAATATTGACCTCTTAATTCAGTAAATATACAAAAATAGAAAGTGCTATGAAACAAAGATGTCTTCTCTGCGGACTTATTTACCGTATACAGTAAAGCGATTCTAAGACAATTGTAAGTACTACCAGGATTCCTTATTAGCGGCCAGAATCTTGAGATATGCAGATGGCACAGTGTTGATAACAGACACAGAAGAGAACCTACTAGAGAAGGTAGTGAAGGAAAATGAGAAGAAACGACTAAACATCAATTGCATAAAGATAGAATGTATGGATGTTAGCAAAAGATGCAGATTACAAATTGGAGATGCCAAATAAATACAACAATTTAAATTTCTGGAAGGTGTTTTAACAGAATAGAGAAAGACGAAGGCGCATTGGGATAGCGAAAGAAGCATTGAAAAAGCTAAGCAAAGTATTAAGAAACAGAAAAATTTCGTTAGAAACAAAGAAAAGAGTAAGAACTATTATGTAATATCATTCCTTTTATATGGCAGGGAACGATGGACAATCCACTCACAGATGATGAATAGACTTGAGCAATGTAGTTCTACAGAAGGATGTTGAAAAAACCATGGACCGAACATGCGAACAACGACAAAGTTTTAGAGAAAATAGAAAGAAAAAGGAAACTTATACATCAGGAAAAGACGGTTGAAATTTCTAGGACACATAATGAATAAAAGAGGGCTTGGAAAATGTTATACTCACATGACAGAGGAAAACAACGCATATCTTACCTATCGAGCATTAGTATATGATTAGGGAACAGGTTTTAGGAGATATAACAAAAAGACCAAATTTACAAACAGCTACAAAGGTCAAAAATGGAGTATGCTGAGTATTAGGGTGCTCATAAAATATTTCCTTCTGTGCGAAATGAGTCCTATGCTGGATGACAGGGTAAGAGAGTTCAGGGGATAGACTGCTCTGATTTTTCTTTGGGCTCAGTTTGTTCCTTCCCTTGTTTTCAAAGGATAATGTTTTTTTCTTTTTCTGGATTGTTCTTCTCCAATTGATTCTTTCTACAGTTTCCGTTTTCCAATTGACTGGATCCATTTCTGTCATCAGTAGTATGTTTTTGAGCTGATCCTTGAATCGTCGACGTGGGGCTCCACGTTGTGTCTTACTAAACGCGAGTTCCGAGAAGAAGATTTGTTTGGTTAGGCGGATGCCTGACATTCGAGCAAGGTGTCCAGACCATTGAAGTCGGTGGCGTGTTCTAATAGTATGTAGGTTCTCTAAGACTTGTATCACTAAATCATTATTATCTCTCAAAAAAAAAATCTTACAATCTAAAAATATTTTCTGCAAATATTGATAAGCCGTAGAAAACGAATCAATTAATTAATCTTAGCTTTAAGGGTCTGAGCTGGTGATGCTAAAATATGGAACTCGTCCAAGCATGGTAGTAGCGATAGACTTGTGACTTTGCGAACTGTGGAAAAGGGGTTGTAGGGTGGGAAATGCCGCCAAAAGACTGCGTAAATGTTTTTGAACTATGTCTGTGAAGAGTTTTCTTTTGCATATTTTCTGTTATATGCGTCAGTGGGCTGCTGTAGTTTGAATTTTTATTTGTTTGTTCGCTTATAATTTCACTTGGTATGGGGTGTGTGTATAAAAATAAAGCATATGCACTGTTGTGCGTGCACACGTGAGTTTAAAATCAAAACTGCATGTGCGACAGAGAGAGAGAGAGAGAGAGAAACAGATAAAAAGAGAGAAAACAGGGCAAGTGTAATCTTATCTTTTCATAAGAAAAAAAGAATTATCCGTTAGTTTATAAAACCTAAAAAGCTCTGCTTTGCCTCAATGTTTCCCTACAAGATAAAACATTTTATCAAAACTTGAAAAGATTGTGCTAATTGGAGCACCAATAATCTTTTGCTTAAACGCTTAAAAATACCGACATAAGATCGTTTTAGGTCAACCGGATGCAAAAAAAAAAACGTGTGGGAGAGAGAGAAATATGCATTTTTGCAAATATTTAAAACCATCCGTTTTTCGATATCGAAGAATAAAGACATTACTCTTCATTAGACCTAGTTTATGAGAACTCTTGATCAAGAAAGAACGGACATTAGGTTTAAGGCTAAAAAAGACACTAGTGAAATTTTTGAAATGTTGTGATTCTCTACAGATTTCTTTATTATCTGTGAATTACCATGACTTTTGGGGAAATGTTTAATATATATATATATATATATATATATATATATAACATAAAAATATTATAATATCACTACAAAAGTAGACATTTTGTTTCGACACTAACTGTTTTATCAAGTGATATGTTGATTTCAAGTAAAAAAAAGTTTTAAAAAGTTTAAAACTAACCAAATCCACTAAATCAGGGAGACATTGTTATGTTGACAGTGGTGACTAATCAAAAAATACAAGTAATCTCTAATTTGAAGAACTCTAAAAACAATTTATTGGGGCATTAATGTTAATATTTCATTAAAAAAGAGACTACCATAATTGATTGACTATTAGAATTTACAATAAAAATTTATATATATATATATATATATATATATATATATATATACTATTTACGCTCTCACACCTTGATTGAGCACTCTGGAAGAATGCTAGACTTTGAAAAACAGTAGCTACTCTGGCATCTACGCATCGTTCATTCAGCAATGAATTAGAATACTCTCAGCTATTAGGCGTGTATAATGATAATATACACGCTAAAAAGTCTGCCTTCTTATACCGAGCGACCATAGCTGAGAGGTAGAATCGCCGACTGACGCCAATTCGGTCGGGTCTCAATCCTGGGTAAAAAGCAATCGGCTGTCTGATGAGCTGTGATACAGCGAAACAGAGCTGTCTGGGGATAATATATATATATCTATATATATATATATATATATATATATATATAACGAATTAAAGTAAGAAACTACGAGTTTTAAATTCTAAATTTAACAAAGCATTAGATTTAGATTATTGTAAACTTATACAAATATGAAATGAGGAAAGCAGATAGGCGCACACATACATGTATATAGATATCCACATATGGACAAATAGACAAATAGATACACATAAACACATATACTAGTATGCATAGACACGCATGAATACATACATATATATATATATATATATATATATATATATATATATATATATATATATATACAGAATTTTTTTAACTTTTGTTTTTATCGACGTGTCAATTTATCCGTTAAATTATAAATCCAGGTTTGGAAAAACTCTGAAATGGCTACAACATATAAAACAAATAAGAATGAATTCGTAAGATGACATGGGCCAGGCATAAAGAAGGTCAAAACATACACAGTCTTATTTCAATGCATGAACAAATAAACATAATTAAAGATATACGCTCGCAAATACACAAGTAAAACCAGAATACGTACGTGACTAAAACTCCACAAAGCATCATTTACAGAGTAAAAACACATACATGGATCTACTTATATACAACTTTTGGCATAAATACACGCAAATAAGTACAAGGACACTCACCCAGAAGCAAACGCCCACATATATACGTACATATACAAGAATATATATATATATTCCATTTTTAAACGAGTTATTTTGCTACCCAGGTTTCTACCACGACTGGTGTCTTCAGGCGATTTTTAATAACTGATTTTACCTTTTACCGTATATATATGCATGGATATATGAACAGATATACATACAAATACACAAACACATAGAAATATGAACATATATATAAAAACACGCATACATGTATATGTATGAATATATATACATACCTTCATACACATGCACATTAGCATGTGAAACAAAATATCAATATCATAAACCCACATGCACACCTACATACATAACTTAATACGTAGACAAACCCATGCACCCAAGTATATATTTTCTAATCTAAATACAGGTTAAAAAAACATATATAAGAACGTTTAAAACTAGGCACTAATACGAAATTCAGAAACCATGTAAATTTGATGCTTCAAGAATCATAATTATTAAATATTTAATTTAACAATCGGTTCTATAATAAAACCTCTTAAATATTAACTGGATAGTATATGCTAGATTAAAATCTATCGAATATTAACATGAAAATTTATGTTAGATTAGATACCTCCTAACTATATAATTTGACGGTCTATGTTAAATTATATACTTAACAAATATTAATATGATAATTTATACCAAATTAAATGCTTAGCAAATATTGATTTGACAATCCATGTCAGATGAAAATACGCATCAAAGAAAGGTAAATAATAATTGACACCAGCAAAAATAGTATACATAAATCCTTAATATTACAACCCATATTGTAAAGTAAAAAATGATCCATGTTTACGGTAAACAGTAATTTCATATCTTTTGTTTAAAAATTAACCTTATCCTTAAACTTGCTGATTGCTAACTTCTTATTGAGACAAAGATAGCATGGTGCACAGAGAGAATTAAAAGTTCGAGCCTTAGTAAGTAATTTCCATTTAATAATGGTCTTTTTTTCTTTTAAACATCAAAAGTACTATATTTATAAGAATTATTATTGAAAGATAGTGCGTGCTGATACTCGCGGGTTTTGAACGGGTTTTTAGTAGACCCGATATAAAACTTTTTAATATCAGGATTTTCAATCGTCGAGATAGTGCAAAGATAAACAAGGGAACAAGCTATATAGTAGACAATCTTTAGAATTCCTACAATTACATCCGCTGGTATTAGTTTTGTTATCTTTGGTATTATCAAACTCAGCATTGCAATGCATCAAGTTTTCTTATCTTTATACTTGTTGATGACTTAGTTATTTTTTTCTAGATGATCTGTACAACAATAGCTTAACTTAATAGTATTATTATTTAATATTTTACTAAGAGGATTAGTTTTGGGAAAATGCGTATTAGTAAGATTTAAGAAGTTTTTCTCCCAATTTAGTTTTATTCATCAAATTGTAAAAGATAATAATTGTCATTGTTAATGGAATTTCTGAATTTGACAGTAGTACCTTTGTAACCGCTATTCCTAAGGGCAGTATTAAAAAATTCGCTATACAGATAAAAAATTACTTTGTTAGAAGAGTTAGTGCTGATTCTAAATTCAATAGAGAAGGGTATATGTTTAATGACTAACGGGAGTGGTTAGAATTAGGATTCTAATATATTAGGTTAGAATTAACCTTCATATAAGGTTGGAAAGAATTACTGTTAAGGTCCAAAGTGACATCTAACAAGTCTGCCTGTTTAATGTTGGTGGTCATTTTTACTTTAAGACTTAAACTTTTTAGTTCTCTATGTATCATTTTCCTAATACCGTCTACTCTAATTTTAGTAGAATCATTAACAAACAAGAAGCTATCATTTCTATATGAAACAATACTATCCTTATTAACACAATCATAGGTAGTTAAATTATGAAGAATAAATAATCCCACTATATCTGAGGTTCCGTCAGAATCCAAAGAACCCATTGAAATATCAAAATATCCATTAGAGATTTTTTTTAGTCTGTTGGTCCTCGTTGTAGATTAGAACAGAACTTCTGCATTTTAAAACAATATCCAGTTTACTGTTTGAAATGTTGGAGTATTCTAGTGCGAATTTTAAAGCCAAAGTGAAAAGATCTTTGGAAATGGATGTATAATAATCAATTACGTCAAATTGTATAAAGGTACAATTATTTTCATTCTAAATACCTTTGAACAATTTAATAATATTTAGTATATGTTTAGAAAATTATTTGCTGCCTCGATACACTAAATTTAAGTTACATGATGCCGCAGCATTAAATGATCCTAACACCAAGAAATTTCAATGGAACCTCATTAAACGTCAAATGCAAACAGCCAAACAGGAATTAGTGGATGTTCTTGTGTTACCGTCTTAATAACCTCTCTGAAGATGGCTCATGTGAGCCGAAAGCTTAGAACCAAATCAATAAAAAATTATCCAAATGTTGGAGAATTTTTGTTTTTATTTTCAACTGAAATTAAAGCCAAAATACGACGTTTAGAACGGCTCATGATTAAACATAATAGACATTCATTGTCTCTTATATTTAACAGTATATGTTTAGAAAATATATATATATATATATATATATATATATATATATATATATATATATATAAGTGTGTGTTAAAAATATAGTTTTAAGTATGTTATGTTTATGAAACAGTCTGTTGCCTCTGTGTGTTAACGTCAATTGTCTTGTTTACTGTTTTATCTAATATAGATAACCTTTTATTCTAATTCGAAATTACAATTTATGTTCGCTGAAGTGAGTGACGTTAGAATAACCAGTATCACAATCCTGACAGTAACGATAAGTTATCAGATATATATTGATCTTAGTATTGAATAACGTTCGCTTCTTTTCATGGAAGTCGCTCTCGTAGTGTATGGGAAATCTATCATGTTAAAAAAAACTTTATAAGTGATAAATTTCAAAACCAGCGTTTCTCGTAAAGTAGACGACTTACATTTCATATAATTATCTTTTACAACGGCACCTATCTATTATTAGAAATTCCACCGGAAGACAAAAAAGATACAGTTGCCAAAATCTTACAAACAGTACGAGAATTCGAAATATTAGATGATTTAATAAATTCTAATATTAGAAATATCAACTGTTTTACAAGCAAAATTTCCCCCGAGGGAAATAACATATCCAAACAGTTTCAAATTCAACGTATCATTGAGTTCATTGATTTGTGATGTCTTCATACAAAAAGGTTTCTCTTGCAGAAAAACTTGTCCACTAGAAAAATTTAAAACCTAAAGAAATGAAATATCTCTGAAAAAAACATATTTTTTTCTGTATTATTCGATAACAAATGTTAAAAAATAATTAAGTTTTATTTCCTTCATTCATAGAAAATTATAATTTTCTGATGGTGTTGTGAATATACATCGTAGTGAATGTCCCTACTTGTTCCCTTAATAAATCTGATCAACTTGTTTCCTTAAAAGTTTCTCTTTGGTAACTACTATGATATTCTCATCATCTCTGCGTAGAACCACATTACCTGGAAATTGTCCTGCATGCACTTTTATATAGAAAATTATATATTACGTAGCTGTTCAGTACTCTTTTTCTTTTGTTTCTAACGAAATTTTCCTGTTTCTAAATTCTTTAATTCATTTTTGGAAGGCATCTTTCGCTATCCCAATGTCACATTTTCAATCGTTTCCTATAAATATTTTCAGAATATTTCAATTTTACTTGCTTTCAAATTCTCTTAGAATTATATTTCATTTCCTTCCACTGGAATAATGGCTCAGGTTAAAAACAAAATACACTGATGACAGAATAGAAGTTCTTTAAACAATTTTTTGAACTTATCGAGAACTTGAACTTTGATTCGCTACTACCCGTTTAATTCTTTACCTCTATATCCCCAAACACTTTTCATTTTTTCTTTCTTTCTTTTTTTTTTTATCTCAGACAAATTAAATATAATTTGAGCTCGCGTCAACCTTGAACAACTGCATTGACGAAATTCATGAAGTACTCGCAGATATCTAATCATTGTAATGTGATGATTTCGAATTACAAATCAGTTGTTATTATCACACAATATCCCACTAGTTGCTCGTTTTTTGTGTAGCTGTTACTTACATCTTCACTAAAGGATATAAAAAGTATTTGAAACATAGTGTTGCTTTGGACCAAAGTAAGCTAGCGAAACAGTGAAAAAAATCAGTCAGCTTTACTTCAGCCTTTTCGTTGAGCTATGGGTAAGTAAAGCCACATTAACATGAAATTATATGTTACCCTACACACACACACACACACACACACACACATATATATATATATATATATATATATATAAAGTGGAAAACATTTTCTTGTGATGCACTTCGTCCTTTAGGACTTCATCGGATTAAAGAGATGTTTACGTTGACGTGATTACGCATACGCATGAAGGAGAGGAGACGTTATGAAATTTTATTTTATTCTTTTTAATATGTTTTGGGTATAGAGTCTAGCCAGTTGAACTAAAGAGATGATTATGTTGATGCAATTACAAAACATACACACCCTACAATTTTTGTTTTTTAAATTAATTTAAATTTAAAATTCTTGGCGTCCTTCATATAGTCGCATCAATATTTTCACCATTCTTGGCAGATCTTCTATCACAATATGGGATATTTCATAAGGGATGGAAACATTGAAAAAAAAAAAGAAAAGCAAAAGAATAAATGTAACCGGCTAGATTATATACCCAAGCCCAAACATATATTTCAGAAAACAAAAAAAAAAACATTTAAATTTTAAATTATCAGCATCCCCACTTTCGTACGCATGTGTAGTAGCATTTAGTCCGATCATGTTCTAAAAGACAAAACGCATCTAACGAAAATTATTTTCCACTTTGTCATAGTTTTTTTGCCTAAAATTGTTCTTGTTGTATCAAATTTATATGTTGTTTTTCCATATATATATATATATATATATATATATATATATATATATATATATATATATCCGAGTGAGTATAGAATGAGGAGAGAAAAAAGAAAAAAAAATTTTTCCGTCCAAAACATTAATTTAAAACAGTGCACGATGTATAGAGCTGTGAATATGTATTATAAATTATGTTTTAGAACATGAACATAATTTCTTCTATATATGTCCTCTTCTCTACAAATTTAGATTTCTTGAAATAACTTCGCCAAAATACAATAATACTCCAAACTTGACTATCAAATATGAAAAAAATATATTTTTAAAAAAAACCTATAAAATGAAAACATATTCCATACCGAAAAAATCAAAATTCGAAAGAAAAAACACCCCACTCCTATCACGTCTATTTAAGAAACCTCAAAGTGAAAACCTAGACACAGGATTAAAGTAAATACATGAATTAGGTCCACTAACAGCAGACATCAATCAATTAAACGATAGCCAACCATAAAAATGACCACTCAACACGAAGCCCTCTTAGAAATTCTAACCGGAAGATATACCCGACCGATAGGACGTACATTCCAACAGATAACACCATTAATCAACAATTTCGCACTTACACACCAGATTCTTCGAGGGTCTGACGGTCAAAACGAGAGACACATTAACTTAATTACCAATAACCCCAACCAACCCCCACGACCACAACGAACCAAATATAAACAGAGAATGATTCCAAACCTTTATTTCTCCCGATGATGTGTTTGAGTCCAAACACTGAAACAGCCATATGATTGTAGAGAAGAGGACATATATAGAAGAAATTATGGACATGTTCTAAAACATAATTTATAATAAATATATATATATATATATATATATATATATATATATATATATATATATATATATCCTACACTTATAACACGACTCGGTGTTTCATGCAATCATTAGATGATTATTAGAAATTGACCGTTGCGGGATGTGAATTTTTAATTCTCGCGTTTTTCATGGTAGCTATATATCGTAATGCTAGATGCTGTTTTATAAATTTTTAATTATATAACTTACTTTGATTTGAAGTAAAACTTAAACATGAAATGGCCAAGTAATATTTTAAAAGTTAAATTCAAATTTAAATTAAATTAGTTGGTAGAATATTCTTAGGGCAGAGATTAAAAAAGAAAAAGAGAACCAATAATTCAAATCCCGGAATGGCCAGTTCATTATAAGAACTTGATGTTTGTATAGTGCATGAAACACAGTGTTGTGCTATAGACGTAAGATATGTATATATCTATTAATATATATAGCTCTGTTATATTACATTGAGCACTGTTTTATTAACACCAGATAAATATTTATACATGTGCGTGTATATCCATATGTATATCTATCGATATCCGTGTGTTATCATGAGTTATAGTTCTTTATTTTAACAGTAGCACAAGTAAAGGACAAAAGGCAACCTATTTGTAACTCTTTTCTTATTAAAACTGTAAAACCAGATGTCTGTTCGCAACAATGGTTCTCGGTGACAAAGAATCTCCGATATCAAAAAACAATTGTCATTGTCATTCTTTGGATAATCAATTCGACACGTCCCTCACTTTCCTCATCGCCTTTATTTGGCTTCGTTCTGTCTTTTCTATAAATATTTCCATGGTAATTGTTCGAATCTTTATTTGGTACCACGTCTTCATGAATTTAAACGTACTGCTAGATTAGCAACTACGTCTCATCATTTTACTTTTAAAATAGATGATGTAACCGTAGATTTTATTTCTCACTTTCAATATTTTGCTTTCCTGCCATCTACCTCTTTCAAAAATTTAAATACAACATCAGTCACAATTTTCTGTCTTTTTTAAACCTGTTCTATTATTGTCCTTTCGCCTCACTAAACTTTTTTCATTTTCTTGTATTACCTGTAACACTTTGCGTCTTAGTGGCATTTTCGCCTTGTTTGGGTGAAATGATAAAAAAATATTTATTCCCATTCACTACTATGTAGCTAAAAATTCTAATTCAACGTTCTCTCTCTCTCTCTCTCTCTCTCTCTCTCTCTCTCTCTCTCTCTCTCACTCTATATATATATATATATATATATATATATATATATATATTGATTGATTGATTGATTGATTGATTACTTAGTTTATAGGTTGCGTAATAATTCGTTTACAAATGGAATATATATATATATATTCGTTCCTCATTCTTTATTCCCCCAGCTCTCTTTCTGGCTCCTTTAAACTCTCCTGTGGGGTATGATGCAACGCCTCACTACTTTAGATGTTGCTGCTGCAGTTTCTGCTACAAGTAGGGTTTTACGATAAGTTGTCACTCCCACACTCAAGCTATTTTTAATTCCGAGTTTTCCTTTTTTTAGACTGGTTGCCAGTCAACGCTAGAGCAGTTAGTCTTCCCTGCTATTTACAACATAGATGGCAGAAGAAGAAGATCCATATTCTCTCCAAGGATATAATGTGCGAAAGCGAAAACAATCAAATTCCACCGGAATTTGAACTGTGCTCACCAGTGTCACTTCCCTAGTCGCTAGCAGATACACTATCAGAACATCCATACATCCGAGACGGACTGATTTGTTGTGCCTTTGTTTTTGGGTGGGTGTTTATTTATTTATTTATTTATTAGTAACCCACACTTTGCGAAATAAAATTTAAAACCACCAATTATGTTACTGTAAACATTCTGAACAAAAACAACTAATACAACCTATAAATCACGTGGTATATTTATTATAACAATATAAGCATATACTGAAAATTTTACCAAAATTTATTGGTTAAGACAAACTTTATTGCGAAAATATTGACTTGCATAATGAAATCTGACATCGTGTACATATAAACAGGAAGATATAGATATACTAGCAGTATAGCCCTGCGTTGCTCTGGCGTAATGAAAGCTTTTAAACTAATCCATGGTCCTGGAATTCAGACTCTTTGAACTTTGGCACGAAAGACTAAAAAGCAATAGTTGTTTCCAGTTAAAGCGAAACCGTAGAATGAAAGAAAAATGAATGGTTGTAAATCAAATTTTGATTTCCTGGTATCGATATCAAATAAGTTTTTTTCGTCGTAAACTGAATTTTGAAGGCTAAATAAGTCCTCTGAGTAAATGGTATCATGGCTGAGATTAAGAACTACAATTATACCTACTTACACCAAACTCGAAGCAAAAACTAAAATAAAAGGGCTGAAAAAAAATACCGACATCCAGGCAGATAAAAAGACACACACACAAATATCTTGCCTTTTATATATATATATTACCGATTTTGTGCACTATTATAAGAACTGCAACCTTGAAACTTCTGAATATCGTTTCTTATGTCTTTGTCTATGAGTGTATCAAATTTGATTAAAATCAAACTACTCCTTCTATAACCTGATTTTTTCGATTATTGATTTTCGATATTTATTGGGGGTACCACGACAAAACCTAGCTAAGAACATTCGCAGACGCTTATTGTACAACTGTGTAAATTTTCAAGAAAATCGGTTCAGCCGTTTCGGAGTCTATAGGTAACGGACACACACACACACACACACACACACACACGCACACACACACACGCACACAGACAAAGTTCTATTATAAATAAGTTTAAATAATGAATGCTTAATGGTGATTTTCTGTTCGCAACTTAAATGTTGTATAAGGCCGAAAGTATGTAGTACCAAGTAAGGGTCGAACTCCTTACTCAAGTGTGGTGTATTTGAATGAGAAATCAGAGAGCAATGTTCGAATTTGAGTCGGATTCGTTACATTCACTTATGCGAAAATAGCCTTGAGTATGAATCCATGTCCGCTCTCCAGCTATGGAATAAAGAGTAGAACTTGTATCTCGAAAATCATTGTTATTCTTAAAACATTGTTAATGTAATATTCCCTTACCAAAAATATATGCTTACAATCCAAAAAGTTTCGGTTTTAACTCGCCCACAAAGGGTTAAACCGTAAAAACAGTACAATTAACCAATCAGAAGAGTGATGGCTAGCAAGTTAGCCTCGCAAGCCGTTGTTAATTAATTGATATTAATTGAATGCTAATGTGGTCTTGTAAAAACTGAGTTTTCTCCAATCACGATGAACGCGTACTCTCACAACGAGGATCCAAATTTGAAATGTTTACTGGGTATCAGGTTCACTTCAGTTCAAGTTGAACGCATCTTTAAAATCCATCCCGGATAAAATTGTTGACTCATTCTGTCGATCCAATATGAGCTCAAAGGTATTAACAACAATAGCGACTAACATGGCATAGCAGACATTTGTGGAGAATTATAAAATATTTATTGCAAAAAAAAAAAATTATGAGTTATCCTGGTCATAGATAATGTTAATGCATTGTATGCCGAAAATATGAAATTTTAGACCAATAACAAGATTGATGAAATAAGGAAAAAATGGATTACATTCATGCGCATTATAAAAAATGAAAATATTTCCCTTTCATTACAAACAACACAATATAAATCAAATTAACCTTGAGAGGTAGAAACACAGTTTTAAAGAACAATATTACCACGTGGATGAAAAATAAAATGTGTACTTTCCCAAGTACTTGTAAACAAATGCATTAGTATTCGATATTTTTAATTTATATAAAAAGGGTAAATATCCGAAAAGTTCCAAAGATAGAAACTGGGATAGTAAGAGATATATTTTTCTACTTGAAGGTGAACTTCCTGTATGGCTATTGTATTTGGTTGGAGGTTTTCTTAGGCCTTAAGTTTTACTAGTTGGATAACAATTTGTTGTCACTGGAATCACTAGTAATAAGTTGAGTTTGAATCCAAACTTGTTCACTCTCCCCGAGGAGCCAGCAATTTAAGTCGGGAGCAACAATAGGCTGCGAAAGCAGTAATATTCAACGCCATCTCGTGAGTAGTTTTGAAAACAGGCCTTGCATGGTCCTCGTGATAAATCTTTAAAGAGAGTGATTGGCTTGGGGTGATTTTATCCCTAACTTGCTATTCCCATAAGTATTGATTAGCAGAGAGGGGCATTATGTCATTAACCCTTAAATCGCAAAGATGAGCCACGTAGGTATGCCACCGAAAATGCCGAATGTATCATGGCAACTGCTTGTTGCTGGTTCGTAAAAACCGTGACATAAGCAACATTTCTTCAATAGAGGCTTTGAATCACGTTTTCTGAAACTGGAAATTTTACAACATTAATATAATTTTGAAATCAATTTTTTAGTCCAGTGAATATCTGTCTCCTTCTAGTATGTTTATTTTTACAAAAGTCGAATTAGATAAAAAAAAAATGAAAGAAATAAAATGTGAACTGCAACTGTTCAATCCTCACTTTCTCGCTTTGATAGATTTCAAAATTGTTTACGCGTGAAGTCGCAATCTTATCATTGCTTCATCACTATCTCCATGGCAAATGTTCAGATGAGCATTATTTTTTACTTCTGTCGGTACATACCTTTACAGCTAAGGCACGCCAAACTATTTCCTCGGAATTGAATCATCCTCATTTCACCCGTATTCCAAATATAAGCAGAACATTTCATTTGGGCAGCTAGAACTTTGGGAGTTTCCCAGAACACTACAACGTTAACATCTTCATGTCAAAGTTCAATCGTTATCTGTCCCCCATATCCACTTAATCTTCACTTCCTCCAACCTCTTCTTTCCTTTATATGATATACCTCATTCATCATTACCATTTTATCAGTAACTCTCTATATTGAGTAGCTCTCAAGCCTAGTATTGGGTGAACTATTATATTTTTAGAATATCTATGTACACAAATCGTGCACCTATCGTAAAGCATTATCATGCTAATGTTGTTGATCTTTAACCAATTAAATCATTTATCACACGATTACTAAGACCGGACCGCGTATCAGATAAAGTAAATATCTCCATACATTGATCTTATTTTATTGTCGCAGCTAAAACTGGGCAACGATGTGCGGGTGATGTAATGGTTATTGGCACAGAAAAAATAATCGGTGAGCTGAGTTCAAATCTTGGCTTCGGCTGTTGCGTCCACTTTTATACAAATACACTTGGGAATGGTATGAATCAATCTCTTCTACTGCCACTAATCTATGCGTTAAATAATAGGATACTTTAGCTTTGAATAGCAGCCAGACTTGAAGAAAGATTACCCTGAATTCAAAAACGTGGAAAAGACAACGGGAAACTAATACACTATCTTTCCCAAGTATGACATCTTCATTTAAGTGTCAAAAAGTTGACTGGCGAAACTAATTAAATGAAAATTAATTAAATCATTATAATAATTATTTTATTAAACCATTATGAAAATAAGTTCATTCTGGATATCCAACATTTTTAAGAACCAGGTGTAGTAAACCGAGGTCATTAAATATAAAGAAATCTGGACCCAAGCGGAAGGCTGACTTATAAACTGTCACTAAAACAAAACACTCTGCAGGTGTCATGACATTTCAAAAATTACTTCAATTTCAAAATATCTTTAGCGTGGCAAACAGGTTGGTTGCTTCATCCGGGGATTGAGTGAAAGTATGGTACAAGGTAATAAATCATTGATCAACCAACCACAGGGCCTGCTTCTTGTTAGCCCACCCCGATGACTGCGACTAATTGGCTGATTATCTAAACCAATCAGATGCAACCCAGGGGGGTTGTTACGACAATAGCCATTGGCCGGTGATCCCTATTGGCTGACCAATCAGTAGCTAATTATTCGGGATTCGGGCCCATAAACAGAGAAAACCCAGAGCAAAAAATCGAGTCGGTCATTCTTCGCTACCCAGAACCGAATCCGTTGCCACTGCATACTCCATCAATGACACTGCCTAATTGCAGTTAAGATTTCTTCGAGTTAAAGAAACTTTTTCCGCCAGTCAATTACATTCACCCTTCAGTTCGCGGCGTGTGTTTTAACTTGATAAGAAATTATTGTATACCAGTGTAAATAAATGTTTGTTACTGTTTATAACAAACGCTTTTCTTCATTTCTTTGATGGTGTGGCAACTATTCTTCTACTCCGACGCTAAATTCAACACTCCATCGACTGAATTGTATCCATCCCCACTTTCGCGGATCTTAAGAAACAACGTTGGCGCGGAAGGGATCAGAGAACATCCACTCTGGAACATGTGGTAATCACGAAACCATCGGCCAACCCGGTATCATGAAAATATAGTACCACACAAGTACAAACATAGCAATTCACAAATAATAAAGAAAAAGAATCTGTTGAGGGATATAATCATCTAAGCCGGTAGTTCTCAACCTTTTCTAACATGGACCACTTAACTGTTATTATTTGCGATGTGGGGGCATAACCATGCGATGAAAAAAGCTTATTCTTTACTAATAAGATAAATTTTAAAATTGTATTATAGAAATAGTAAATGTATATGTTTTATTTTAAAGTAAAACGAATTTAATGAAAATAAACTTGTATTTAACAACTATGGAACATTTATGTACACTAGTAAAATAATTCATAATAAACCATTTTAAAATAAACCCCTGTAATGTTGCATGGACCCAGGGATCATATGAATCCCAGTTGAGAAAAACCGGTCTAAGCCCTGAATAGATATGAAATTTTGAAAAAATACTGAACAAAGTTTCAAATTTTTTACTTAAAATTATGTAACACCAAGTTCTAGAAGAAAGACTATCAATGTATTTCAAATGGTTCTTATGTTATTTCACTTCTTTGTTTCACTGTTATAAACATTTAATGTTCTTTATAAAATGAGTATAATGTATTCAATTTCGTTTGTCGTGACAATTTTCTTAAAGTCTACTTCAATATTTTGATCTTGAAAGACGCTTATTATCTTTTCGAAAAACTGATATATTTTCTTTCTCGGCAGATATTAAACTGACACGCATACTGATCCTGACAGCATATGTTTTATTATCTCCTTTTGTCACGGAACAGAACGATTCTTATTCTGAAGATCCCTTTAATTTGCTTTTCACAACCAACGCAGAAGAACTTGAAGATGTTCCCATATATTTTGAAAGTGAATTGCCGAAATGGTTAAAAGGTACTTTGGTAAGTGTTAATTTCGACTGTATTTTCAAATAACAATTAAAGAAACTAGGTAATATTTTGAGAATATAAAGAGCCCGCACAAAAAACTGGTAACTGAAACTTCACACTATCCCAATTAAGAAATATATTAATTATATGATCGGGTACTGTAAGTTGAGCACCATTTCATCCATGGTGCTTAATATCTGCAGTTTTATCAAAATACTTCAGATATGATTTCGAAAGTCCATGTTAAATAATCCCATTATCTTCACAATTAGGTAGGTGTAAGTATACCTCAAACAACCTTACGGTGTGCCTGGACATACTTATAATCATCCCCATTCTCAGGCAGCACATTTCCTTTGAAAAGGGGTGATTTTACCAGACACCTGATGTAGGGCAAGTGTGAAGAGGGATTAGGTAATTTTCTACAGTATTTCCGGTAATTCAACTTTAAATCCATATAAGTCCACCTTACGGTGCCCCGAGAAGTTTCATCAATGACGTTTATTCCTGGCGTCACTGGCTATTTACAAAAAAAAATCTAAAATCACTACATCCACTCTTTCAACAGCCAAAACAGGAGCAATCACTTCCTGGTCGGTTTGAATCTGCGAAATTTAACCTAAGTTTATATTGGTTTAACTATTTTGAAATTCGACCAATGAAAATTGTTTTTACAATTACAGCAGCCTCCGTTTGAGTATTTAATGTCATTGAATGATTTTTCCCGCAAATTTATTTTTCTCAGCGTAATAAGTCGTTTGGCTCATTTTTCTTCATGTGATTTTCATTACTTATTTGTTAATATTATGATTTATATTAAAAAAAAATGTAATTCTAATAGTATTAGAGTATTTGCACCTAATATTAATGTTTATAGGTGCGTGAAAAACGCAATAACTATGTTTTTGCTTAAAATTTTATTGTTTTTAATGATTAGCGTATTATTGATACGGAAACTCTTGGATCTTTAATTTAGTAAATGATAACTCCGTCTGTGATTTGTATCGGGTGTTGCGTGTGTTCATCATACTATTTGAATAAAAATGACAATCCGGCGATTCAACCGTGTTGATAAATAAATTTCATCTTACAACTAGCCCAATGGTTAGAGTAATCAGTAACCATGTCCTAGGCATAAAATATACTGCAAAGATGATAAATTTATCTTCTTCTTCTTCTTCTTCTTCTTCTTCTTCTTCTTCTTCTTCTTCTTCTTCTTTTTCTTCTTCATGTACTGTATCCCATTAGGATGTGAGTGATCATGGCCCCTCAATAAATTCATCTTTTTATTTTACCGTCCCTTCCACTTCTTGTTCTGCTATCCATTTACACAGGCTCGTTAAGTGGATTATTCGCTGTTTCCCGCTGTTTCTTTTGCTTTCAGTGTGTTCTGTGAGTGCCAAATTTTCCAAGCCCACTGCCAACCTACTGCGGGAAAATCTTCTGCCTTGTCATTCATGTCTCTTTCGAGATATGATCACCCAAGCGTGTATCACGTATGGCAATTAACTGACTGACTGAATTGATAAAAAAAACTTTTCAACGTAAATTGCGTCTTCGAGAACACGACTAGTATCACAATATAATCAACTGATTTATACCGATTTGTTCGTTTTATGCTGTTATAATTATATAATAAAAAACGTTGAAAGGGAGCCTACGAAAATTTTAAAGCTGCACGAACACACTGGCAAGCGTTACAGAGAAATCTCGGATATTGTTGGTGTCAGCCTTTCAACTGTCAGTTATGTCATAAAGGCGAAGAAAAAACTGGATCAATCAGTCCAAAACCTAAAGAAATTTTTTTAAATCATATCACCCCGAGCAAGGCGGTAACGCCACTGATGTGCAGAGGGCTACGTAAGAGTGACAAGATTGGAGAAGAGAAAACCGGAAACCACATCCTAAGCAGGGAACAAGGGATGAGCCTCTTCACCTGTTCAATAGATGTGGGTGGAGTGTGAACCGGGCGATAGTTTAGTCTATCTATTCCAATTAAAAAAAAATGAAAAGGAGTGAAAAGGTTGGAAAAGAGAAAACCGGAAACCACATCCTAAGCAGGGAACAAGGCATGAGCCTCTTCACCTGTTCAATGCGGTTGGAAGAGAAAAACAACGCCAAGTGACGACGTATACGTGATCAGGGAAAGTACGAAAGATCCTAGGAAGACATTATTCGTTTTATTTCAATTAACTTACATAAGGGTGTATTTGAAGACGAAAATGAAAACGAGGTTATCTTACGTCATATAAAATATTTCGGTTGCTTGTACACACTGACTTAGTCATCACTGTGGTCTCTTTTTACTTGCCGCTTAAAATAAGGATTTAATTGATGGTTGATTCAAATCAATAATAACAGTTGTTATATAATCATATAACACGAGGTGCTACCCCAGACTTTAAGGAATTTGACCATGAAATAATTATTTAACCTAATACCTTGTTTTCTCTGTTGTCTTCGATGTTAGCCCTTTGAATATGTATACACTAACTCACAAAGTGTGCTACTTACAAAAGGTATCGGAAAAAATCGTGTCATTTTACTTGAACTCCGAACTTTTAGGTAGGATCTTTTTTTTTTTTCATTTGATAGACGGTAACATCTTGTAGCGAAGGACAAAAATCAATTCACTCGATTGTGAACTTGTCAACACCAAACATAAAACTTGAAGGCAGAATTTGGCGCTGAAACTTTTAACCAAACTACTTACAAGACATAGAAAACTAAAAGATTATAGGCCTGTTTTATAAAGATTTAACTTTGAAGAAAAATATAATCTTTTAATCCAATCATCTGTAACATCTTAATCATTTCTTTACCAGTGCTCCTTTTTAGATGTTTATGCGAACAGGTCTAAAATTAAACTGGTAGACTCCAGGAGAGCAACACACTCCTGCCTAGCCTCACGTTTTCCGCTGACATGAAGTGGAACGCCAATATCGAACCAATAGCTTTATCTACCGCAAGGAAAGTTGGGTTACTGTGTCGTGCCAAAAATCTTTTTCTCGCCAACATCCTTCTTTCACATTCACAAATCTACCATTAGTCTTTGTATTGAATACTGTTGCTATATCTGGTCTGGTGCTCTTGCTGTGCATCTCGTCAAAATCCATAGAAAGATCTGCAATGTATTTGATCCTGACTTCAGTCATTTTCGAATCGCCGTGACGTGTGTTCCCTCTGACTTTTCTGCAAATATTTCCATGGAAACTGCTTTGACAAGCTTTTTTCTTAGTGCCCCGATTACATGATTTTAAGCGTACTACTAGATTGGCATCTAGGTCCCACCTTTTTACTGTTAAAATAGTTAAATGCAGCCGCCACTTCTACCACAACAGTTGCTTTTCTCGTACTTCCCATCTGCGGAACTATTCGGTTTCCTTGCTTCCCTGATAAATACTGTCTTGAAAAATGTAAATGCAATGTCATTTACCATCTGTCTTCTTGAACGTTCATCTTTTGTCCTTTCCTCACTTCTCTCTATTCCTAGACTTCTCATTCACTTTTACTCCCTGCCTACTCATGGCATTACTGCTTTTTTTTGTGAGGGGGGGGGGGCGCTGAAATGATATAAAACCCAGTTACTTTTAGGTGTTTATGTTTTATTGCATTATAACAGCGCTAACAATATTTCTTTCAGTATTTCCCCAAATACAAGGCTTAGGAGGAAAGATGACGATTGATCCATGACTTGAAAAGGACAGGATTTAAATGTTCATGAAAGTAACCCTGCCGGAGTCTGTTCCACAAAATAGTTAGAGTTCGTTCTTGATGATCTTGTGTTTCACTACCTGATCCAGACCTGATTACTAGGTCATCTAAGAAAAGTCGAAAACTTTTTTTGTGGTGAGGAATAATTTTTGGAGATTAGCATTCATTAGACCTTCAAGACATTTATCAGAATCGAGAAATATTGATTTATTTTATCATTTTAGAAGGAGGCCCTGTTCATAATATAAATATTGTGTCGTATGGATCCCTGATTTCTTATGTATACATTGTTTTATCTACAAATGTTAAGTTTGAAACCGAACTTATGTCATTGAGAAATGTGTACTATTGATATCATTTTTCTCAATTCGTAAAGTACGTATATATCAATGTTATAAGCGTGGTTTCAAACTTAATAAATTTATAAATAAAACCAGAGTATAGATAACTCTTTCAGGAGTCAGGAATTAATTTAATATTGTAATTATTTAATGAACAGAACTTCCATTCTAAAATTATAAAAATCAATATTTTACGGTTATCTAGCAAATGTGGCTTGAATAAGATCTGATGAATGCTAATGTTCAAGAATTATTCCCGTCTCCGTTTTTTACGAGCGAAACAGTCAATTTGTATACTACGGAAAATTATGCACTATTTTGCTGTTGCGATTACTATTAAAAACAGAACTTATCACAATTATTATTTTTCTTGCAGATAAGAAATGGAGTCGGTAGGTTTGAAGTCGGTAAGCGTAGAATGCTCCATATGTTCGATGGATTTGCTAAACTCACTAGTTGGAAATTCAATGGCCAGGGTAATGCCTCCTTCTCCACAAAATTTATCAAAAGTAACTTTTATAAACAGTCTATAGCCTCGAACGACATTGCACCATTCCTCAATTTTATGGGTGTTGAACCACCTTATAGCTTTTTTGAACGAATGAAACTGTTAATAAACAGTTTCGACAACATGAACGTAAATGTTTATCCTTACCACAAAGAGGAAATTAATCAGTTGGGTTACTATGCTTTGACAGACTTTTGGAAAATATATGAATTTAATGCCACCAATCTGGAAACAATTAAGATTATTTCACCTAAAATTCCTGGTGGTGGTTTTGAATTTGCTTCCTTTGCCTCTACTGCCCATCCGTTGCAAGAGCCTGGCAAGACTTCTACCTTGATATACTTTGCAAAAGCCAAAGTGTTACCTTGGGAAAATAACACTATCAATCTGGTACGTATTCATGCGATCGACAAGCGAGAAATTGTTGCTTCTATTCCGGTTGAACAGCTCAGGTATATGCATTCTTTTTCTGTGACCGAGAACTATGCCATTTTCTTCCTCAACCCGATCTATGGCAGTTTATTTAACTTTTTGAAAACAAAGCAGATCGTCTCGACGTTAGAGTGGCACGGCGACCAACCAACAGAAGTAAAAGTAATCAACCTGAAAACAGGAAAAGTAACGCATCTACAAACTGAGCCGATCATGGTTTTTCATCACGGTAATGCTTACGAGGATAGCAACGAAACCATTTTTGTCGATCTCATTTCAAACGACGACGGTAATGCCGTCAAAAAGTTAACTTTAGAAAATTTCCGAGATCCCCAAAAGAGGCAGAAATTAACGTTTGATGCCACGCTTAAAAGATACGAAATTGATCTGAAAGAAAAGCGTATATTACCAAAGACATTTCACTATCAGCCTGGCTTCCCAAGTCATTTCGATTTTCCAAAAATAAATGACGCCTACCGCGGCAAGCATTATTGCTTCTTGTACGGCGCAGCTGGTCAGCTGGGTAACACCTCAATTGCTATCCACGCTATTGTGAAGAAAGACGTGTGTGAAAAGGGGCGAGATTTAGCTTATATAAACACAGATCTGCACACGAGTGAACCAATATTTGTTCCAAGACCGAACAGCAAAGAAGAAGATGACGGCGTACTTCTTACTCCTGTTCTGGACGTAAATACTAGAAAGAGTTACTTGTATATGTTAGATGCGAAGACTATGAATATTACCAACAGAGCAGAACTGCCCACTATTATTCCATACAATTTTCATGGATATTTTTTCCCCGAAATCTATTAAGAACAATCGTTAATATTGTTTAAGATTTACTGGACACAAAGAAATACTCATACTTGATATATATGATACATGTTTCATTACACAGTATTCATACTATTTTTTTTAATTTTTATTATACAGTCCGACCTCTTTAATCCATCTTTCTTGGTACCAGGCCACTGCTGGACCACAGAAAATGTCGGATGACAGAAATGACACATAAAAAACCTATGTAAACAAAGTCTTGCCAGCACATTCCACATATATATTGCTGTGTTATCAACGTCTAAAACAGATATAAAACAATCATTAATAATTCCAAACCAGATTTGTATAGTTTCTTACAAATATCAGGAGTACATAGGTTCATCTGTTGTCCGGTTCACATTATTCTTTTTCTTTTTCTTTTTTAATCATATCACCCCGAGCAAGGCGGTAACGCCACTGATGTGCAGGGGGCTACGTAAGAGTGAAAAGATTGGAAAACAGAAAGCCGGAAACCACATCCTAAACAGGGAACAAGGGATGAGCCTCTACACCTGTTCAATAGACGTGGGTGGAGTGTGAACCGGGCGATAGTTTAGTCTATCTACTCCAATTGAAAAAAAAAGAAAAGTGAAAAGATTGGAAAAGAGAAAGCCGGAAACCACATCCTAAACAGGGAACAAGGGATGAGCTTCTACACCTGTTCAATAGACGAGGGTGGAGTGTGAACCGGGCGATAGTTTAGTCTATCTACTCCAATATGTTTAGTCTATCATTTGTGTTACACGATAGGATTGGCTTTCTAGTTTTTTCTAAAGTCTACGTCAGTTCTATACAACTTACGCTTGTCCCTTTTGTACACTAATACGACTCCACACAGTAACTTCGGAACAGTGTCTTTTTTTTTTTTTTTTGGCCTTGTATTTGGTGAACATTAATTTAAAAAAATACCGAGGCTAAAAAAATAATTAAAACCAAATGATAATATATACTTACTATCTTGAATGGTTAAATATGCACATATATGTAGGAAATCAGCAAAACCGTATTACCAAAAGCTGCTGTCGGCTGCTGCTGTCGGCTGATGCTGTCGGCTGCTGCTGTCGGCTGCTGCGGCAAGTTGTAAACAATGTGTGGCGCTTCGTAGCTGCTCAGCGAACTAATGACGACTGAATCGAAAAAGTGCTGGACCATGTGGAGCGCCAGATTAAAGATGTTGGACTGTACATGTGTTTTTGGTTGAAAGATATTTTAAACAGTTGTCTAAAACAAAGAATATATACATTGACTATTTATGGGTAATATAAGCGAAAATTTAAAAAATTAAATTTTAAAATAGGTATCAATTTTTCCTTTTCATTCATTTTCTATAAAAAAATTTCAAGTTTAAATTTCATTTATATATTCGTTCTTAGAAAATAGACTGAAAGAACCAAGGTAAAAAATTTCAAACTTCATTTTCTAGAAATGTAGATAGATAAATAATAGTAATAATACGGTATTAATTTATAGTTCTACCATAAATGCTCACGCGTAGCAATGTTAATGCGTTCGTTAAATAACTTAAAAACTGTTTGACTTTGAAAAGATCTTTACAAAATCTGGTGAAGTTATTACGAAGGTGGATGTTTAGAAGAGTTTATGTTTCTCAAAACTAAATTTATATTTCGGATTCAGAAAATTTATATTATTGTAAGTTATTATTCGAAATATTTTTTTCTTTTTTTTAATGGTAAAAAAAAGATTGACTTCCTTACTTTTGTCATTTCAATCGATTTTCTCAGAACGAAAAGATAATAAAATTTAAACTGAAAAATCAACCGCTGAAAATGCGAATGACAACTTTGTCAAAGTCGACGAAATTTTCTTTCACTGATCAATAAGTATTTATGAATTCTTGTTATGTAAGTGCCAAATATACTGGACTTAAGTTTGAGGAAATGGTGTTTTTCTCATGGTTATTTTCTAAGCTAATCTTAGATGTGGCACAAGCTCGAAAGTATGGGGCACTCAGTGTGCGTCGAATTCCCTATTCAGTAGTAAAAAATGATTTTCTAAGCGTATCTTAGATGTGGCGCCAGCTCGAAAGTATAGAGAACCCAGGCATAATGGATCTAGCGAGACAAACTTGATAACCATTTACACCAAGCTGAAGTGCCTACGACGAGTCAGCATTTTTATTTCCCATTGAGAAAGATGTTGTACGGAATGTCACCAGTGAACATTGGGATGATTGTATCAAATAATAAGCACAAAGAACATTCAAAGGAGATTTTCTGTACATTTTTGTAAACATTTTGAATAATGAAATCTTTAATACAGAATCACCCATAAATGAGTTAATCTTTTGTGATGACAGATTAAAGAAATGGAGGTGAATTAAAGTGAATGTAGAGATGTACTTTTTCGTGTGTGCAATGTCACAAAAGATGTTGAGATTTACATTTCAGACGACAATTCTATCTGTTGGTTTGGTAGAGTTATCAGATAAACCTATGTATAGTTAAATAAGCTTAGAACATTCATTGTGTACTATGTTCAATGCGACATGTAATGCTTTGGAGACCAAAGGGTCACCCGGAATGGAAACGAGACATGACTTAATTTTAAGTTATTTTGTTGCTGAAAGAAAAAAAGAGAGGCTTTTGTGCCTTTTTCTTATACTTTTTTTTTTCGATAAAGAATCTAGCGAAAGACAAGTGCGGTAATTAAAAAACCATTATCTGCTTGATGATTGGCTGGATGCAGTAAAACTTCTTTTTTTTTATTAGAAAAGCTTACAATTGCTTTAATGAATAAAATATATTATGGACACTATTATTTTAAGAAAAAACATAATAATTCATTTTTATAATAATTATTGTCATTTTTTAAATTTTAATTAAAATGATTTATAAACTTTTAAATCTTTTAAAATTCTGTATTAATTTACAGCAGCTATGTGATATTATTAAATTAAAATTTTATTTATTAATAAATTGAAAAACTCACTAAAAATCAACCAACCCAGTATTTTAACAAGAATTTTGAATTTTTATTGTGTGAGTAAACCTGTCAATTTTTGCAAATGAGGACGTTCATACACGAAATTGTCAGAAAATAAGAGAAATATTAAATTGCTTAGAATATTTTCTTAAATTTTGTCTACTGTGGAATTAAATTATACCAAAAAAGTCATTTACGTTGTATTCGTCGAGTATTTTTTTTCAATGATGTCTTATTTAAATTTTCAAGACATCAGATTGTCAATAAATCACTCAGCACGTCAGAAAAACACCCACGTCCGATTTAAAAATGATTTTCTGCGATATTCTAAATAAAGTAATTTTGGTTTCAATTTTGATGAATTAAAATTTATATCAACTAATCGGCCTCCAATAAAGTTTCAGAAAAGTAAAATTTAGTTTTGAAAGCTTGTTTTTTTATAAAACGAATGATGTTGTGCTGATAGATCTGTCAATAAATGCGAATTTACTGATTTTACTGATAATCAGAAAATAAAATATTCCAAATTGATTCAATCAATTTAAATTCGGTTTGACCTAAATGAAAATGGCTACTCGTATCTGTATAACAGGTCGGCTAGCTAATTCTCGTTACAGACGCTTGCTTAGGCACATTTGTGCTTGTTCAACTGTGGTTGATACTGTAACTATGTTGAGCAGTTTCTGGGAGAGAGAGCCAGTTGTCTGGCGTGATCAACAGTCTGAACAAGACCAGTACGCTCAAACCCTCGGTGACGATGACTTGCCACTTCGTGCTAGCGCAACCAATTTCACTCACATGGCTTGGGTCAACTCGGCTTGGGTCAACTCATGGTATGATTTCTAGACATTTTTCAAAGGTACTGCACGCTGGGATCGCTTCTGGAGGAGGCGATCTCAGTATTTCTGACTGGATACATCAAGAAGTCACCTCCCTGACAAATCAACCGTGACGAGATTTGAACCCGGGCTTCATGGTCATAAAGTGAACGTTCTAACTACTAAGTCACTCGACCAACACCAAAGGTATATTTAAGCAGCAAGGGCAACTCCAAATAAGTTT